>VZRI01013242.1:1169-69513 GCA_013397515.1 Upupa epops
AGTCATCCTGCTGTCCCCTAGGACCCTCAGGTCCCTTTCTCCTACACTGCTCTCCAACAGGTCAGTCCCCAGCCTATCCTGGTCCTGGGGGCTGTTCTTGCCCAGATGCAAGACTTGACATTACCCTTGTTGTACGTCATTCAGTTTCTCTCTGCCCAGCTCTCCAGCCTGTCCAGGTCTTGCTGAATGGCAGCACAGTCTGCTGGGGTGTCAGCAACACCCCCCAGCTTTGTATCGTCAGCAACCCTGCTGACAGTGCCCCCTCATCCAAGTCATTAATGGATAGATTGAAGAGGACCGGTCCCAGTACCGATCCTTGGGGGACCCCACTAGATACAGGCTCCAACTAGACTCTGTCCCATTGACCACTACCCTCTGGCTTCCATCCTGCAGCCAGTTCACAATCCACCTCACTACCCAATCATCCAGTCCACACTGCCTCAGTTTGGCCACGAGGATGCTCCACTGGGTTGGAAGGGATCTCCACAGATCATCTAGTCCAACACCCCTACAACAAGCAGAGACATTTCTAACTAGAACAGATTGCTCAGAGCCCCAGTGTTTTGGCTTCTACTCATAAGGGACCTACAGAAGAGCTTTCTCTGTTTTCTTATCCTATTACAATTCTTCTTTCCCTACATCTTCCCCCAGGAACAAAACACAGAGCCAGAACACACAGAGTTCGATCCTCATCTCAAGTCCTCCCAGAACAACGGCGCTGTGACTCCAAATTTCTGCTGATGCAACTAGAACTGGACGCTAGACTCTCCTGAGAGTAGGGTAATACTTTACATCCTAAGCACCATCTCTAAAGTCTACAAATCCATCTTCATCCCAAGACTAGCTCATGTGAAACGAACAGCAGAGGCACAGAGAATTCAGCAACTGCATGGGACATCCTTTCTCCAGGTTCACAGAAGCCTGAAGGGGACCGAGCGTGTGCCGTACCTCCCAGTCGAGGACGGAGGCCTGCCACTGAGCGATCTTGTCAATGTTCTCCAGTCTCCGCTTCCGCTCGTTGATCTGTAGAGTCACGTTCCTCATGACAGCGAGAGCTGCAGCCACATACCTGTAGTCACTGTGCAACACAAAAGAGAAACCCGTGAAACGGAGCCCGATGGGCAGTGGAAACACACAGGAGTCGGTCGAGAGCAGCAGCACCACCTCACTGTCCTTTCACAAAGAGAGGCAGGTAGGATTTGCCACTGGTTTGGGGTTTTGCTCCATCTAGATCATCACAGAGGAGCAGCATGCGTTTGAGACACAGACACTAGCCAGCTCCTCTGCTTGCAACACCCTCCACCAACCCAGCACCCAACAGCTGTCCATGCTGCTCTTTAAAGCCTGGAGGTGCTCAACTGCAGAGCATCCTACATGCAAGTCTGTTTTAGAGGCTCTGTCTTTGGACCTGGATTTTTCCATAGTGAAAATGAACATCCCAACACATGTATCCCCTCAGACACAAGGTGAGGGCTCCTTCCTGTGTCATCCCATGGCTTTCACTCCAGCTGCAGACTCCAGGGGAGCAAATCAAAGCAATTCTGATTCTTTTTTTTCCCCCCCACCCTGGAAGAGCCCGGGAGTGCAATAACCAAGAGTGAAAACAGCCTCCTGCCAGGGGCATCCAAGATGATGATCAGTCTTTTCAAAAAGTGATGCTGAAATCAATGCCATCGATTCCTGCCCTCCCGACGCCTTTTCCATTCCAAGGAAGCTTAAAGCTCATTTCAGCTGGGGAGAGAGACGCGGCCAGCTGCCGTAACACCCCGTAATATCGTACGAACTCAAGGGTTGGTATTGATTGCTGACTAATGAGGAAAACTGCTACCTTGGGCCGCTGCGGGGGGAATGGCTCCAGCATTGATTATTGCTATGAATTGCATCGGCGACAGCTAGAAGGGGGGGGAATGCTGTGAACGACAGCCTTGTCACCATGAGATCCTAGTGGTATCGCTCCCAACACACAGCACACCGTTATCTGCCGATCGCAGATCACTCGTTCCTGGATGAAAACTTGAGATGTGTTTTCAATTGTTATTTGGAATTCTAGCTGAGGTTAAAAACTGTCCTACAAAATCACAGAATCCTTAGGGATTAGAAGGCACCTCGAAAAATCATCCAGACCAACCCCCTGCCACAGCAGGATCACCCAGACCAAGTCACACAGGAACACAGCCAGGCGGGGCTGGAACATCTCCAGAGAAGGGACTTTACAGATCACCTGGTCCAACCTAGGCAGGGACATCTCTGAACTAGAAGAAACTTCTTCACAGGGATGGTGCCAGAGCACTGCAAGGGGCTGCCCAGGGGGGCTGTGGAGTCTCCTGCTCCGGAGATGTTTTAACCCCGCCTGGATTGTTCCTGTGCCACTGGATCTAGAGGATCCTGCTGTGGCAGGGGGTTGGACTGAGTGATCTTTTGAGGTCCCTTCCAGTCCCTAACAGTCTGTGACTGTGAAAGGAGGCTCATGTCAGCCTGTTGGCATCTCTTTCTCACACAGCATGTTCACACACTCTCAACTCCAGCTCAGTTCTACAGCAGGACACCGCGTCCTGCACTCAGGACCTTCCTGTTTAGTTCACATTAAGGTGGAGTGAATCTTCTAGAGGTGAACGGGTGCAGCTCTGTGAAAAATTCAAATGACCTGGTCCCTGAACAATGAGAACTGAGAACAGCCCAGTGCCAGCCACTGTGTGTTGACAGCAGGAGCCAGCAGTGTGCCCAGGTGGCCAGGAAGGCCAACAGCACCCTGGCTTGTATCAGACATGGTGTGGCCAGTAAGGAAGTGATGGTGTCCGTGTACTGGGCACTGGTGAGACCTCACTTTGAGTACTGGGTGCAGGCTGGGGCATCACAGTACAAGAAAAACACTGAGGTGTTGGAGTGAGAAGGGCAACAGGGCTGCTGACTGAGGGACTGCGGAGCAGGTCTAGTGAGGAGAGAGTGAGGGAGCTGGGGTTGTTTAGCCTGAAGAAGAGAAGGCTGAGAGGAGACCTCATGGCCCTTCACAGCAACCTGAAAGGAGGCTGCAGGGAGGCTGGTGGTGGCCTCTTCTCCCTAAGGACTAGTGACAGGACAGGAAGAAATGGGGTCAAGCTGCCCCAGGGGCAGTTCAGACTGGAAATCAGGAAAAATTTATTTGCAGACAGAGTGGTTGGGCACTGGCAGGGCCTTCCTAGGCAGGTGGCAGAGTCTCCATCCCTAGAGATGTTTAAGAACCATGTAGCCATGGTGCTTCACACCCTGCTCGAGTAGCAGCAGGGAGGGGGTCAGGTTGTGTTTGTCAGTCTCTCAGGGACTGAGGGTTTTTGTTGGGGTGGGGATGGTTGGACTCGCGGATCTGGGAGCTCCTTTCCAACCAGGATGATTCTATGAGTCTGAGCAAGCAGGGTACCGCCATGCTGCACACGGCAAGCAAATATAACCCCTTGTCAGAAAACGAAGGAACAAGAGCAATGGAGTGTCCATGGCTGCATCCTACCACTGGCACAGAGAGCTCCCAGCCTGAGTCAACTACATGCTGCTTAACCACAGGAAAGGTCCGAGTCGCCTCAGCAGGACTGTATCTGATTGCTTAACAACATGTTGACCTTAAAACATCCCAAAGGAAATAGGAACATACTCCCAAAATAACCCAGCCCTGGTGTAATCAACACTGTCCACATCCCCTTTGGAATCGCTACCAAATCGCTCAGAGAAGGCCATTTGAAACAGATTTCTCTTCTCTGAGGCTTCTTAACGTCTTCCCCTCGTAATGCCACATCAGGATTCCCACCACAAGTGCTGTGGGGACATCACATGGCTGGTAAGGAGAGGAAAAAAAGCCACCACATTTGGGATCCCAGAGCTGTTTTCTGATACCATCACAGTCCACGTTTGAATTGGTCTGGATATGAAAGGGAAAAGCAGAAGTTGCATCTGTGTGCATCCACGCTGGTCATTTTGAACCGGTCTTGAGCTGGTATGAACCAAACCAGCCTATCATTGCATCACTCTGCTTATGCCCTGTCTCTCTAGGCTTTAAGAGCTGGGTTTGTTGAGAAACAACACAAAAGCCCAAACATTTGCAGAACTTTAGGAAACATTTGTGGTTTCTGTGTTCTCTGAAGCCCTTTAAAGGGCTTTGGAAGGAGAAAGACAATTAGCAATGCAGGAGAAAATCCGCTCTTAGTGGGGGTTGACCCTCCTTTCAAGCTTATTTTTATAGCTGAAGTATCACAAGTAATACTAGAGGCATCATTCTGGATTGACTCTGGGAGCCAGACTGGTTGCCCTCAGCAGCAGCCAAAGAGACCCTGGAAAGAGCAGGAAGTCATCAGACTACTGAACCTAAACCTGAAGGCAAAATCAGAGATGGAATCAGCAGGTTGCAGATTCTCCCCCACAGCTGTGCCTAGTCAGGTTTGGGTTGGAGATCGTGGCCACTCGACTTGCCACGTGCTGAGGTCTTCTTCAGGATTTATCCTTTAGGAGCCCTCCTGACCACTGAATGCTAATTCAGTAATTCTAGTGTCACCAGCAGCCTCCGAAAGGAGATCCAAGGGTAATTAGCTCCCACGTCTGATTAGAACACAAATGAGTTTGGCTCTGCTGAGAATTGCTGCTTTGAGAAGCTTCTGACCCATCTGCACGACCTTTGCCCTGCCTCAATTTACATGGAATACTGCAAAGAGCTCGACACAACCCCCCCCAACCCCTGCCTGAGCGCAGAGGCCGCGTACAGACATGCCCAGCAGCACCAGAGGTACCTGTGATCCTGTGCTGTGTACTTGAGGAGCTCTGCCAGCTGCAGGGGGTACTTGCAGATCTTCTGCACTGGCGTCAGAAGGAAACCGTCGATGGCAATATCAATCATCTGCTGCAGTAGGCGACACGCTTCGAAGAAGTGCTGGTATCTGCTGTCTTTCATCAGCTTGGAAAGCTCCATGCACGCGTCCAGGTGATTGTTACAGTACTCCGAGTAGATCCAGAAACCGTCTTGCTGTGAGAGGCAAGAGAACAGGGACACATAGGTCAGATAGGTGCTGCCAGTGGTCAACCACCCAACTGGCCGACGTGATCAATTTGCAGCTCAAGGAAGCCCAAGCGGGAAGGGAAGAGACTGATCCTAGAAGGATTTTTCCTGCTCGCAGGGGAAAGGGAGGCAGAGAGGGATCTACGCCCTGACAGACTACTGAGGTACCTCCGGGGTTGTAACTGTTCTCAGTTCCAAACGGTGTGGTGGGGTTTTCTTTCTGAAAGGGGAAGGTAGAAGCAAAAGCTCTGACCTTTGGGGATACAAGAGGAGAACCTTTTCTGTAACACTGTGCAGCACCTGGCAAGTGTTCAGGACCTGGGACTGCAAAATTCCCTTCCCAACAGGGAACCCAAGGGCACCAACTCCTGTGTGGGTTTCCCCAGGACCAGAGAGTCAGAAAAGACTGGGAAAACAAAAAGGGAATAAAACCTCACTGACACATGGGCCCCGCACTGGTGTAATGAGTCTTTCTGTGCTAATTTTGTTGGAACAGCCTTTCTCTGCCTTCTCTGCTGACCAGAGACCACAGCAGTTCAACGCCCTTAACTCAGGCTGGATTCATCAGAGCCACGTGGATAAGGCAGACACTAGAGTAACAGGAAGGGAGAGACAGACACAACCTCCTTAGCCAATATCCCCTGTTAAGGCTGTGGCTGAGCAGCCCAGACGCTGTAGGTCACCATCCTGAGATGCTGTAGCAGGCTGTGGTCAGTGCTTTCAGAAAGGGCAGATCCTTTATTCTAGAAACACTCTTGACCAGCAGTTCCTATTCCTCAGTCCCACTGGGGAGTCTCTGAGAATAGGGCAGCTCCAGGTCCTTTCCCACCTCTACAGGTGACCAAGAGCCATCTCTCCCTTCCCAAAGCAGATGAGGAACCAATCACCCAGCAGATTCAAGGAAGAGGATCTTCATTCCTCACCCCCCAGTTTCCCCACATGGCCAAACAGGGCTAATGTCTCAGTTTATTAGCCAGCTCTCGGCTCTTATCTGATGGACAGATAGGCACCAGATACCCCTCTGCACAACAGCGATTCACTGCTGTCACTGTAAACAAACTGACAGCACTGCCTCGAGACAAGACGTTTCAGCTCCTGATTCTCACCAAGATTTCTAGCACAGAGGTGGGACGCGACGCTGCTTTGGGAGGGAGCAGAGGAGACTGCAGGCTCTGATAAAAATGAGCAGCATCAACACCATCGTGCCCCCTTCTCCAAAAGAAACCTGCTTTGCAAGTAGAAAACCAACGATGCTTGAGAGACGCCACAAACCTCTTCAGGGATGCCCTGCTGAAGTTTCACAACGTCTCTCAGAAACGCCTCTAATAAGAAGTGAAGTGTGGCCAGCTCAGCCCTGACTGGAAGTAATGAGGTAGCACAGCATCTGCAGCCCAGGTTGGAGCACCTCAGAGCTGGAAGCTCTGACCCAGCACTTCATTCTCCCCTGCAGGAGAGTCTAGAACTGCAAGGCTGTAATTTTCTTGACGTTTCGTGACGTATTTACAGCACCAGCCAATTTATCAGCTCCTCTACTACAGGCCCTTATGTAACAGGGCTGGGCAAAAGCCTCCAGGACTGTCTCATCAGGTAGAATGTCCTATCCAGTGTACACTTAGCGCGAGCACGTATCTGCTGCCCTTCTGCTACCTAGGCAGCGAGAAGCACGAGCTGGCTCCTCCTCACTCAGATCAACAGCTCTGCACCTGAGGCCTCTTTTAATTCCTGTGGACTCTCGTACCTCCTTTCCGCTTTTTGGTGATCCAAGACCTGACGAGGATGGCCTGTGAGTGGGTCTGAGTCGTATTGTGAAGAGTAAAATAAGGTGGGGAGCAGGTGGGAGACATCGTACCTATACAGCGCTGTAAGGGGGGATGTGCAAAGGTGCTGGGAGTTATCCAACTACATCCTTCAGTTTGGATTCTCCCTGCATCTTCATGTCACCAAGCAGATGGAAGGTCACAGACTATTCTGTGATAGGGAATGAGAACAGCACTGATGCACAGACCTTACTCCAAGTGGTTCCAGCCTCCTGAACGTCTCTGCTGTTCCCCTTCTGCCCCCTCTTCAAAGAAAACAACCCCAGAGGTGCCAAAAACACCAGGGGAACTTACGTGTTCAAGGAAACATGGTCCAATTTCACTGAGATGGGGGTCCTCGTTGTTGTACTGTTTCTCCAAATCCCGGACAAAGCCCATCTGGAATCTGTAGATATCTTCAATGTTTCCAAAGATGATCTTTAGCTGTTCATCGCTGAACATATCCCTCCTCTTTCGGCACTGCTTCAGGTAACCCTGGAAGGAGCGAAGCAGAGCAATCCATGAAATAACCCCAATGCTCATGCTGAGGCTGCTCCCACCTTTTTCTTGAGGGAGGAGCAAACCAAACGAGAAAATGGCTCTGAAAATAAAACCTACAGGAGTCTCCATCTACTCCTCCCCAGGAGTGAGCAGGTAATACCCCAACCACTTCAAAACACTGTCAAGTCCTTCTTTGATAAGACAACACCTCATCTGCAACCAGTGGTTCAACTACAGTCTACTACAGACCAACAGCTCCTCTCCTGCTCCAGGCCCAGCAGCCCCAGTATGCCCAGGGCTTCACTGCTCTGAAGACCTCCTGACTGGATGAACGTCCGGAGATGAAACATCAACACGCCAAGCTCAGTCTGCCTCCCTGTTCTGCTGACCCTGCCTTATCCATGAATTCACCATCTTCAGGACTCCTTCAAGCACAGCAGCCTGAAGCTCACAGGGTGCAGGGGATGAGGTTACAGATGATGGCAGAGCCATCATCCCACTGACCTGGGTGACACTGAGCAAATCATCCCTCTCGGTGTTTCACTTGCCTGGACAATGTAAGACTAGAAGTTTCATGAGGTCAATTATCAGTCTCTACCCTGGCCTCAACTACCGGCCTGTTGACTGAAAAGAAACAACAGGGGGGTCATCAAGAGATGACTTTGGCTGCCTTTAGCACTTAGGAAGAGGAGGGGGAAAAAAGCCTGCCAGCAGCTCCAGTGGAAGGGCTATATTTGGGAACTCTGGATGCTTAGTCACACAGCCCCAGCGCCAGCTGGTGACACACAGCTGCTGGGCCACAATGCGAACCATCGCTACGCTATAATAAACCCTCCTTCAGCCTCACCATGTGGGTTCTGGGAGGGAGAACTTCAAAGAGATGAATGATGAACACAACTTTGGCCGACCTGGCAGACACCCAACCTCTGCGATGTCCAGCGCAGCGAGGACACCAGTACACTGAATTTACTGGGAAACTTTTAGGTTATAGAGCATCTCCTGCACTTGCTAAATCTAGGTCTTTCTTCTTCCTCTTCTTCCAGGAGCTCCTTGGTGACTCATTTCCCTGGGCTTGCCCCCCCTCTCCCTTTTCAAGGCCAGGAGATAGTGGTTCTCACATCATTGGTCAAATCAAAATCCCCACCAGCAAGGAACCCCGCAGAACGCTTCCCGTGCTGCTTTTCATATTTACCTGGTTACCTCAGAAGAGCTTTCAAAGAAAAGCAAAAGAAAACCAGACGTGCACCTGCACGAGAGGTCAGGCTCTTCTGACCCTGGCTTTGATGCTGGCAGCGCCGAGTGACTGCCGTGAGCCTTTTGTGCCCGGACCTTCACCCCGCTGCCTCCCCTCCCACTCACTCCTCTGTGAAATCAGTCACTGGCTGATGAGTGTGAACACTGTTCAGCCCTAGGGTTGCTGTGGGCTGTGACAACCACCTTGAATACTCCCCGTCCTGCCTGTGCCGGGTCATCACTTTGCCCCAGACACGCGTTTCCTGCGGCTGAGGCAGCGCTTTCCTCCACAGGCACCTGTGACACTGGGGGATAAAGACAAGAACGCTCAGCATTCTGGCTCATGCAGCTGGATGCTCGGTTTCCAGCATGAGCCAGCAAAGAGGAGACGGAGGATTGCCATGTAACACGCAGCGAGAAGGCTGCTGCCTAGTTTTTCCAGTAAATTTGCCTCTGTTACATAAAACAATGTCATCTCCCCTCTGCTCACCCCGTCAGGTTTGCTCAGAGAAGGGACAGCTGACTGATGAGCAGATGTTGGTGAGTGTTTTGCTCAATGAACACCCAAAAATAGCTGTCAGACTGCCTCTCTTTAAAGTACTTTTCCATGTAGTCCCTGAAGCACAGGCCAAGAGTTGGAAAGTGTTTGCAGGAGGTTAAGTGCTAAGTTTTCTCCACTCCAGTGTGAGTTTTGAAATAGTCAGGAGAGGTGATCCATCCATCCATAAAGCCATCTGTGCATCTATCCATCCCTCCATCCACCATCCCTCCATCCATCCATCCCACCTCCTCGTTTGGCTGAGAGTAAGGTGAAAGAGAACAAGTTGATGCTAGCCACTGCAGCCTCTAACTTCAGAGGCAGCTGGGATGATATTTCAGCTTCTCTCCAGCTGTGACCCAGCCTGGGGAGAGTGGGGGTGTTGATCTGTCTACTCCATCCTCTAAACTACCCCTTGATTTGGACCAGCATCATTTGACCTCTAAGAACACCACTGTCTAGAGCAGGTGAGCATCAGGCAGACAGCCTCACATGCTGCCTCAGGGAAAGCTCAGATGGCCCTGAGGAGAAACTTCTTCCTAGAAAGGGTCCTCAGGCCTTGGACCAGCTGCCCAGGGAGGGGGTTCAATCGCCATCCCTGGACGTGGTTCACAGTCACGGAGAGCTGGAGAACAGTGTTCAGCAGTGGGATGGGACAGTCTGGTTCATGAAAAGATCTAGAAGATCTTTTCCAACGAAAGCTACTCTGTGATTCTGAGACCTCTTGAGAATGAGTCAGGCCATCCAGAGCACAGGAAACCTTGTCCCATCAGCGCTGCACAGCACCCTTGTCCTGACACGCTAAGATGCAGCGGGGATGGTGCTTTCCATGCAGCATTCAGAGCTGTCCTGGCACCGAAGCAAAGCTGAGGTGTAATCCAGTCAATGCTATTAGCAAATAAATTCTAAGTGAAATTACTTGGAGAAGAGCAGATCGCAGCCTTGGCAGCTGGCTGGCTTTTCTAACCTCCCACCTCCACACTGCTCATGAGATGGAGGTCTCCTTTGATCTCCCAATTGCCTCTCGTTCCCATCCAAGCTCTGTCATTTCTAACACCTCCATCAGTTTTAGCCTTGTTTTCCTAATCCACATGCTGGCCCCAATCCTGCTCATTCTCCAATGCCCTTCATAGCCCTCCTGTGTCTTGTTTCCCACCACAGCTCAAACTACCTCCCCTTGGCTGCTTCTCAAGGCTCCTGCACTGAGTGAGCTCCTCAGCTGCTCTACCAGTGCCACCAGGGTGATATCACAGACAGACCCTACCATGGATCAAACCCAAAGAGCAGGGGATGTCTTTTTAAGCCTGGATATGACCACGAGGATCTCTGATGCCTTATAGGATGGTGAGCGAGCTGCACCGCCTGCCAATAAGGGCTGGCTACTGCTACCCAACATAAAAGCTCATTTTCTTCCAATAACTGAATATTTTCCTAAGCTCTGACCATTAAGCCTGGAATTCCTGCTGCTGGCTACTTTCTTCCAGCCTCAAATCCTTTTTCCTTTCTTTTCCCCTTGTCAATATTTCCAAATAACCACCCATCTGCTCCCGGTAACGCAGTCCCTGGAAACCTCCACGTTTTCCCTCCTAATAAAAACCTTCCTCAAACTCTTTCACCAGGCAGCTGTGAGTCCTTCACAGTACAAACCAGGGCAGGCATCAGGCTCTGCTGTGATGGGGAATCCCCCTCCAAAGCAGCTGCTTCACGCAGCTCTTGGCTTGCGCAGGTAATTTTCATTCTGGTGCTGGCGAGCCCGCGAGCTCCTGACTTGGCAGGACTGGTGCCATGGGTATTATGAATAATAACATGGTGTGTAATAACAGAGTAGCAGGTACTGGAAATCCATTCTGAAGCAGAAAAGAGCAATTGGATGGCTCTTAATCACCTAGTGAGGGCCACGGTCCTCCGCTACCAACCGCACGTTGTGAGGTGCCCAGGATTTGTTATTCATTATAGTTTGGCTACAGCAGTGTAACCGTACACTGCTAAAACCAAGGCTAAGTCAGGCTTAACCTCCACGCCTCCACCAGAGCTCCAGTCACCCCTCCAGCATGTCTCACTGCTGCTGCTTGTCCCAACACCTTAAAGTCAAGAACAAAGGGAAGAGGGGGATTCGCCTGGTGTCTCTTCGGTGGTTATCTGGTGGCTACTTGTTCTTCAGCACAAACACCTCTGCGCAGCAGGCTGAGCTCCAGCCAGGCCATGTCTCTCCATCACAGAATCACAGACTGTTAGGGATTGGAAGGGACCTCGAAAGATCACTTAGTCCAATCCGCCTGCCAGAGCAGGATCACTTAGTCTAAGTCACATAGGAATGTGGCCAGGCTGGTTTTAAAATCAATGTCCATGTCCATATCCAGATCCTCTCTCTCATGCACACACAGGAACAATCAGGTCACTGTGCTGCAACGCCTGAGCTCTCTCTGAGCCTTCCTGAGGCAAAGGGACTGCTCTGATTAAACCCAGCACAGTGAGGCTCCTTCCAGCCAGGGCCAGCCCATCAAACCCTGCAGATGACAGTGCCCATGTCAGTCCTCCTCCTCCTTCAAGAGGAGCAGCTTAATCATTTCGTGGTGCCCTACCTGGAGCTAAGATTTATCCCCTCAATACCTTTCTGCATCTGATAAAGCAAAAGAAAGAGGCATAGAGATCTCTCTCCTATTGGGGTCATACTATTAGGTGCTGTAGATTCAGTGTGGCCCCAAGCCATAGGTGTCTCTATGACACCTGGCAAAAGCTTGATGACAAAGCTAGGAAACTGGAGGTTTCCACAGTTCTTCAACAGAGAAATGCAAAAGTAGGGAAACTATGTGGAAAAGTCCCTGCAGCTCTTCCCTTCTCCAGCTCCAAGCTCTCAGACTGAAGCAGCACGGTGAAATTAAGCTCATTTGTTTCCCAACCGAATTCCCAAGACTCTTCCATCTTGAAGAAGCATCACTGATGCTTTTTGGACGGCACCTTGGCCAACAGAAAAGCCACGAGTGCAGAGGCAGGAAGATAATTCTTGTAAGCAGAATTCAGCAGGGACTTCACCACATTAACTCTGCACAGACTGGGCACAGACTCCATAGATCCTACACGTTCAGAGGGATGAGCTGAAAGCCCAGAGGGCTTTGAGTTTAGGGCTAGCAAACTCCTGCTTCTCAGTGATAACTATGTGCTCTACGCACAAAGCACAACCTGTATAAAGTCATAGAACGTTAGGGGTTGGTAGGGACCTTCAGAGATCACCCAGTCCAACCCCCCTGCCAGGGCAGAATCCCCCAGAGCAGATCCCACAGAGACAGTCCAGGGGGGTTCTGAACATCTCCAGAGCAGGAGACCACAACCTCTCTGGGCAGCCTGTGCCAGGGCTCTGTCATCCTCACAGTAAAGAAGCTTCTCCTCATGTTGAGGTGGAACTTCCTATATTCCAGCTTATCCCCTTTATTTCTTGTCCTATTACTTGTCACCACCAAGAAGATACCGGCCCCTTCCTCTTGACCCCCAGTCTCAGATATTTATAGACACTAAGTCCTCTCTCAGCCTTCTCTTCTCCAGATTGAACAGTCCCAGTTCTCTCAGCCTTTCCTCATAGCAGAGATGTTCAAGTCCCTTAGTCAACCTCACAGCTCTACACTGGACTCTCTCCAGAAGATCTCTGTCTGTCTTGAACTGGGAAGCCCAAAACTGGACAGAGTACTCCAGGTGTGGTCTCACCAGGATAGAGTAGAGAGGAAGAAGAACATCTCTACACCTGCTGGACACACTTTTCTTGACGCACCCTATGACACCTCTTGGCCACAAGGGTTTCTTGCTGTTCTGTAACACCCTCCAGCGTGGCTGTGGATTCCCGGTCCTCAACACCCAGGACCATGAGCACTGCCTTGGGGCTTCACTACAGGACTAAACCTGTTCACTGTAGGATCATCCACTGTAGGAGGCTGTGACTGCCCCCTCCCTGGAAGTGTTCAAGGCCAGAATGGATGGGACCTTGAGCACCCTGGTCTAGTGGGGGGTGTCCTTGCTCATGGCAGGGGGGTTGGGACTGGATGATCTGTAAGGTCCCTTCCAAGCTGAACCATTCTAGGAATCTATGAATCATAAAGGATTGTAGAGCTCAAGTGTAACGTGATGAAGAATCACCAAGTTGGGGATGCTGAGGGTCACTCACTGAAGTTGATTTACTTGCTGGTTCCCTCACACTGGGTCAAGGTCACGTATGGCATCACCCTTAGTGGAAGCTTTTTGTTCTCAATCTCTCTCATGCCTAGACAAGGCAGACAGGAGCCTGTCCTGAGTCAGAGGAAATTGTGAACCCAATGTGAAAGACACAGATGAGTTGGGCAACTGATTGGTTTAATTACCACCTAATGACCTAATCACAAGTCCAAAAGTAGATGGCATTGGGTTCTAATTAAGGGGACTGCCAGATGGATCTCAACCTCAGCACCTTTTAGTCAAAGAGATATGGAACAAAGGTCAGAAGATTGTACATCCAGTTCATCCAAACTAAAGGGAATTATCAGATCCAGCAGGAAAGTGACAGAGGTATCAATACTTATCGGCAGGTGCTGCTCCCCTATCAGACACAGGACTCTAACACAAGTGGTTTCCCCTATCGCCTAAGGACACACTCCATCACTGGATGGGTTTAAGACCAGGTGCTCTGAACAGCCTCATCCAGTGAGAGCTGTCCCTGCCCATGGTGGGAGTGCTGGAACAAGATGATCTCTCAGATCCCTTCCAACCCAACTCATTCTATGGTTCTCTGACCAACTCAGTCCTCACCGCTCACCAGCCCACCCCATGTCCTGCTGCCAAGAGCCCAGGGTCATGACCCCCACGTACCTCACAAATGTCCTTGAGGTGCTTGATGTAGTGGCGCTCTGTGCTCATGATTTCATTGATGACGTTGGCTCTCATCTGGTCTCGGTTCTGAACGGTCCGGCCAAGACAGAGGCAGTCGGCGTTTGGATCCAAGTGGCCATTCTGCACATCGCTGGTTCCCTCCTCCACTCCATCTTCCTGATTTACCCATAGCTGTAAGGAGAAGAGAGGAACCCGTTTATTCACAGGAAGCCAACAAAGGAAAAGCAGGCTGGGCCTTGGGTTGTGTGACAGGGAAACAGTGGATCGGCTCCTCTCTGCTCCAGCGACGCTCCAGTGTCCACAGCGCTCACCGCCCAGTCAGGTCATTTTGATACTGGGCAACCAGCTCTATGTGGTTGCCCACACACTGCTATGCTCTGTTCATTAGAGAAGAGGTTTCAAGAGTGGACAGGTTGGATACCAAACATAGTCGAGTCAAAGGGTAACCCAAACCCTACACCTGCCCACGCTGCTTCCTGGCTCTCCTAACCAGTCTCATGTTTCCCTAAACCACTTCTTCCAGCCCCCATGTTCTGTCACCCTCCAGTGAGTTACAGCCAGGACAGCCTTTGCCCCAATGCAGTGGGGCTGGTTTTGCAGCTTCAGCTCTCAAATCCACTTGTGACTGTGCTGGGAAAGAGCTGGGTTGTGCTGGGAGGGAGCTACGTGGAACTGTTGGAGCAGGACTCAGTACTTAAAGTGTTAATCGTCCCCTCTGACCAGCACCGGCACCCCAAGCCGGATCCTCTCTGCTTCACTGCCCTACTTGCTCCAAGCGCAGTGATGGTGAGCTGCGGGCGACAGAAAGGTGGAAGAGGCAAACTGGGGGTGACACTGGTTTTTCCCCAGTAACATACTGACATGTCATGTTTAGTCAGTTTAGACAGTGCTGCGGAGGTTCCCGGTTCAGCCCAGTGCACAGGCACCTGCAAGGAAGCCCAGAAGGCCGACTAATCCCTGGATGCATCAGGAGTAGTATGGTCAGCAGAGCAAGAGAGGAGATTCTCTCCCTTCACTCTGCTGTTGTGAGACCCCAACCTCGGCTCCTGGTGTCTCCAACATGAGAAGGACGTGGAACTGTTGGAGCAAGTCGAGAGGACCCACAAAGATGATCCAAGGGCTGGAATACCTTGGCTATGAGGATAGGCTTGGGGGGCTGGAGTTGTTCAGCTTAGGGAAGCGAAGACTTGGGGAGGATCTTATTGGCCCCTTCCAGTACCTGAAGGGAACCTGCAGGAAGGCTGCAGAGGGACTTTTCCAAAGAGGATCTTGTGATAGGACAGTTTGAAACTGAAGGAGAGGAGGTTCAGACTAGATTTGAGGAAGAAGTTCTTCAGTGCAAGGGTGCAGAGACTCTGCAATCAATTGCCGAGAGAGACTGTGGTTGCCCCCTCCCTGGAAGTGTTCAGGGTCAGGTCAGATGAAGCCTTGAGCAGGCAAGTCTGGCTGCGAGACGTCACTGCCCGTGACAGGGAGTTGGAGTAGATGATCTCTAAGGTCCCTTCCTGAGCCAGTCTGTGAGTCACTACCTTTCAGATGCATGAAGCTCCCCCAAAAACACCCTCCTGCCTGAACTGTTTGATGGCTGAGACAACCCTAACAGGAAAAGGCTTCCCTCTCCCCCAGCTTTTCCAATGTATGACCAACAGAACAAGCTCTGGGTTGCTCAAGGCTGGTCCTAAGTGATGCTTAATGCTGAAAGGCCACCCTGCACGTGGAGAAGAGGCAGCTTATCGTGAGGTTCACGGTCCTATGACAAAACTCAACCCTAATTAGGACGACTTGCAGAATGTAAAACAGTCCAACCACCCCCTCTTTTGCCTGAGGACTCAGCCCGGGCAGAGCCGATGGTTCCATCGCGCCTGTTAACGTTAGCTGTGATTTACAGGGCATCTGTAGAATCTCCATTTATCAATTTGCAGCGGGACCCAAACGGTGCAGAAAAATCCCCGAATGGCAGCGCTCCAGCACGAGCTGACCTGCAATTACTGCACATTCAGACTGCTGAAGGGAGACGCTGGGCGCAGAGGACGTTGCTCTGGAACAAGCACCGAGGGCTGGTAGTCTCGGAACGATCAGAAAGCAGGATAAAACAAACACTTTGCCAGCCATCTGGATTACGAATCTCCTTCCACTGGATATTCGCAAGGACAAACCCAGAGGATAACGTGCCAGGGTTCTAGCCCGCAATTAACTTATGGCAGATTAATGACACGGATGGATTCCTCCAGAGAGCTGCTGCTGCTCCATCAACTCTCTGCTCGCCAGTGACTTTATAGCAAAGCCAGCGTGAGCAGCCCCAACCTGGTACCAAACAGGGTACTGCAGCATCCTCAGCCCTACAGCAACCAAAAACCCCTACAGAAACAAGCTGAGCTCGGCTCCTTGGGGCTGTTTTACCCACCTAGGCAGAGCTGCTCAGAGAGCCCAAGAGCTCTGCCTCTCTCTCCATCCACCCCCTGAGCTGTGCCCTTGTTTGGAGCCCTGTCGCTGCCTCCTCTCCGCGCTCCGCTAGCCTCCACGCTGGATTAAGAAGATCACTCACTTATTTGCAATCAAGCAGGGCTCATGCTGCAGAGCTTTGTATAAGTAAATCATCATCAGTCTCAGCGTGTGTGCCTGTGGGACAAAGCACACACTGGCCTGGGATCCACTGAAGCCCAGGGACTGATGCTTCTCCCTTCTCTGCCTTCAGAGAGGAGGTGAGGACAGGCAACAACAGGCCAAGCTCATCCCTGCCACCTTTCTACAGTGGCATGAGGACTATAGGATTGTTTGCTGGGAAACACTGCCCATCTTCCACACAGACCCTGTGTCCTCCTCCATGACATGTGGCAGTGGAAGGATGGGCCCTTAAACAAGCTGGTTTTCTCCCTTGCAGTCCCACCACTATTTTCCTCCACTGCTTGAACTTTCCTCTCTGTAATCTGGCTCCTGCTTCAGCAACCTCCACTTCCTTCCTGTTCACAGGCACTGTGATAGCTTCTCCTTCCCTCCTGCCACCTGCCCTGGCTTCAGCAAATCTGGCTCTTGTACTCCCCTCTACGTGTTTCCACTCCCAGACCTGGAAGTTCCCTTCATCCAAGGTGAGAAATACCGTCCTCTCCCTTCTGGAAAAAGAAGGAGGCGGCTCCATAGGGACAACTGCAGACCCTAGATTCATGAGAGCTGAATACAAATGGCTCTAAAGAAGTTGCTCTGTACCTACTCCACTTGCCACAGGCTAAAGGCACAGACTCCCATGGGCTGGAGCTCCACTGTGAAGCAGAAGATGCCTGGACACAGGAATAAACTGTGCATCCAGGGCTACATGGAGAGAAGAGGGACCAGTAGGTCAAGGGAGGTGATCCTCCCCCTCTATCCTGCTCTCGTGAGACCCCCTCTGCAGTACTGCATCCAGTTGGAATGTTGGAATGTGTCCAGAGGAGGGCAATGAGGATGAGTGGAGGGCTGGAGCACCTCTCCTACGGGGACAGGCTGAGAGAGTTGGCAGGCTCAGCAGCTCATTGTGGGAACCAGGACAGGCTGAGAAGACCACTGCTTCACTCCTTCTCCACAAGCAGTTTGGCAGAGGACATGGAAGGCACTGCAGAGATTTAAGTCTCGTTCAAACAGTGGCCTCAAATGGTTTGGCACCTTCAAGCCAGTTTCTACAGGGAAGGGCTGAGTGCTGGACCCTTTGGGGACCTGATGGGTGCTGAGCTGAGTGCCAAGAGGTGTCGTGACAACATCAGCTGCAGTTTGCACAGGCAGCTCAAATGCTGCTCAACTTTAAAAAAACCCAACCCCACAAACCTCCTCCCTCCCCCCAGTTTGTCTGCAGTGCATCCTGTCACCGTGTGAGTGCTGCCTGTGCTGTGATACCTCTACTAGGAGCTATTTTTGTGCTAGATTTGCCACGGGAGAATAAAATCTCCTTTACGAGGCACCGACTGCAGCAGACACTGCAGCACATCCCGCCTCAGCTGCCCAACAGGTGGCTGCCACTTCAGCACCTTCCTCTTTTCCCAGGGAAAACCTCACCTTGGTGCAGTGCTACTGCAACCAGAGAGCGGGTGGCTGAGGTCCTGGCAGCCCTACAATATCCTATGGGATTTTGAAGGAGGGGAAAAATAAAGCAGCAGGATGTGTTTGGCTCCTGGAGCTGCACCTGCAATACAGAGCAGTCCTCGCTTCTAGGGGTCAATGCTGAGCTCACCTACCCTATACATGCTGCCAGGCACAAAGACAAGGCTCTGGGTTTAGCATCTCCTCCTTACCAATGCCTTAAAAGCTCCCACCAATTTATCTGGCACTTCTCCTAGAGCAGCAGAGGATAAAGTGGGTCAAAGGCAGCTTTTCAGCAGGAAAATAAATCTAAAATTACAACACTTAGGGAACTGAGGGGATGCTGAGTTGAGTACCGAGCACTGCTGCACTCAGCCAGCCCTGCACCTTCTCCTAGCAAAGAGCTATGGACCACAAGGGATTCAGGCACCAACCCTGCTCACTGCATCCGACCACCAACACCCTTCACTCTTGCACAACAACTTGTCACCAGCACTGTGAGAAGTCGTAGTAAAAGCTCCTCAACCCCACATCTGCTCAGTTAATAAAAGGAAGGCGAGAGGAAATGTGCTCTGGAAACCCAGTCTGGCTCTGGGTATCCAAAGAGATGAAGAAGAGTTCACACCAGAATAAATCCCCATCTCTACTCAGCCCCTGTCTGGTCTCTCCAAGGAGATTTCACAGCCCTGAACATTCATTACATCTCATTTCTTCTGTCCTTTTTTCACTCCCTCAGAGCCCACAGGCGGTTCCATTTTATTTCCCACGTTTGGAGGGTCTGAATCTCAGCCGGGGCCTTTCTGGAGGCTTGATGTTGGGCTCTGCAGCCAGACCTTTGCTTTCAGACTTGCTGGGTTTTCTAAGGGAGATCTCCAGTTGATCCAATTGCAGTCCCAGGCTGGTACTCTGTGCTCTGAATCCCTCATTACAAACACTAAAACTATCCTGGATGCTGGAAGTACTGCGATGCAAAACAAGCCAGCCCAGGGCTATGCCATCCACAAAGGAGAGAGAAGCATCAAGCAGCAGCATCACTACAAGAATATGAAACCCTGTTTTAAAATTCTCGCTGGTTCTTTCCAGTTGCAGCTCCCACCCTCTCAGACCCCCAAAAAGACGTCCAAAGACACTTGAAGATCGACGCCGGAGCTGTGGTCACATCCCCTTGGTTCCCCGACACGGTCATGTGATAAACGTGTGCTAAAATACTACACAGATAGCTTCATCTGTCCCGAATCCTTGTCATTATTCAGCCTTAAATCTACTCCTGGAGTTCTCAGCCACCTCTCTAACACTTTATGGGGTTTTCATAACCTTCTCCACTCTGGAGGGAAGAGAGACCATCCAGAGGGACGTGGAGAGACTGGAGAGCTGGGACAGTGCCAATCTCATGAGATTCAACAAGGACAAGGTCCTGCAGCTGGGTCAAGGCAATCCCGGACACAGATACAGGCTGGNCTACGGAGACAGACTGACAGAGTTGGGGCTGTTCAGCCTGGAGAAGAGAAGGCTCCAGGGAGATCTTAGAGCAGCCTTCCAGTAACTGAAGGGAGCTAGGAATCTTAAGGGCAGCAGCTTCCTAGAAGAAACGATTCACTGCTACCAGCTCCACATTTGATTTCTCCCACGTTGCACTTTCTTCTCTTCCCCAGAAAGCCTCACTGCATCATCCAGTTCCTCCACTCCCAAAACCCTGCAGCTTTCCTCTCCCCTTCTTTCTTTGAGCCAAGCTCAAAATCACCACTCTATCTGCAGGCAACTTGAGGGCAGACTGTTTTCAATGCTCTCCCAATACAGGTGCAAAAGAGGGAATGGACAGGTCCCCTAGGTTCCTCTGCACTTGCAGACATGAATTCCTCCTGCTCGCTGATTTCCGTGAATGCCAAACACCGTGCCAAGGCTTTTCATATGATCTGGCTGGAGAGCGAGGAGCGCCAGACATACTGGTGCAAACTGGGTTTCTAGCCCAGTTTCGTGCTCAGGGGTGATCCAGAGGACTCTGACTTTGTGGGCATCTTCTGCAGCACCTCCTCTTAGCATCTACAAGGGAGCTGCAGCCTCAGATATCCTGAAATTAATCCTGTTTAGTGCCTGCTCTGTCCTGCCATCCCTTACTGGAGCTGCTTTACCTCCTCTGCTCTGCAACATGTTGTTCCCTTTTCCTCCCGGAATTGCATAAGAGAAACAGAAAGGAAGGCAATTATTTTGCAAGTAAAACTAGAACCACCCAGGCTAAATCAGGCAGTTTTCTGGCATCATCCGAAAAAAGCAGGGCTCAAAGTACAGCAGAGAACAAACGCAGCCTCCTCATTACGAAAGAGTGATCAGCTGAATAAGAAATACCAGGGAGAAAAAAAAAACCCGGAGAGGAAAGCAAAGCCAGGAGGACTCTGAGGAAACGCTCTTCAGCAGGAGCCTCAACCTGCCTCGATGGTCCTGCGGCCACAAGAGAGGCTGCAGGCACCTTCCCTAAGGGCTCGACAGGCATCTGGTGCAAATTACTCACCAGAAAAGACAGAGAAACGNAAGCGAGAGACCTCAGCCAGCAGAGGAAAGGAGAGGAGAACATGACAGCCCGGATGGCAGCTGTTCCCTCAGCACAGCCCCAGCAGCGGGTGGGCACATGGAGAAGGAGAAGGCAGCTCTGGTTTGTAAATCCCAGGGGCTGATCTTACTCCCCCCCCCCTCCTCCTTGCAGAGCTGTGGACAAACTGTGCCAGAACTCCGCTTGCGTATTTTCACTTCTTTCTGCTCCGAGATGCCTGGTGTTTATTTTTAAATATTAATTATCATTCACGGCAGCGCAGCGATGCGGTTTCCCCCTCTGGGAGCACAGTGGTCGGTCCAGGGCAGGTGTCTGGTCCCAGCCCATGATCTCAGATGGAATAACCTTGCGGAGCTGATTGAAGGATTGGTTTAGTCGGAATCAAATCAAGCTGTGGGGTTGTAGCATTAGACAGAAACTCGCTTGGTAGGGTCACGGCAATCCTAAGCACCCAGGATGTTGTTCAGTCGTCGGTGTACAACAGGCTAAGATCACTGAATCACAGAGTACTAGGGATTGGAAGGGACCTGCCACAGCAGGATCCCCTAGATCCGGTCGCACAGGAACAGTTCAGGCGGGTTTTAAACGTCTACAGAGAAGGAGATTCCTCAACTCTCCTAGGCAGCCCCTTCCAGGGCTCCGGCACCCTCACTGGGAAGAAGTTGCTTCTCATCTTGATGTGGAGCCTCATCTGTTCCAGCTGACACCCGGCGCTCCTTGTTCTAGCATTGGGTGTCACTGAGCAGAGCCTGGCTCCTTCCTGAATAGCACAAGGAAAACAAACCTTGTGCACTGGGGAGGTAGAAGTGAGCAAAGGTCTGGTGGTCATCATCCATTACTAAGAAACACCAAGTGATACCAGATTTTCCTCATCCTTATGGCTGTTTCCTAGACAGAACGATGCAACCGATCAACCAGAGTTGCCCAAAAGAGGGAGGATAGCACAAACAGAGAACCAAAGCCAACAGGGTGTCTCCTTGGGACGCAGGAAGATCTTCTTGGCTCCCCCACAGAGGGCTCAAGAGCACCCAAATAATGTGGTGGGAGCTGACACTGAGCAAATAAATCAAGAGTGCTCAAATTTTTCTTCCTTTTTCATAGATTGACAGACTGGTTCAGGTTGGAAGGGATCTTAAAGATCATCTAGTTCCAACCCCCCTGCCATGAGCAGGGACACCCATCACTAGACCAGGGTGCTCAAGGCCCCAGCCAGTCTGGCCTTGAACACTGCCAGGGAGCTGGAGGGCAGCCATAACCTCCCTGGGCAACCTGGTCCAACATCTCAGCACCCTCACTGCAAAGAATTTCCTCCAGACTTCCAGTCTAAACCTCCCCTCTTCCAGCTTGAAACCATTCCCCCTGCTCCTACCACTCCAAGCCCTTGCAAACAGCCCCTTCCCAGCTCTCCTGTAGCCCCCTTCAGCTACTGGAAGGCTGCTCTAACATCTCCCTAAAGTCTCCTCCAGACTGAACAGCTCCAACTCTCTCAGCCTGTCCTGTAGGAGAGGTGCTCCAGCCCTCCACTCATCCTCATGGAGGTGGCTGGGTACAGCAAAACCTGCTTCAGCAACTGGAAACAAAATAAAACCTCCTTGTCTCCTTAGAAAAAAACAACTGGAGATGGCCATGGATTAATAGTGAAGTAATTTTAGATTCCAAACAGCTGAGGAGTTGAAAGGCAGCTCTGCTTTTGGAAAGGATCAGGTTGACATCTCCCACTGTCATACACAGCCCACAAAGCTCTTCCAAACATAGGTCACCTGTAGCTGTCATGGACTTCTAGGTTCCACAAAACCCTCTACTCTTCGCCCACACAACCCTGAACTGATTTTCCCAAGACCTGCATGAGGAGAGACGCCACGACAACCACACAGCAAAGGCCACTCCATATCCCAAGAGCATGAACAGCAGAGCCGATACCTAGAGCAGTCTCCCTCTAACCCACCCTCATGTCTTTAGAGCCTTCTTTCATTGAATCATAGGATCATTCAAGCTGGAAAAGACTGTTGAGATCATCAAGTTAAACCAATGAATTAGCTTTTGAAACCATGACACAACCAACAACCCCCTGTATTTTGGACAGAAAACAAGACACAGTGGAACTCAGCAACAACAGCAACAACGACCACTTCAGTTCATGGTGAGCAGCAGAAACCGGTTGTAGAGGTAAAAAGAAGAAAGTCACTCACCCTCACAAAGCTGGCAGGAAACCATCCTTCTTCATCGTCAATCTGACCCCACCACCAGTCCTTGTTGGAAGCATCAAGGACCTTGATAACGTCTCCTGCTTTAAACGCCAACTCCCGGTTGGCCATGGTGACGTGATCCCATACTGCCTCAGCACTTACAATAGAACCACCACTGATCAGCTTTGAAAACAGAAAAGCAGCAGTCAGTAAGTAACAGTCCGGTTCCCCGACGCAAGCACATGCAGAGCAGCGGCAGCAGCACAGAAAAGCAGAGCTCAGCCACAGGAAAACAAACTGCCCCCAACCCAATCCACACCATCAGCCTGGGACCGTTCCCACAGCTCATCGTCCTGCCCCTGAGCAGCAAGGAACTCAGTGCCCCTCCGCCCCAGCCCTACATGTAGCACCCCCCATCCCTCAGCATGCACGTCTTCATGGCTTTTGGGATGGCTTTTAGGAACGATGTACAGCTGGGAGTCCCCAGAGACGCAAACACAAGCGATGGTGCCCTGCAAAGGAGCTTCTGCTTCAGAGCAGGTTTGCTCAGCTCAAGGATCGAACCTCAGCTAGATGATCAAGTCTCAGCTCAAGGACTGAACTTCAGCTCGAGGATCAAGTCTTAGCTCAAGGATTGAACTTCAGCTTGAGGATCAAGTCTCAACTCAAGGCTTGAACCTCAGCTAAAGAATCAAGCCTCAGCTAGAGGATCAAACTCAGCTATGATGAGGCTGGAAAGCTCAAGGATCGAACCTGAGATAGAGGATCAGGTCTCAAATAGAAGATCAAACCTCAGCTCAAGGATCAAAGCTCAGCCCAAGGATCCAGCCGCAGCTCAAGGCTCATCCAAATCCAAGCAAAGTTCACAAACGATTCAGGCGCACACTTCTACTGTAGAACTGGAATTTCTGCTCAGTGCTGACATCCCTTTGGAAACCTTCAAGCTATGCAGCAGGCAAGAAGGGCACCATGGCACCCAACTGACTTGGAGCACAGCTTGGCTCCACAGGACACTCAACCCTCACTCCGCCCACAAGAAACCTCCAAGGTACAGATCCTGCCCACTGGAAACCAGACTTGAGGCTGACAGGACGTGACGAGCGTCTCTCCACACAGGGTGTATGGTCACAGTAAAGTAAAACAACTTCCTACTTCAAAGTTGACAAACTGTCCTTTCTAATGCAAACTCTAAGTCCAAATCAGCTGGAGTAGCAACATGGCCTCTTCAAATATCACACAAGGGAATTCCACATCCAAGGGTGCCTGAGAGTGGCCAGAAAATAAAGGCAACGGATGAATAACAAGCTCTCACCGAAGAGCCAAGCAACGGTGAATGACTTGACTTTCATTAAGTCTGACTGAAATACTGGACTTATCACAGAGAGCATCTCATGGGTTTAACTCACATTCTGGCTCTTGATGCAGAGCTGCAAGGAGCTGGGACCCAAGGATGCCATCCAAGCTGAAGACAGTAGTACCGGACCCTCA
Organism: Upupa epops; assembly: GCA_013397515.1. Taxonomy (NCBI): domain Eukaryota; kingdom Metazoa; phylum Chordata; class Aves; order Bucerotiformes; family Upupidae; genus Upupa; species Upupa epops. The sequence continues at coordinate 25,369 of VZRI01013242.1, forward strand.
CTCAGCAAAGCAGAGAGAGCTACATCTAGTAAAAAAGCAGCTAGAGACCAATTTCTGATTCTAGATTTCTAGATGCTCTCATAAATGTAAATCAATTTAAACCACTCAACCCAAGATGGATCTGGAAGGAACAAAGCTGAACAAACCCTCTCAATATCACAGTCTCACAGTGATGATGAGGCTGGAAAAGACCTTAAAGATCATCCAGTCCAACCTAAAACCAACCAAGTAACCCTAAACATCTGACATCTATGTCTTCAAGGCCAGACTCAGCCTTGTCTTAGCAGAGGGTTTTCCTCCCCCTGAGCACTTCACCAGCCCTTTTGGGCATCTCTACATTTCACCCCTATCTTCCTGGAATGTAGATGACCACCAGTGCAAACAGCATTCGCAAAGAGAACTGCTGATGAAACAGCATGAAATCCTTATTAGAGCATCAGAGATCCTGCGGTACCACAGAGCATCTCCCCCTCTGCCCTGTGGCTGCCTCCCACCAGCAGCTCCTTGTGAGCTTGCATTTAGCTTATCTAAATCAAGGAGGTAGAGTACGTTCCCTTTGTCAAGAAAATCAGCTTTCTTGTCACAAAATAAATCAGGTTGGCCTGACACTCGTTCCTTTTGTCACTGCCATTGGGTGTTTCAGGCAATGAGGAACCAGCTCTTACTGAGAAGCCGCGTGGCTGCTTCTTTTCTGCTCCAGCTGACACAGGCTGTCACTTCACACACAGACAGTTCTGGGCACAAACTGCCACAGAAACGTCACCGAACTCAAACTTCAGAGAGACTGGGCTTTAGAGCCTCCCAACCCGCTTCGCTGAAGTGCAGTTCCCAGCCTGAGGCACAAAATCCCAGCTCTGAGTAGCACAGTTTGGCTAGCAGCAAGAGCTTGCAGAGGGCTCTGCTCAGCCTTTCTCTGCTGTAAACACAAAGATGTGGAAGGTGCTTCAAGAGGAAGTCAGGAGCTGAGGTGGCTTTGCAAGGCTCTTCTCCATAACTCAAGGAGAAAGGCTGCAAGTTCCTGGTGCCAGCAGACAGAAGAAAGCCCAAGGAAGGCATCCATGTGCCAAGAAATCTCCGAGCAAGCCCTTCCAACCCTAACTGATTTTGTGATTCTGTAACTTCTTTCCAGTGAGGGTAACAGGGCACTGGAGGGGGCTGCCTAGGGGGTTGTGGAGTCTCCTCTGGAGACGTTTGAAACCTGCCTGGACTTGGTCTGCATGATCCTGCTGTGGCAGGGGGATTGGATGGTCGTTCAAGGTCCCTCCCAATCCCTAATGACTCTAAGTTCCAGCCACCCCATGGAATAGATCTACAAGGTCAGAGTCTACAACTAAAGACCCAGTTTAATTTATTTTACAAGACATCTTACTGCATCTGTGGAGCCACCTGACTCTTCCAGGGCAGAGCAACAGAGACAGAACCTGACATCTGCAGCAGCAAGAGATGATGAACTAGAAAAAGTTCCAGGTGAAATATTCTCCGAGAGAATTCAACATGGGAGCTCCTTGCCCCAGAAAGTTCACATCTCTCGGCTTCCAACCCGGGTCCCAGCGCTATAGTCAGGCACTCTCATCCCAAGGTCCCGAAAGGGACTTCTTTCCCATGATTTTAGATGTTCAACAGAGCATCTGAGACAGTCATCTGGACTCCTTCAGCACCAGTAAAGGGAAGGAGGCACATCTGGAGCGTGATTCACCGCAGCTATTCCAGCTGCCTACCTTTGGGTGAAGTGAATCATGCCCTGGCAATTACTGTTCCCCTGTGTTTAAGTGGGTGATGCAGCACTTCCCCTTTCCAACATCTTACATCCACCCCACCTCAATCAAGCTAAAATGATAACGAAATGATAACCAGATGTAACAGTAATAACCACAAGAGGAACAGTTAACAATTAAATCACCATCTCCCAGACCCAACAGCTTCTCAGTATGCAATAAAATTACATCCTCCTGCCCATGGCCAGAGTCCTTTCCTAGGTCCCTAAACCATCCTACGATCTAAGAGATTCCTAACGCTCATGTACACCAGGTGAATGCTGGCACCACAGCCAGGCAAGGGAAAGGAGTGAAATCATTTCTCCTTGAAGTCTGTGTGGCTTCTCCTTTCCCTTCCAGGCTGGTGTCACTTCCAAGATGGAACGTGGCCACTGGAAACACTGAACAGAGGTTAGAGGTGCTGCCAAAATAAAATGACAACAAAAAACAGCAGGGGGAAAGAAAAGGGAAGGATGTCAGAGGACTCTGAAAGTCACAGCCTCTGGGATGCAGAGACATTTGTTTATTTATTTGTTTGTTAGCTTGTGCTCAGGACATGGCTTCAGGGCACTGCTCTCCAGGTAACTCTCCCCACAAAAGGAATCCAGAAAGTATTTGTAGTCATAGGTTCATGGAATGGTTCAGGCTGGAAGGGACCCTAAAGATCATCTAGTTCCAATCCCCCTACCATGAGCAGGGACACTCCAACCAATCTGGCCTTGAACACTTCCAGGGAGTTGGGAGGGCAGCCACAACCTCCCTGGGCAACCTGGTCCAGTGTCTCAGCACCCTCATGGTAAAGAACTTCGTCCTGATTTCCAGTCTAAACCTCCCCTCTTCCAGCTGGAAACCATTTCCCCTGCTCTGACCACTCCAAGCCCTTGCAAACAGCCCTTCCCCAGCTCTCCTGTACCCCTCTTCAGGGACTGGAAGGCTGCTCTAAGATCATCCTGGAGTCTCCTCCAGGCTGAACAGCCCCAGCCCTCTCAGCCTGTCCACTCTGGACACGTTCCAACAGCTCAATCCCCTTCCTGTGTTGGGGGCTCCAGAACTGGATGCCTTTTGTTTGAAAGGTCCAGATGCAGCAAGGCTGGGAAAGGGACTAGAGGAAAAGGCTGTTGAGGAGAAGCTGAGGGACGTGGGGTGTTGAGCCTGGAGGAGACTCGGGGGATCTTCTCCCTCTCTACAACTCCCTGAAGGGAGGTTATAGACAGGTGGGGGTCAGGTTCTTCTCCCAGGCAACAAGTTCATAGGACAAGAGAGCAGGGTCTGAAGCTGCAAGGGGACGGTTAGGTTGGATGTTAGGAAGCCCATAGAAAGGGTGATCACAGCCTGGACTGGACTGCCCAGGGCAGTGGGGGAGTCCCCATCCCTGGAGGTGCTGAAGGACAGCCTGGCTGTGGCCCTTAGTGCCCTGGTCTGGCTGATGTGGGGATGTCAGGTCCTGGGCTGAGCTGGATGAGCTCAGAGGTCTTTTCCAGCCTCAAACAATTATGGAATCACAGAATCAAAGTACCTACAAAGTTTCCAGGACCACAATCTGGAGTAAGAAGCAGAATCCCAAGGCAGGGAAGCATTTCTCCAGTAGATAATTTATTAATGCTTTAATAGAGTTGTAATAGTTAAAAAAAACCCTCTTTCGAGTCAGGAATTAAATAAACAACATCCTCCTCCACAGGAGCCAGACAGCGAGGATGGGAAGGAGGAGAAACGTGCCGAGACTTGGTCATTTGTTCAAATTGTTCTTGTACAGCCATGCCCTTTGTTCAGGCAACATAAAAGCCCTGTAAAATAACAATGGCATTTCCTGGCGCTATTCAACGGGCCCTGCCAGAACGGCATCAGACAAAACATCTTCAAACGTGAATATCCTGAGAGCTGCCGTTCAGAGGGGAGGAATCGATGCTCTAAATAACCCCAGTAAAAGAGAGGACACAAGTGAGCTCCAGCCCAACACTCTTACACAAGAAAGGCACCTTGTGCTGGTGTTTTACTGGCAACTCCCCCCCACGAGCGGCAGCGCTCGCAGTGTGGGGTGACCGGGATATTTGTCACCGGGCAGCTTATTGTGGCAGCCTGGAGTTCAGCTTGGAGAAAAGAAGGCTCTGGGGAGACCCTATCGTGGTCTTCTAGTATCTGAAGGAAGCCTACAAGAAAATGGACTTCTTACAAGTACTTGTAGGGATCGGACAAGAAGTATTGGACTCAGACTCAAAGAGGGAAGGTTTAGATGAGACACTAGAAAGTTCCTCACACTGATGGCGGTGAGACATTGGAACAGGTTGCCCAGGAAAGCTGTGGATGTTCTATCACTGGATGGGTTCAAGACCAACTTGAACAGAGTAGATGATGCTGGAGGATGTCCAGCGTAGAGCAACGAAGATGAGGAAGGTAGCAAAACAGCTCCCTTATGAGGAAAGGCTGAAGGAGCTGGGTCTCCTGAGCTTGGAGAAGAGGAGGGGAGGCTGAGGGGGGACCTCATTCCTGTCTCTAAATCTGTGAGGGGTGGGTGTCAGGAGGATGGAGCCAGGCTCTTCAAGGTCATCTAGCAACAGGACAAGGGGCACTGGGTGCCAGCTGGAACAGAGGAGGTTCCCTATCAATCTCAGCAGGACCTTCTTCCCAGGGTCGGTACTGGAGCACTGGAACAGGCTGCCCAGGGAAGCTGTGGAGTCTCCTTCTCTGGAGACATTCAAGACCCGCCTGGATGTGTTCCTGTGCGACTAGGTGATCTTGCTGTGTCAGGGGGACTGGACTGGATGATCTTTCAAGCCCCCCTTCCAATCCCTAATGATTCCATGAAGATGGTGTCTCTGCCCAATGCAGGGGCTTGGAACCAGATGATCTCTGAGGTCCCTTCCAACCCAAACCAGTCTGTGAATCCATAACTGGACCAAATACACTCAGTCGCCAGAGCAGACAAAAAGGAAGCGTGCAAGAAAATGCCATCCCGCCCCACTGCGTCGCGCGTTTGCTCTTGTATCATCTCCCACGAGTCCCTCTGATTGTGTATTTATTTTTAAACCTCTTGTCAGAAATCACACCAACTGAATAACACCAAATCATCGTGGATCCGCTCATTCACAAAACAAATGGGAGGGCATTTCCACTTGATTTGCTTCTTCTCTGAAGAGGTGCAATCACACAAAGGTTAAGCACGAGGCAAAGAATTTCTCTTTCTTCTTCCAAGCCCTTTGATGAATCTGACTAATGGCTGGATTTCAGTGAAAGAGGCTGATTGAAGTGAGGGAGCCTCTGATATCCCCCTATATATTGTGGGAAGACTCTAGCACTTGGTTGGAAGTTAAAGGTGGAGAACCAGTACAGACTTCAGGGTTAGGACTGGGTTATCAGATATTCCCTCAGTTCTTGAAACACTCCTGGTACACACGGTATCCCCAGGCCTCATCCCAGGAAGAGCAGTGGACTCCAGGCTACAACATTTCTCTTTCACCCTACTGCTGTCCACGTCACTCCTATCAATAGAAACAGCTGTGACAGAGAGCTGCACACAGTCACTGGAGGAAGAGAGCACCACTAAACACAAGAACACAAGACAGAGATGAGGAAAAGGATGAGTAATGAGACTACGTTGCCCCAGTAAAGCACCACCTGTGCTGGTTTTAACTGGCTCTGCACACAGCGAGCCCTTCGCTCTAACGGTACACGTCACTGGAACTGGTTCCCAGCCCTTGGGGTAACAATCACTAACCACAGCCCCCAATATTCTGGATGGGTGTGAGAAGGGGCCAGAGTTACCGAGCGGGGACTCCTGTGTTCACAAAGCAGCAGTCCAGCCCCGCTGCAGCAGCGAACGTTGTGCAGAAACCATAGAGGCATCGTGCACAGACCTCTGGCAGAGCTTGGGGGAACAGTCACACTGAACCTCAGATCACTGAGTGAGAACTGAGTAATGCAGGTAAGCAAAACAGGTAATACAAAATACATCTGTATTTATACCAAAATCAGTCTCTGGGAACGTACCCAGAGGGGTAAGAGGCTGCTGCGGAGTCCTGAGTGAACGGACCCAGCAAGGAGATGCAGCAGCAGCACAAACTGAGGCTGCAAGGAGATCATCCTAAGCATCCCCACAGCTAATCCACTACCTCCAAACCCATTCTGAGCCGAGTCAGGAATGTCTGATCCAGACTCCCTTTACCCAAGAAGCCTGTTTTCATGGAAAACAGACAGCAAAAGGCTTCTCTGTCACAGAACAGACTGGCTGACTATAGGCAAACTGAGTTCATCTGACCAACTGGGCAGGTTTTGCAGGGAGGGAAGGTGACATTTGTGATTGCTGTGAGGAAAGCAAGAGCATCTGATGGTTTGCAGAGTATTTCTTTCTACGTTTACATCTGGACATAGGAGACTCTAAAGAGAAAAGGGAAATAAGGAGTGAATTACACCAATTCCTGCCAGTGGATTGCAGTATTCACCCTCACTCAGCTACTCACAGAGACAACAGCACGTGCATCTGTGCATCCTGGACGTGGGGTCTTTAGCCCTGAAACTGCAGAAGTGCCACTGGCTAAGACTGAGCTGGTAACACATGGCTAAGCCATCCCAGCTCTACCTAGCCCAGGGCAATGACGCCAGTGCCACAACCTCCCGTGTCTAGGATTGGGCGCTCAGAGTGAAATGAATAAAGTGACAGGACCAGAACTAATGAAAGCTCAAGTAGATCCTTTGTCCTACAACAGCTGACACAGTTGGCCGGGGTCTGCAAACCACAAAAGGAAACTAATTCAAACGTTGAGCTCTTCGTACAAACCAGAAACGTTATTCCTGGATGGATGAGGAACAAGGAGCGAGCTGCAGGAGCCCCTTGGCGATATCAATCACTGCAATGTGCTTGAAAACACCTCTTAAAAATGCAGCAGATGCCTGGATTATGTCACGTTAAACCACCACATATTAAAGTGCAGCTCCAGTAATCGCCTTAATAACACATAATTCTCACACACTGATATCATAGTGAGAGGCCAAAATGATTTCATTAAAAAAAAACACAGAGATTTTGAGTAAGGGATGAGAACTTGCAACTTCAAAAGTGCTGCCTGTTATTAGTGCAAAGCAGAGCCCAGGCTGGCTTAAAGTCCAGATTAATGTTCAGATTAAGGGTAACTGACTACACTCACTGCTTGGGCTCCTCGTGTCTGTTCTGATCTCTTGGATTTCTTAGTTAATCACTGCAGCTTCATTGCTAAGGAGCAGCTTGTTGGCAGATGAGCACAAAGAGGGGAATATCATCTACAAATTGTTTTGCAGATCCTGAGCTTACAAGGGGGTTTAATTAAATGGAGGCACAGAGTGAGAACCGATCATAAACAGCTCCTGCAGAGAGCTCCCCTGGCTTTAGGTGACTTTGCAGGGCCAGTAATAGCCACTGCTCAGCCCAGCCAGCAGAATGTGAAGCCTGACCAGCTGTTCCTGAGCAAACCAAGAGCCACGCAGTGCAAATCCCACTGCTTCTGTCTCAAGCAGCAAAAGGGAAAACCAGGATGAGCACTCAGAATAAGAGATGGTCAGACAAAGCTGCCAAATTCTCATCTTCAGGGGAATTAATTCTGATAGGAACTCAAGGCTGCCTCACGTCTTTCAGGATCAAAAAGCAGCGAGAGGTATCCCGAGATCTAAGGAAACACCTGGGTGACCAGCATCTACTAGCCACCACCCTACGTGTGCAGCCAACACCACAAGCTCAGCAAGATACCGCTCAAGTTGTTATAGCAACCACATCTTGCCTTGACATCTCACCTTCCATCTGTGCCAGCTCTTGAGAGGGCAAACAGGTAGTAGGTGCTATAGAACAGCTACTTGGATGATCTCAGATGATCTACAGAGGTCCCTTCCGACCACTGCCATTCTGGAGATGCTGGTTGAGTCAAACCCCATGGTGTCCTCTGGCTCTCCAAGCCCTGGGCAAACAACTTGGGGTGGGCACAGCACCGTTGCTTTAACAGTGAGGCACCAGGCAACTGGCAGGAGGCTCCCATCTACCTGACTCTGCTCTGCATGGGCTGTTTTACGAGAAGCTCGACGGACAGTCCCAGCTGTCTCATCACTAAGGTAATGAATTGATACCAATTAAAGGCACAGATTGCCATCAGACCCTGTAAGCCTATTAGAGGGATCGGCCAGATCAGTGAGAGGATATGCAGCCTTCCACCTCTATAAGCTGCTTTTCTCAGTTCAGGTTAGGAACGAAGGAGAGTCACTGTCTGATGCCATCTCAGATGGCAGGGAAAACTGCCACAGCCAAAACATCCTCCTTGAGGGTCACTCAGTGCAGTACCCACCACAACCTCTTCCATCAGGAGCTTGCATCTCATTTCCTCAGCCTTGAATTAAAACCACCATCCCAAACCACTGTCACCTCATCTTTGTATAAGCAGTCCCATCCACTCTCTCCCCAGATAATGCTGCACAAGAGCACGTGTTTCTCATCTCTCTCTATTCCAACTCTCCTGCTCATCAGGGGCCACATCTGCTTCTTGTACAAGAAAACCATCACCTGGATGGGGCTGAAGACAACAGCTACATCGCAAAGCAATCCCATTCAAAGGACACAGATGAAATCACTGTCTATAATCTGTTGGCAAACACAGTCCGTGATGGCAGCCGTTCAACTTAACGGCTGCCATTCCAGTCTCTTCCAGTGAGCCCATCGCTGCTGCATGGAATCACGGTAGATATTTAAAAGTATCATTTGCATCCAAACAGAGCGGAGAGCTGGAGCAATATGACTCATGCAGTACCCTGTGCAGCAGAACTCCTGTCGAGAAGGCTGGGGATTTGAGAGCCGGTGAGCATTTGTGTACAAACTACCCTGTGGATGTGATTCCCCTAACCCACCGAGGGCAAAGACCCGCTCATAGCAGGTTTCAGGATGCTAGGAACTGAAAAACCAGGCCCTTTCCCTTTGTATCCAAGAGATGAGAAATGTTTTCTGAAGGCATACGTGACGGGATAGTCAAGAGAGTAACTCAAATATTAAAGCAAAGTGTGATGGAATTAAGATGCTTCTCCCCCCCATGTAGTTATTCCAGCACTTCAGAGCTGCAAACCCAGCCCCATTCCTGCCTAACAAACTGGTCTCCACAGCGCAGTCAGTGTGCTCCTGTTAAAATGGGGCCAGAAACATTGATTGAATTTTATCATTCTTTGCTTTTATTTTGAGAGAGGACCTAATCCAAAGACTGTAAGAGTAAGGTTCCCATCCTAAACGTCTCCAAGAAGTCAAAGCCAGCTCATGCCCCATAGCACTGCTGGTTGTAAATACTCAGAAATGCTGAAATAGGTTTAAAAACATTCAGCTTATAAAAATGTTATATAAAGGATGGTGGTGGAAGTTGACTGCCTGCTTTCTGAAACCATAGAATTCTTGTGTTCCAGTTTTCCTTTATCACATAATCACAGATAATCCTAATCCTGGTTGGAAAGGACCTCCCAGATCCCTGAGTCAAACCATCCCCACACCAACAAAAAACCTCTATTCCTGAGAGACTGACAAACACAACCTGACCCCCTCCCTGCTGCCACTCGAGCAGGGTGGGAAGCACCATGGCTACACGGTTCTTCAACACCTCCAGGCATGGGGACTCCACCACCTCCCTGGGAAGGCCCTGCCAGTGCCCAACCACTCTGGCTGCACAGAATTTCTTCCTCAGATCCAATCTCAGCCTCCCCTGCCTCAACTTCAGACCCTTGCCCCTGCTGCTGCCAGCAGGCACCAAGGAGAAAAGGCCAACATCCACCCTCCACAACCTCCCTTCAGGGAGCTGGAGAGGGCAATTAGGTCTCCCCTCAGCCTCCTCTTCTCCAAACTCAACCTGCCCAGCTCCCTCAGCATCTCCTCAGACAACTGCTTCTCTCACCCCCTCATGAGCTTGGTAGCTCTGCTCTGGACCCGTTCCAGCATCTCAATGTCCAAACATGATTTGTTTTTCCAGACAACGCAATGCCTTCCACACCTAATCGACTCAATTCATTACAGAACAGCCAGAGCTGAGCAAACATTTGCTGGTCATAGCAGCCCTTCCTCCTTGGTGGCTCATCCATGAGCACACTGGCTCATGTGTTTTACCTCTTCGCTTTGACAACCTCAGGGTTGGTGAGGGTTTTTTTAGGTCTAACTTCACCGCTTGCTAACTCTCTTATCTGTAATTACTGCTTAAAATAGCGATTCCTCCCAATTTCCTTAATGGATCCATTAAGTCACCTGGCACTGGTCTGTTCCTGGACTGGGGGGACTATGGCATTCCCACACCATTTTCAAGATAGATGGATTGAACGTTCCAGGTGAGCAGCTATTTGCACTAGGATTCACGACACTATCTCAGGGCAAACAGCCGAGTTGTCCGAAGGGGGTTTTTTGAATGAATAATTTTCTGCATTATTCACCTACCTCTACTATAAAAAACCCTCCTGCTCCATCTGTTCATCAAACAGTTTCCTTTTTCTTTGGGAAAATGAAGGTCACGCAAGTTCAAATTCAAAAGCTGCACGTCCCCCAACGCCCTACAACCGTCCCCCATCCAGGCGAACGCGCCCGTACCTGGTCAAGGTCATTAAGCAGTCAAGGAAGGAAAGAAATACAGCTGTCAGGTTAAGGGTGGTGAGTAATCGCCTCGCGCATCATCGCTGCGACAAGCACCCCAGGACACGGGCTGGAGTCAGAACATGTCCTTTGCAATTAATCATTAATCAGGACGCCTTCCGACAACTGAGGCAAACGGCAACTCCAAAGGTGAACGAAGATGCTGCTTTAGAAACACCCACGCTTCAAACTAACGGAAATCAAATCAAAGATCCACGCTTAAATCGGAGGGGAAACGGAGTGTAGGTTAAAATCCATCCCAGCCTCTGGGTGGAAAACATCACCGGGATGTGATTCAGCCCGGAAGAACCACAAGTGGAATAGCTCAGACAAAACTAATCTCTGGCTGTGTGGGCTTTGTAGGATGATGAAGGGAGGGGTGTATCTCCCTGATGAGGAAAGGCTGAGGGAGCTGGGGCTCTTGAGCTGGGACAAAAAGGAGCTTGAGGGGTGACCTCATCGATGTTGATCAAGATGGAAAGGAGGAAGGAGACAGGCTCTGCTCAAGGGCACCTAATGACAGGACAAGGGGCACCAGTTGTCAGCTGGAACAGAGGTTCCATGTCAAGGTGAGAAGCTTCTTCCTGGTGAGGGTGCCAGAGCCCTGGAAGGGGTTACCCAGGGAGGTTGTGCAGTCTCCTTTTCTGGAGACGTTTCTGGACTATTCCTGTGCAACTGGATCTAGGGGATCCTGTTCTAGCAGGGGAGTTGGAGTGGATGACCTTTCAGGTCCCTTCCAATCCCTAACACTCTGTGATTCAGTGAATGAAAGACCCTGTATTTCCCTGGTCACTCCCACATCATTGACCTTCAGAGGTGTCAAGCACCTATAGTCATGGTTAGCACTTGAGGAAGCATGTCAAACTCAACTCCTGCCTGGCTTCAGAGGGGTCCACTTGCACCTAGACCATACTCTGAAGAAAAGCAACCAAGCCCTCAGTGCAGAGCTCAAAGCTTTTCTTCTTTGCCCCTAACACCACCCTGCCTAATTGTGCGCTGAGCCCAGCCCTTTGTACTGTTAGGGCATTACTCTGCTTTCAGAGGAAAATGTTTAGAGCAGAACTAGTGTAAATCACACAGTCATCTAGGTTAGCAAAATCTTCTCAAGATCATCAAATCCAACCGTAAACTCAACTGCTCCGAGCCCATCCCTAAACCCTGTCCCTGAGCTCCAGCTCTCCATGACTGTGAAACACATCAAGGGATGGCAGTTCAACTCCCGCCCTGGGCAGCCTGTTCCAGGGCCTTAGGACCCTTTCCATGGAAAAGCTTTTCCTGTCTCACATAGCTGCACGGGGTTCAGCTGCACATTTAGGTTCAAAGTGAGCCCAGGCCTGCCCTCAGCAGCACTCCTCTGCATGACAGTGGTCTTTCCTGTTTCTCTAACTTGGACAGCAAAACCAAACCGGATTTATTTTCACTACAATCAGAAGACAAAAGAGAGCAATCTGTTGTAGACTACAATCTCTGAGGTCTGCCTCTCTCCTGAACAGATTCACTCATGTGAGCAACACACAGAATCACTGAATTATTGAGGCTGGAAATGACCTCTGAGCTCATCCAGCGCCTGTGACCTAACATTACCCCAGCAGCCAGACCAGGGCACTAAGGGCCACAGCCAGGCTGTCCTTCAACACCTCCAGACACAGGGACTCCACCACTGCCCTGGGCAGTCCATGCCAGGGTCTGATCACCACAACAAACCCAATACAAACCCAAGAAACACTACAAACAGATGACCTTGGTAGAGTCCATAAGCCCAGATGAGTTTCACATCCAAGGGTCTGCTCAGGCTCATTTTCAGCTACTCTCTGTTGTTTGCCAGGTTACCAGTCGACTCTCCGTGAGACCCAGTGTAAAATTAGCATTCCTTTCAGAATACTAAGGAGGGAGGACTTTACTACCAGGACACAAAGGGTGCCTACCAACATGATGGAGACTGCCTGTTTACAAGGAGACACAAAGAAAAGGCAAGGGGTGATGGATACCGGTTGCTCCTGGGGAGATTCCAATTGGACTCCAGAGGAGAATTTTTCTCTGTGAGAGCAATTAGACACCAGGATGGTCCTCCCAGGGAAGGGGTGTGTTCCTCACCTTCAGACTGTTTCAAGGCTCAGCTTGACAGGGTGCTGGGCCATCTCATTTAAACTGAGCTCATTTGTTGAGCTGAAAGGGTTGGACTAGATCCTTAACCTAGTGACACTGTGAATCTATGTCCAGCACGCTGGCTCTGCTCCACGGAAAGGCAAAACGTAAGTGTACCTGCACTGGCTACAAGGTCTCTGGGATCCACACGGGGAATTTCCAAGGAAATACAGGAGACAGACTCAAATCTCAGAAACAAATTACTTCAGCTGGAGCTACTCTAATTGTTCTGCAATGCCTTTCAGTTCTCCTTCCATCAATGGAGCAACTCTCAAATATTCCCAAGGCTTTAAGAACAGAAGATCACAGCTAGCCCTGCCCACACTTCTCTAATCATTAAGAATTGATAGTGGTTTGTGAAGGCATCCAAGATTCTCTGCTCCTTGGCAAAGCACTTGCTGAATATCCACGTGTATCCACCTACAAGAATTAAGTGGCTCTAAGGACCTCTTAGGCTAAGTAAATCCTCATTTAAATGAGCCCTTTGAAAATGGGAAGGAGCTCCAACCGCTTGATTTGGTTTTGGTTTATGGCCCACTCCAAGAAGAAACAGGACAGATGTAATTTCAAGTGTCTCTCACAGCAGAGGAGTTGTCTGAGGAAAAAAGGCCAATCTCTTCTCCTCCATAAGAGGTGGAATCACAGAGTGTTTGAGACTGGAAGGGACCTTGAAATATCCAGTCCAAGCTCCCTGCCACAGCAGGATCCCCTAGATCCAGTCGCACAGAAACAAGCTAGGCAGATTTGAAACATCTCCAGAGAAGGAGACTCCACAGCCCCCCTGGGCAGCCCCTTCCAGGGTTCTGCCACCCTCACCAGGAAGAAATCTTATCTTGACGTGGAACTTGACAACTGGTGCCCCTTGTCCTAGCATTGGGTGCCACTGAGCAGAGCCTGGCTCCTTCCTCCTGACCCCTGCCCTTTCCATAGTGATCAACATTGAAGAGGTCACCCTGCAGGCTCCTTTTTTTCAAGCTCAAGAGCCCCAGCTCCCTCAGCCTTTCCTCAGCAGGGAGATGCTCCACTCCCTTCATCCTCTTTGCTGCTCTACGCTGGACTCTCAAGCAGCTCTGTGTCCTTCTGGAACTGAAGGCCCCAGGTGCAGCTCAGGATGCCCATTCCCAGACAGGCAGAAGGTAACTGTTTCAAGCCCAATTCAAACAGAAATCTCAAAGACAGAAGACTCTGGCTGGCTCCATAGCTCTAGTCCTGTTTCCTTCAGACCTAATAACCTGAGAGAAGGGGCTTGCTGCTGCCTCATAGCGAAGTGTGACACTTCCACAGTAAAAGATGGGAGAAAAGGTAATTTCCCCTCCAGTTCCGCTGCTGCCTTTGATAACCTGGAGCGCAGGCAGCGTCTGCTGTCACGCAGGCTCAGGGATCCTGCGACAAGACAAAACAAGCACTGGGAACAGGACCCAGCGCTTGCCACAGCCTTTGATACCTTTACAGCTCCTCAGTGGCAGGGAAGAAGCGATACGATGTGCTACCATCTTCTAATGATATCAAACAGAAAAACCTCATCAGTGTATCTGAGACCTGAGGAATGAAGCTCATAAACAGGAGGAAGACTCATTCCAAAGCCATGTTTGATGCTCACAGGGTGAGGAATCCCAAGGAGCAAGAGCAGCAGGAGAGCAGAGAGGAGTCTGAAATGCACCGAGATGTGAGTGAGATCTATAAGACACTGGCACAGTCCCTCCTCCCAAGGCTTGTTCTGCACGAAGCGACTCAGCTCAGACAGATATTGATGGCGTGGGAGGGATTGGGAGAAAAGCAACAAATTTTATCAGAGGTTCTGGAAGGATTAATACCCTGAAAGAGTTTTAACATGCTAAAAGCTGGGCTCAACTCCCATTTCAGTTTAAATAGTTTCAGCAGAGGTGTTCTGTGGAATGGGAAGAGCTAGAAATGCAGAAAGGCTCCATTTTAACTTAAAACCCTTAACAGAGGATTTAAGAAAAAGGATCTCCAAGGCAAAGCAGGCTTGGTGCAAAAAACCCCAAACCAAACAACTTTACCCTAAAGGAGGAAGCAGCACAAAACCTGCAGCAGCACAGGAAAGCAGGAGAGCATCAGTAGAACGTGGTGGGATGGCTCCAAGCCTCTCTCTGTGCTGTCACCTCTGGGAGTGGATGCCCGCCTAGAAGAACAAACTGGGGGTCTAGCCTGGTAGCACTGCCAGCTATGCCCAGGCAGAAGCTGCTGCACGATGGACTGAGCAGATCAATGGGCTCTTATCAGAGAACCAAGACCTCTTGCAAACAGCAGGTCATTTCGGTGGCCAAACCAACCTTAACAACAATATACTGAAACTAACTACAAATTACCTCAGTTAAGGTGTCTGCACCATCACTAGTGGTAACTCATGCTGTTCACACCGTATGAAGCCCTCCAAATCCTTCCTCCTTGGAGCTCTCGGTGTTGCAGGGGGAACTATGAATATTTTTTGCACTTCTATTCAGCTGGGGGAATTAAAACCCAGACCACACGCTGGTATCGGGTTGTAGGGAGCAAGTTCTCAGCGAGCAGTAGCTCTGCAGGGGGGAAAGGAAGGTTTCACAGGGACAGCCACATAAAGAGAAAACAAATGCCCTTGGTTTTCTTTGAGCTTTGGCCACTTCAGGAAGCTCATGTAGCCCTACAAAGCCATCGGCACAGCCTGCAGGGGCCTGGAGGACCGGTGGGTTCCCAAAGGTGACCTGCCCATGTTGTCAGCTCTGCTAAGGTACCTCAGGAGAGTTTCCCCAGGGAAGCACAAACCCAGCGATACCAACCCAGCAGACAAATCCTCCAGATCGTGCACCCAGGGCTGCTCCTGAACACTCACACACGAGACTGAGGAGCAAGACCATACAACCTCCCACCTCCCCACTCTCTTCTTCACGAGCACTGCCACCACAGCAGCTTTCTACCATTGCTCTGATCCTGCAGGACCCTTCCAGCCAACTCACAACCCGCCAGTTAGGAAATTCATGGGGCACTTGCTGCAAAGAGCCAGTTCCCAGCACGGCGCCTTCCCTTCCAAAGGTGAAACCTCATTACGGAGCAGCTAAAACCCACTCGTTATTTCCCTAACGCTGCTTTTCCACGTAAGTAATTGCTACGGTAGCAACAGGACGGGAGGTAGATGCGAGATCACTAGCAGGATGACGACAAGGCTCTACTAAACTCCCCATTAGGTCGTAGCCTGCACCACGCAGAAGTTCATGAGGCATAGCTCTACCTAATTAAAACCGCGGGGTTCGGGAAGGCTGAGTACAATTATCCATGTTAGAATGTAGCCAGGACGCTGTGACTTAACCCATCGCCTCATGCACAAAGTGCTGAAGGAGTTTAATTGCCGCCTCTGATAGGGACCGACGTCCGTGAGTCATCTCCGACCTGCATCACAAAGTCACTAGTTTCTCACTCCTGATTTCCTTTGGCTATAGATGCTTCCAAGGCCACCACTTCGGTGGTCAAGAGCATGCTGTTCCCTTTTGAATTCCAGATCTTTCTCTTTCGAACTTCAATATCTGGGGTCATCTCATAGACTCATAGAGTGGTTTAGGTCGGAAGGGATCTAAAAATCATCTAGTTCCAACCCCCTGCCATGAGCAGGGACAACCCCCACTAGACCAGGGTGCACAAGACCCCAATCCAATTTGGCCTTGAACACTTGCAGGGAGGGGGCAGCCACAACCTCCCTGGGCAACCTGGTCCAGGGTCTCAGCACCCCCAGCGTGAAGAATTTCCTCCTGACTAAGGAGTCTAAACTTCCCCTCTTCCAGCTGGAAACCATTCCCCCTGCTCCTACCACTCCAAGCCCTTGCAAACAGCCCCTTCCCAGCTCTTCTGTAGCCCCCTTCAGGTACTGGGAAGCCTGCTCTAAGCTCTCCCTGGAGTCTTGTCTTCTGCAGGCTGAACAGTCCCAACAATCTCAGCCTGTTCCCATAGGAGAGGTGATCCAGCCCTCCATTCATCCTCATGGCCTTCCTCTAGACACTCCTCTAACTATGAAGCTGTACTCTGCTCTGAGCACCCAGCACCTGCTCACTCTTACGTCCACCTTCCACTCAACATGTCTGTGTCCTCAGAGCATCTGCAGGCAGCAGCTCTGCTCCTGCTCAGCCCCTGGACCAGGCACTCTGCCTCTCACACTTCGCAGACAAAGCCACCACCCTCCCCACCGTCCTTGTCCCTGTGCCAAACATTTCTGTTGAATATTGGCAATCAAACAGTCTACTCCAGTCCAAGCGAGGCTGCACCAGTGTCTGGTACAGCAGCATTAATCTCTACTGGAAATTCATCTTCTAATACATCCTTGGATTGTACCTCGCTTGCTTATGGCCGTATCACAGTATCAGCTCATCGGCAGCCTTTGATCATCCTCCCGATGCAGCTCACCCTCCCTCCTGCATGCACGACAGCAGGCTGCAGCAGGCTCTGCTCTCGCCGTGCGCCACACGCTGCTTCTCCGCTGGTGGGTGCTGCTAGAAACCTCAAATCCGCTGCCGGGGTAGCTGGTTACCCTGGTAATATCCTGCATCCTGCAAAGCTAATATAAGCAGCAGGACAAATCCAAGGCTTAAAGAACCTCTAAATAGTCAGCTCTCACTATCGGGGTATAATTAGACCCACATCCCAGCTCCAGACCAAGGAAGGTATTTCAGAAGCAGAGGAAAATCACAGTTTACCCCAACAAACAAGATCTGAGCTGAGAGCAAGGATCTGGCTGCACCTTGCTGAGCCAGCTCCTGAGGACTGCAAGAGCTTCCCAGCAGATCAACTCGAAGAGTCAATCCAAAGCAAATTGCCCTGTTCCACAGTGACTGGAAGAGGAGCAATTTGGGAGGTTCCAGCCTGTGAAATATCAGAGACCATAGGCAGAGCTCAACCGCTCAGAGCCGCCCCGCGGAACACACCAAGCTGAGCACAGCCACTTTCCCTCTGCCTCCACAGGAATGAGGTGGCCAGACTGGACTCAGTATTAGCACTTTCATCCCATTTGATCCTTTTAACCTCTTTTAATCCCATTGCTCTATCAAAGCTGCACAAACAGGGAAGAGGGAACTGGCCCTGAACCTTCTTCTGCAGAAATCAGCAGTGCAGTGATTCCCCAGTACAGATTCACAACGATCCCACCTCAGAACATCTCACAGATTCATAGAATCATTAGGGATTGGAAGGGACCTTGAAAGATCATCCAGTCTAATCCCTCTGCCACAACAGGATCACCTAGACCAAGTCTCACAGGAATAGATCCAGGCAGGTCTGGAACGTCTCCAGAGAAGGAGACTCCATAACTCCCCTGGGCAGCCTGCACCAGTGCTCCATCACCCTCACCTCTGATACGGAACCTCCTCTGTTCCAGCTTGCACCCATTGCCCCTTGTCCTATCACTAGATGCCTTTGAGAAGAGCCTGGCTCCACCCTGGTCCTGCTCCAGGATTTATTCTGACACTAACAGATTCTGCTCACCCCTCAGCTCCAGCTATTTCTACAGCTCAGCACAACTGTGCAACAAGTAGAAACCCACAATAACTCTGGGATTTGGAAGGCAGAAAGGGGACATTTAGGTTCAGAGGACCAGACCACGTGGGGAAGGTCGGCCTCCCCATGAGCATCCATGTTAAGAGAACTGGATTTGTTGAACCATTGAAGAAATCAAGCTGAAAAAGATACCCACTGCCAAGTTTCTCCATCCCTCCCCATCATCTTAGCAACCCACCCGCAGAATGTTGGTCTCATCTCCAATAGTCATTTTTGCACCTAAGGAAAGGCAGAAACATTTTCCATCCTTCAAAACTTTTTCTGGCATCCTCCATCCAGCTCAAATCCCTCCTTAAAATACCCTTCAAACTCCGGGGAGAAAAACCCTACGCTTGTGTCTTGTGCTAGAAATTCCCAAAACTTTCTTTCCCAGGCTGTGATTTCTCACTTTCAAAGATTCCTAGAACACTTCAGGCTGAAAGATCAACCCAAGACAAGACTCAGCTTCTAGAAAGGCAATCTGTGAGAAGAGCAGGCAACAGGATCTTCCAAGCCCCAGTGCCAATGCACCCTGGTCTTCCTTAGGTCAAAACACCATAGTGCTTTCAGATGCAGAGAGAACTCTCCTCAACCCAAGGGCATGAAGCTGATTTTTTCATTAATAAAAGCTTAAGGTCAACACATTCCCACCAAGCTTACATGGCCTTCTCCTGAGTTGATGGCTTTCAGTCTAGTTTTGAGTAGATAGGAATTCAGAAACCCCTAGCACAGTTGGGAAATCATAGAATCATTAGGGATTGGAAGGGACCTTGAAAGATCATCCAGTCCAATCCCCCTGCCACAGCAGGAGCACCCAGACCAAGTGGCACAGGAACAGATCCAGGCGGGCGTGGAATGTCTCCAGAGGAGGAGACTCCACAATCCCTCTGGGCAGCCTATTCCAGTGCTCCGTCACCCCCACTGGGAAGAAGTTCTTGTGGAACTTGCTCTGTTCCAGCTGGCACCCATTGCCCCTTGTCCTATCACCAGATGACCTTGAGAGGAGCCTGGCTCCATCCTCCTGACACCCACCTCTCGCATATTTATAGACATGAATGAGGTCACCCCAGTTTCCAATAGATTCTCTTTAATCTGAGGGTGGGGGATTCCTGGAACAGGCTGCTTAGAGAGGTGATGGAGACTCAATCCCTGGAGCCACTCAAGGTCAGGCTGGATGGGGCTCTGAGCAATCTGGTCTGGTGAGTGATGGCCCTTCTTGGTGTAGGGGGGTTGCACTAGATGACCTATGGAGGTCTCTTCCAACCCAACACATTCTGTGATTTATTATTTGACTTCTATGAGTACGAATGGGATTGGATCTCCTTGTCCCAGGATAGGACTGGGTTACCTACTCCTGCGAGAGAAGAACATATGCGGAGGCCAAGAATTAAGGGGAATGAAGAAGGTGGGCAGGTGATCCAAATCTGAACAAAGGAATCTGGATAATTCCCAGACACTTTGTGAGCATCCAAGCCAAATGTGAGTCTCCCCTTAGCAATAATAGAAGAATAAAAGCCACGTGCGGTGTTACGCGCTGAAAAAAGCCCCGGCAATAAATAATAAACACGAGCCCACACCAAAGCCCACGTACGTGCACTACAAATCCTAAATGCTCCCTGCAAACGTACCGGCACCCTCCCACACACAGCCACACTTACGCAACCAGCTGCATCCACATCACAGAATCTTTCGAGTTGGAAAAGACGTTTAAGCTCACAGAGTCCAACCATTAACCCAGCTGTCCCAAAGGCCACTGCTAAACCCTGTCCCTGAGCCCCAGATCTCCATGACTTTGAAACACAGCCAGGGATGGTGACTGAATGTCCTCCCTGGGCAGCCTATGCCAAGGCCTGATGTATTAGAATTGCCTGTACAGAATGGTGACTTCCTAATAAACCTTAATACTCTGAAGCACAGCAAGACCAGCCACATGCTCCAATCATCTCCCCACCAGCCCTCCTCAGCACTGTCTCAACAATGACTTCTGCTTCCTTGGTTTTTAGAGCTATTGAGGGTGCCTATCAACCTCCAGGTACATGCTCTTCAAACCTTCCACATAAGAGAAGAAAAGCCCTGCTGGATCCTTCCCTCCAGAATTTAATTCTGCTTGTCCTCATGACCAGAGAGCAGAGAGGCTGTGTGGCTGGCTTTACTTACTATCGCAGCAGCTCTTGGCTCCCTTAGGAACTACCTGGAAGGAGGTTGGAGAGAGGTGGGAGTTGGCCTCTTCTCACAAGGACCAACCAACAGGACAAGAGGAAATGGCCTCAAGCTGCACCCGGGGAAGGTTAGGAAAAATATCTCCATGGAATAGATCCTCAGGCCTTGGCACAGGCTGCCCAGGGAGGGGTTGAATCGCCATCCCTGGCTGTGTTTCACAGTTGTGGAGATCAGGAGCTCTGGAACAGGGTTTAGCATGGGATGGGACAACTGGGTTCAGGGTTGGACTTAGTGATCTTGGAAGTCTTTTCCAACCTGAAGGATTCTGTGATTATCTGTGATTAATCCTCCTTTATATTGGATGCTCTGCCAGCTTCTTCACCCTGGTCTCAAAGCCATAGAATCACGGCATGTCTTTGTTGGAAGAAACCTTTAAGGTCACTGAACCCAGTGTTGGTTGGGCAGAGTACAGGCACGATACCACCCACCGCTTCTCTATGGTTCCCCTCCCAAAACCCCCAAATGTCTCTGCGGTGGGGATGCCGAGGTCTGCACTCAGTTCACCAGGTCCCTTGCCCTTGCATTTTTGACCTTCTACACATTTTACAGCCTCTCATCCAGAATTCCCTGCTCCAACCGGGTCAGAAACTCATCCTTAGCAGAGTGGATTTTGAACAGAAATTAAGCTCAGAATGATACAACATCCCTCTCCCCACTCCACCTCTCCAATCCTCTGCAAAGTCAGTACAGCAGGAGCAGCCTGAAGGAAGCTGAAGACATCTACAGAAACAGCAGAAAAACTCAAGAAAAATGAAAACTGGATCCTCCCAGCTGGACAACGAGGAGAACACCTGCTGTCCGTGGGGAAAGCTGCTGTGGATGTGCAATCCCTTCCACTGCAGCGCCTGAGGCACCAACAGGAGGGGTTTTCTAAATTACTGTTATCTCAACCGTCCTCTCTTCATTTGTGCCTGTAGAAGGGAGATTTCTTTCTGCTAGGTCTAAGCGCTGCTGCTCTGTGCATCTTAAAGGTTACAACCTCCGCAGACACGCTGGCAGACCCACCGGCTCCCCGACCACTGGGACTAACTGGAACAGCAGCTCCCAGAGGCATCCAGCTGCTGGTTCTGCTGCAGCAGAGCTCCATATCTCCGGCTTAAAAGGTCCCTCATTTGCTGCATCTCTGCTTCCCATCCTCTGTGCTGGAAATAATTCCAGACTGAGGGACCCAAGGGATATTCTGCAGAGAAAACCGTGGGCAGCTGATACATGGGGGTAATTTTTGAACCAAAACCTGGAGGGATTTCCCTTCTCCTTTGGTTTTTCTAGTGTCCTGCATTAAATTCTCATTCTTCCAGCAGCGTGGCTGGAAAAGCAGCAGCAGAGCTTTGAAGCTCCTGTTGGCTTTACTGATTTGCCAACATTCAGAGCATCTTGGTGGGCACGAAGGTACCACAAGGGTAATCACAGACAGTAACTACTCAACCATCATCCCTTCACCATTCAAGAGTCTTACACTGAATATAACAAAGCCCCGAAAACCTTTCTGTCATCAAGATCCAACACCCCGTTGCTCTCCCTGGCAGCGCCAACGTCACACAAAGGCCATCATCACTCTTTTTCTGCAGTGACTGCAGATACTAGCCCGGACTAGTGCAGCCTGTCAGGAGGATTAGCATATTAATGAACCCTGAGCAAACCAAGCTCAAACTCTGCTGGGGAAGGAGGAAGCACAAGAAGACAACCAGGGGGGACAGCTGGCTCTGTCACCTATGAGGAATCGCGGTGGCTGTGGCCGGTGCCATGCAGCCTGTAGGCACGCATCCCCATGAGAGAGGGCCAGAAAGCGCCTGGATCAGGGCTGTCTCCAGCTTAGAGCTGATCTTCCCCATTCTCCATCACCCACAAAATCCCACCGTGTGGTTTCCTACACAACTTGGCGTTGTGCCACTGATTCCAGAGCATGTGGATAAATCCCATTGCTGGCACGGAGGAGATAAGGAATCAGCAAGCAAGGACATGGGGGTTTGCAACAGTGTCAGTGTCTCCTCCTCACCTGGCAGACTCCTCTCAGGACAGCATTTCTGCCCTAAACAACCTGCAGACTACTTCTTTTGATGCTATCTTCAAACACTTTGATGTAAAGGATCACAGATGTCAGGAGAAGATGTTTATCTTCTGGCTAACTTGACAGGCTGAGGGAGTTGGGGCTGAGCAGCCTAGAGAAAAGAAGGCTCTGAGAGGACTTTAAAGCAGTTACCAGTACCTGAAGAAGCTACAGGAAAGCTGGAGAAGGACTTTTTACATGGGACTGCAGTGGTAGGACACGAGGGATGGGTTCAAAGTAAAAGAGAGGCGCTGGGCAACCTGGAATGGTGAGAGGTGTCACAGCTCATGGCAGGGGGTTAGGACTGGGTGATCTCAGAGGTCCATTCCAACCTGAACCAGCCTGTGACTAACGAGAGCAGTGGCACTGCAGTTCCTAAGTCCTCACTGTTACAGAGAGCACCACGACCTGTCCAAACAGCTTCCAGATACCCACATGCCAGAGCTCAGGGGGAAATTGCTCTCCCTTCTTACGCCTATCAAGATACCTCTTGAATGTCTTCGGTTCAAATGTGCATCAGTGCTGAGGTCATCTCTAGAGGCTGAAGGCTGCTCACTCCCTGGCTTTGCAAAGGATCAGCCGCAGGGACAGAGGTTTGGAGGAAGAAAGGGTCACAGTAATTAATTCTCTGTGCAGATTCCACTCATCAGGAAGGTAATAATAAAAAGAGGGAGGTGCTTTGTGACCCCGACCCCTAAAGGAGCTCCCTCTTCTGCACTGAACAGCGAAGGATTATTAATCGATTAGAGGAAGGTTAAAGGCCTGAGCACTTCTGTATTCTCCAGCCTCTCTAAGAACTCAGCTGGAGCTTCTGACAGGAGAAAGGAAGCCACGTTCTTACATCATCAGAGGAAACACGATGCATTAAAGAAATGCAGTAATATTCACCCTGTGCCATGGACAAACACGTGTCCCAGGACTGCTGCTCGTCCTGCAAACACCCAGAGCATCAGCATCAAAATCACAACACAGGAAGGGCTGCAGGAAAGGGAATGTCCCGCTTGCAGATGTCAGAGTAGCAGCATCCTCTGCCTGGGGCAGCCAACTCAGCAACTTCCATTTAGGAGCAAAGAGAAAGGAAGATAAAAGAGAAGCTTGGCATCCCAAAGGAGGAATAAAACCCCCCACAGTGCCAGAGAACTCCGATGTACAACGTTTCTCATCTTAAACACGTTGGTTCTCTTCATTTTCAGACACAGAGCATTCCAAATTCCAGTCACACATTAACATCTCTGCTGCTGATTGCCTTGGACTTGGGTCTTCACTTCAGGTCTGGTGCAAACGCACTGCGAATGCCCGAGACTTCTGTGAGCACCCAAAAAAAGGTCTCAGCATTGAGTCCACCTAGCCCTATCTGGGGCACATCAGTGGCTGAGCCTACTGACTATTGATTATCGATTATCAACTCTTTCTGGGCATTACACTGAGACAGCAGGACTGATTTTTCAAGGTGGCAAAGCAACAGAAGCCTCCTTTCTCTGGCTGTTTAACTAGGGAAGCTGATAAGGCAACGGTACCAGTCTCTACAAAGATTTATCAGATGCTGTATTCTCAAAGCTGTGAGATCACTGACTAATTAAGCAGAGCACAGAGCTCTCCTGGCTCTCCTGTAAGCACCAACTAATTACAGAGACCTCCCTGACCAGCACCAACCAACTAAGCTAAGATTCTGAGATAAGAGACAGCAGCTTTGGCCTTGAAAAATGAGAATAGAGAATTCAACTACGAAGACGATCCCTGAACACCTCTCTTCAGGGAATGGGGGACAAGGTATAAGATGAACCCACAGAAACTGCTCAGGGGATCCCTCCCACCAAAGATCAACCAACAGTCAAAGAAGATCAGCGACATGCTGTCAGATCACCAGAAGCCTGGGGATGCCTAGGTGAGAGATCCCTGTGGTGGTGTATTCCTCCCCCATGTCCTCTCTCTGCTCTGCCCTCCCCTCCTTACAGAATCACACAGAAAAATCCTGGTTGGGTCCAACCATCCATCCCCCACCCCAACAAAAACCCTCAGTCCCTGAGGGACTGACAAACACAACCTGACCTCCTCCCATGCTGCTGCTCTAGCAGGGCATAAAGCAACATGCCAGCACCCCCAGGTCCTTTTCTGCTGGGCAGCTTTCAAACCACTCATCCTCCAGCCTGTGGCAGTGCCTGGGGTTGTTGTGACTCTACTCCTCTTTCCCTTTTCTTTTTGTGCTTTACCACTCCCTTCTCCTTCTATCACCTGAACAATAAAGCTGTGGTAACGCAGACCCCGGGGTGCATTCACATTATTTTTGCATGCTAAGAGTCGTATTGATCGCACCTGTCACAAATCCACTTTAATTTACTCATGGTGACAACGTTAGGAAAGAGCAGCTGGTAAACCATCCCCTGAAGCCCCCCAGTAACAGCCTGTTGTGGTGAACCAGCTGGAAAACCCACCTTGGAAAATCTGCAAACACCAACAACTTGTGCCCTGCTCTGGTATCTTGTAGTTAGGACATGGCTGTGGACAAAGGCTCCTCATCAAACACCCTTCACTAACCAGTCCCTCGAGCCCAGACCACCGCAGCCTTTTTTCTAGCACTGAAAAGCTTCTGTTAAACCACTGTGAACCTAACTCGAGCCAGAAAAGAGATGGACGTGCTGGAACGCCAAGGCAGCAGCTACCCTTGGTCATAGATTCCTAGAATGGTTCAGCTTGGAAGGGATCTCAAAAATCATCTAGTTCCAACCCCCCTGCCATGAGCAGGGATTACATCCGGGGAAGAAATTCCTCCCCATGTGGGTGCTGAGGCAGTGAAACAGGTTGCCCGGGAAGGCTGTGGCTGCTCCATCCCTGGCAGTGTTCAAGGCCAGGTTGGATGGGGCTCTGAGCAACCTGGTCTGGGGTGAGGGGTGTTGCTGCCCACAGCAGGGATTTGAGACTAGATGATGTCAGAGGTCCCTTCCATCAGAAACAAGTCTACAATGCTCCCCCATGAGGTCCATCGGGATGAGAAAAACCCTGAGTATCAGCTCATAGCTTTAATACAACTGGAGCTACTGCAAGTGAAGAAAATGGGGGAGAGGAGGATCCTGTGCTATGCTTCTGCACTGGGGGTAAGCAATATAAGTACAGACCCTCAGGTGCCTTAGGTTACCTCAGATCAGCTGCTGGAAACCTGGATTTTTGTGATTTATACTCTCCCCAGTTTTTCTAAGTGTCTTATTTTCCACTGACTGACAGCGTTGCGGCTCAGCAAATTAATAAATCCACTCACCGGCTCCACACGGTGATTAGTCCCCCTCTTTTACTATGAAAGAAAATGTCAAATCCTCAAGACCTTTAATTTGAATCTTTCGGAAGCACTTGAGCAGTTTAGGAGCCGTTTTTCACCTCTGAAACAACCAAGCCGCCCCATACTCAACCCTAGATCTCCTTTCTGATCCCACCAGAGCTGCAAACCAAACCCTTCCAGGCTGACTCTCAGCTCAGCCCAGTTTCAAGCTGCGAGGCTGAATCTCCACTGCCTGGGACTGAGAATTGCTGGACAACATGCAATCAGATACAGCACCCTTAGACATGATTTTCATCCCAATGCTGAAGCACCAGCCGTGGCTAAGCCTCAGCTCATGGCTCATGCCCTCAACTCACAAAGTGCTGCCTGGCAGCCACCCAGCTGAGATGACTGGGAGGTGCCAATCGCTGCAGCCCCGAGGTGTCAAATGCTACCATTAAGATTGATGGACCAGAGTGGGTCAGCCTGAAATCCCCACACCATGACCTGCCCTCTCCTCTGCAGCCATTTCTCCATACATCACAGAATCACAGGCTGGGCTGGGTTGGAAGGGACCTCAGCAGTTATCCAGTCCCAGCTCCCTGCCACAGGCGGTGACACCTCTCACCAGACCAGGTTGCCCAGAGTCCTATCCATCCAGGGATGAAGCAGCCATAACCTCCCTGGGCCAACCTGTTCCAGTACCTCAGCACCCTCACAGGGAGGAATTTCTTCTCAGATCTCATCTCAATCTGTCCTCTTTTAGCTTGTCCTAGCACTAGATTCCCTCATAAAAAATAAAGACTGTCTATTTCTTGCTCTGATCCGGCCGGTTCTGCCCCTCTCCCTGGTGTTTGCCAGCAGCTGTAACACAGCCGGTGCCTCTGAACAGATCAATGAACTTTTGATGGAGCACTCAAACCCTGCCAAGTGCAAGAGCATGTTTTACACCAGGCGGGTGAGAGCTCACCGGTGGCCAGGGGCTGTGCAACGTTGGCCTGGCACTGCCATGCCAAGAACCCAGAGCCAACAGTGCAGAACTGAGAGCACCACTGCCGCTGTTTGCCCTGACACAGCTCCTCTCAGAGCAGCTCCGTGCCCTAGGAGTTTTATCTCAACAAAGCACACCTCTGAGTGCTTCCCAAGGGCTCCACTCTGGCACCCTGTGTGTTCTCCAAGCAGCATCTGGGTAACACTGCTCAATGTTTAGTGTCTCACTCCCTCCTCCTCTCACTCTGAGTTTCTCCTACCAAACACACAGGGGAAGATTCTCATCTGAGCATCATTAGGGTAAGAAGCAAAAATAGAAGGGCATTATTTTCTGTGGGTAAACCCCCCCACCCAATACATTTTAAACCAAATAATTTAGTGAAAGTCCTAAACACAAAAGGGAGAGTTTGAAAAACCCTCTTACGAATTGACAGCAAGGAAAAAAAACTAAACTTGCTCAATTTAGAGGAAAAAAAGGCAACAAGACATTTTAATTCACCCACACACACTCACCCAGGAAAAAACACCTAGAAGACACACACAGACATACAGGGACTCATCACAATGTTCTTACATAACTGAGCCAAAACCTTCATCTCCAAACCCTACAAAAGGAACAGAGAATTCCAACAGTTCCTGCTGAGTGGCTTCACCAGGTAAAATAATTCAGTGTTTGTCTAGTGAAGAGAAAACCAACCTCAGAGGGACTGGGTCTGTGATTTTCTTGAGCCCAAGCGTGGAGATGTGCAATGTCTTGTGGTCCATACACAAACTTGGCCCTCCTCCCTTCTCTGGAGCTCCAAAACCACCCGATTATGATGATGGTACCTTCCTCCTTCCCTCCTCCTTGTTTTAAAAGTAAACACCACGATGGGACTTCACAGAATCACCAAGGTTGGAAAGGACTTCCAAGATCAAGTCCAACCTCCAACCCAACAGAGAATCGCAGAATTACTGAGGCTGGAATAGCCCTCTGAGCTCATCCAGCCCAGGACCTGACATCACCACATCAGCCAGACCAGGGCACTAAGGGCCACAGCCAGACTGTTCTTAAATATCTCCAGACACAGGGACTCCGCCACTGCCCTGGGCAGTCCAGTCCAGGCTCTGAGCACCCTTTCTGTAAGGAAGGGCTTCCTAACATCCAAACTAACCCTCTCCTGGAAGCTTTGGACCTTGCCCTCTTGTCTCATCACTAATTACCTTGGAGAAGAGCACGACCCCCACCTGTCTACAGATTCCCTTCAGGGAGTTGTAGAGAGGGATATGGTTCCCCCTTAGTCTCCTCTTTTCCAGGCTGAACACCCCCAGCTCCCTCAGCCTTTCCTGATCAGATTTTCCCTCCAGTCTGTTCCCCAGCCTTGTTGCTCCTCTGGACCCGCTCCAGCCCCTCAATCTCATTCTTGAAGTGAGGGGCCTAGAACAACACACCTCCATGACCACCAGACCGGATTTCAAAGCACCACATCTACTCATCCTTTGAACACCTCCGGGGATGGAGCATTTGATTCAGGAGACGGCAGCACAATGCCCCTGCTGCACAGCACAAAGCACCAGCAAATCCCCTTCCAAGCTTTTACCCCAATCTCCCCCCAAACGCTGCCTGGCAATTCTTCCAGCACCTCCCCAATCTCTCCCAGATATGAAGAGAGCCAGAGGAGGAGCTGGCGCAGATCGAGGGCAACGCAGGAGATGTTCAAAACCCATTAGTGGGTTGAGTTGATCCTTCATCAAAATTCTTTTTGCTTTTCCTTCCTAACACTTCACTGCCCACGACGTGGCAGGCTGAGCCGATGTGACAAACTGTCGAAACACATCTTTTTTAACAGAAAAAAATTAAACCTAGGCTTTAAAAGGTAAAAGCAGCCCTTCTGAGTGCCTCTATCATACGTGACACTTCTGCTGGGAAAACCGACGGCTCACAGAGCAACTTGCTGGGAGGAGGGCTCCTAACAAACCGGTCAGAGCTCCAGAACTAGCAGCTGATCTCCAGGGGTTCACCTTGGCGTCTTTTAAGCTCTCTTTAGTTAATAGAAGCAAGCACAGAGGTGCAAAAGGACTGGAGCATCTGCCAGTCCCCAAACATTCACCTGGGATAAGCTGCTCTTCACTGATCCCGTAAAGTAATGAGGAGAATATTCCCTAAATCATTCCACTGGCACCAGAGCGAATATCTGCTACCAAAGACAGGCCACAAACACCACCGTCATTTCCAGCTCTCAAAATCCATCCACTGTGGTTTATTACTGCTATTGGATTAGTAATGACCTATTTACCACAAGGCTTTTGCGGGTGTTGGATTCAAAACACTTTGTGCTCCCTGCTGGAGGCTGAGATTGCTATTGATGAGCTTCGTGGGTTGATGTAAAGGAAATGAGTTGAGTTTAAGGCTCTGTGTGGATAAATGCCAAGGAATTTTTAGCAAGAGGCTTTCAAAGCAACAATAGAATAAGCACAGTTCTAGGCCAGAGCAGGGGAATCCATGAGGAGCAGAGGGTCTGTCGCGTATGTGCAATAAGCAGGGAGGAACTACACGGAAACCCACGTGTCCCAAACCATGTGCAGGGATGCGTGTGGAGCTGCATACAGCTTGGCATTTCCTGCATGCAAAGGGTCCCCATCACGTTGCTTTCAACAGTGGTTGTGTATTTGCTACCATCTTACTCTTCAAAGCAGGGATGGGTTTGAACCATTGATACTCAGGTACACAATAGCCTACAGTGAAAATTTTAAATCACTCTAAGAGTCCTCTGACTCTAACAAATCTAGAAAAGTTCAGAAGACTGAGCTGACTCAGAATTTTGTTCTTGAAGGTCTTGGGATTATTTCCAGCATCCCCAGTCTACCTCATCCAGTGTTTGCCTGGAATCCTGTGTGCAGCTCTTGAGTCTTCAGTACAAGAAGGAGATAGAACTGTTGGAGCAAGTCCAGAAGAGTCCACCAAGATGATCAGAGGGCTGAAGCACTTCTGCTAGGGGGACAGGCTGAAGGAGTTGAGGCTGTTCAGCCTAGACTGGTAAAGCTCCAGAGGGACCTTAGAGCAGCTTCCAGTACTTGAAGAGGCTACAGAAACGCTGGAGAGGAACTAGTGATAGGGTAAAGGGGGTGGGTTCAAGCTAAAAGAGGCAAGATCTGCATTAGATCTTGGGAAGAAATTCCTTCATATGAGGGTGCTGAGGCCCTGGAACAGGCTGCCGAGGGAGGTTGTGGCTGCTCCATCCCTGGAGGTGTTCAAGGCCAGGTTAGATACAGCTCTGGGCAACCTGGTCTGGTGAGAGGTGTCGCTGCCTATGGCAGGGAGTTGGCATTGGATGATCTCAGAGGTCCCTTTCAGCCCAAACCACTCTATGATTCTCCCCAACTAGGTCCACTGGGATGAGAAAGAACCTTGAGTATCAGGGTTTTAACACATCTGTGAAGAAAATGGGGGAAGAGAAGCAGCCTATCCTACACTTATGCAGAGAGTTAAGGCAGGGAGTGGTTATGAATAAGCAGCACAGGATAGGTCAGAATTGTTTAAGAATTCGAGTGAGGTTTTTTCTGTGTTAGAAGAAAAACCTGATGCTGTTGGTAATGAATACAGGAACCTTTTGAAAAACAATATATTGAAGCTGCTGGATTCAGATAAGACCCCACAGCCTCGTCTCCCTGGCTCACCAAATACTGCCTGGGCTTTCTAAGGGCACCCATAAATCCAGAGGACTTGTGACTATACTAGAGAGCTCAGGAAGGTTTGCAATAGGCTACTGAACTGCCAAGATAAATCCTGTTCTTACAGCCAAATCCACCTCTATCAATCTTTCCAAAGCAGTAAGCAAAGCACTGATTCCAGCAAATGAAAGATCTCATTTACTTGTTTCATCTTTAGGACTAGAGCCAAAACCAAGATGCTTTTGCAATATAAGCTCCTGGCACCTAAATCCACTGTCTACACCAGCACCACCACCAAACCAAGCCATCACCTTCTGCTTCACCAGTGTTTTCAGGCTCACAATGCACTGGTGGACACAGAAGCCAGGGTGATGGATGGACTGACTGGCTTTTAGGGCTCCAACACCCAGCTTTCCAGCACCAACTGGCAAATCCCCCCATCTATTTAAGGTTTGAATCCACTCCAGGTAATAACAATAGAATATTCCCTTCCTCTGTGCTCCGGTGTCACCCACAGCCCATTTCTAGAGCCTTTCTACTCACACATCCATCTGCCCTTGGGGCGGTCTGTTGCTCCTCCCAGCAGTTACGATTAGAATCATCTCCACTCTGTGCAAACCCTGCTGGTGCTGCCTCACCATTAAGCTGAAGGAAACACCCTGCTCAGAAAAACCCAAGTCATCTGTTCTGCTCAACACCATCCCCTTGAGTACCTGTTCTTGAGTCTTCTCTGATCTCCAGAGAACTGTCCCACATGAAGGTTCTCCAGTTATTTTCCAGAAGTACAAATCCTTGGCCTAGTAGATTCTCATATAGCTCTGTGTTCTAATTTGTCCTGATCTCCAGCCCCAGAGTTCCCTTTAGAACACCACACCTCTATACTTAGCTTCACCTCCTGCAGCAGATCCTCCTCCCTCTATCATCTGCACTCTCTCCATTTGGAGAAGCCTGCACCTCCCCATTCTTCACCTCCTTCCCAAACTATGGATGGTTTCTCTGCAGTGAAACTGCTTCAGATTCAGCCCAACGTGGTAAAACTTACTGCAGAGCCTCTTCCCACTTCCCTCTGTTGCTCCCAGTCAGTAATTTAAACAGGAAGGTATTTAATACTGCACTGGCAGAAACAAGGACGAGAGGATGGTATCTATGAATAAGGACTCATCAGCTGAACCACACTGCGCTGTCCTAAGAGGGAAACGGCCACACGTGTGGCACCCTCACTCCTCAAAGGGAATGCGATGGTGACAGGACCACCTAAGGACCATCTGAGAGAGATAAGGTGAAAGGGACTCATTTGGAAGTGAGGAGATGCTGTATATCTGAAGTCAACCACTCAACATTCTACTGAGAGATCCTTCTGGCTGTCAGAACTTCCCTATTTCCTCAGGTTCCTGTCCAAACCACTCACATGTCTGCAAACCTCATTTCCAAGTTGATACCTGATCTCTGAGGAGCTTGGGTTGCCTGCATCTTGTTCCAGTGCTTGAGTCCAGCTCCCAGGACTTGCACCCCAGGCAGGACAAGAAGCAGGAAAAGATCAAGTCTAAAGGGACATCCTGACAGCAGCCAGCAAGCACTGAGCTCCTCGAGACCCCGCTGCACAAAGCTAAGGCACAATCCAACCCAAATCATGAGCTTGGATAAGCACCAGCTCTAAGAAGTTCACAATGGGCAGAGGGAAGCTGAAGATACTATCGCGGAGGGCACTTGTCCCATGGACAGGGTGGCCTGGCAGCAGAACTGAGCTCTGCCCAGACCCAATGCTGCTTCAGTCTCTGCCCTGGGTTCAATGCAAACCACAGTCAGCAGCCCTGAATGCTAACGACAGACAAAATTCACAGTAAAACCTCCTCCATAAATGCCACCAAATACAAACGTCAGGGGCACCACGCTGGCCATACAGGGAACAACACCGGTGACATCTGTGAAACTCAGGACTTCACTCTGCCAAGACAAACACACCAAACCCTGTCAGACATCAGGAGCTTTCAGTGCTGATGGGCTTCAAGCAGTCTCTCTTAAGGGGATTAAGAAGATAAATGCTAAAAGACAAATACCAGATGATTATGCAGCCACGATGAGTCTGCTGTACCCTCTGATCGAAGGTGTGGAAAAGAGGTGACCAGAGTAAATAACACAGTATGGCCCCAGCTCTGCCCATCACAGGGAATTATTGTCTAGGGAAACCAGAAGGTCACCGTGTGTGGACAACAGCCCACCATGATCACCTTCCATCAAGATACAGCCCTCTTCAAAGCAGGGTTATCCCATGAGAACCCTGGGGCTCCCACCTTTCAGCCCCCATGCTCACCAGTACAACCACCTCATGGTGTTTCTCAAGAGAGGACAAGAGGGTAAGCTCAGAGCAGAAAGCCCCAGGACACTGCACTGACTTGTTCCACCTGCAACGCAACCGAGGTTGGGTGAATCTTTCCACTGCCAATGCAAGGAAGGAGGATTTCAATCAAGTGTGGAAGGAGCTGAAAATAACAGTCACAAAGCTGCAAACAGCTGGAAGACCCAACGCTCTGCTCTACAATTCCAAGCTGATTTCTTGCCTCAAATAGATTTCTAGAGGGAGTGCAATTAAACCCAGTTACACAATGCTGTAAAAACGGCCCTCATTTCCGCTTCAGATTTTATTTTTGCATCTTGGCTTTCTAGACCCTCGTGCATTTCAAGAGCAGCATCTTGGATTTTAACTGTCTTTTCCTTTGCACTCTTCTTGTGGCCAAACCGCTCCACATCCATTAGCATGGGGGTTGTGCTCATAAAGCCTTGAAGCATCTCCCTATCAACTGGTAAGCAGTGAAAACACCCACCATGAGCACAAGAAACCCCACAGAAACCCCTGTCAGAGACTGCTGAGTGGCTCTAACCCTCAGGATACCCTTTGTCTCACACCTTCAGGACATCACCTTTCATCTATTGTCCTGATTCTTGCTCAAGAGTCACAGGGAGGAAGGACGGACTCCTGGAGAACAGCTCTGCTGCATTAATAAGCTTGGAAAGTGGGTCCAGCCACCCCTGGGGAGGGCATTAGCATCACTCCAGCCATTTACTGGGGTGAACACAAACACAGGGTGATAGAACAAGGGACTTGCAGCCAGGCCAGCAGTAGGGACATCAGACACCAAGCCCAGCCCTCAATAGCATCAGGGTTGTGTTTTACAGATGCAGTGGGATCCTACCAGCGTAGCAGCCCAGTTGCACCTCTCCTATAGAACTTTTCCTCTTGAGCTCCTGTGGGAAATGCAGATACCTGATCACTCTCCCAAGCCTCTGATCTTCATTTAACTTTTGAGGGGTTTCAGGCACCCAATTCCATTTTCCAATAGAAAAGGTACTCGAGCACAAAGGCTTTTCAATAACTCAACTTCAAAAAAAGTATGTTTAAGATGCTGGGATGAAGAATGTCAAGTGTTAGCATTGCTTGAATTTCAACCTGAGCTGGGGAAAATCAGCCAACCCATTTGCAGTGGAAAGGGAAATGAAACAGGCAATACAAGAAACCTGAAGCCACCACTCATGATGGGGAGAGGTGGTTTTGGCTGTGGGACAACAGTTCAAAGGGACCAATCAAAGCCTTTCAGGACCATCTGAGATTTAACTGACACGGACATTCCCCAGCAGGTTTGACAATACAGGAGGGAACAAGTCCTGAGGAAACATCCTTCCCTTTGGGGAGGGGCTGGTCAAGTGCAGAAGCTCGAAGAGGGATGATCTGGGAAGGAAGACACAGAAAGCACTTCCATGGGATCCCATAGCCAACCATGGAGCTGGGCTAGGCTGCCTTGGAGGGTGGGGGTGTCTTTGTGCCATCCCTGTGAGCCCCTCCAGTACCTTCTCAATGGCCATGAGGTGAGGATTAGTGGTTATTCTTGGTTCCCACTGGTTATTCTTGGTTCCTATTATCACCTGCTGTAGGAGAACCTGCTCTATCTAGCAGGGGGACTGGACTGAATGATCTCCAGAGGTCCTTTCCAACCCCAAGTGATGATTTGATGACACCCAGGATGGTTCTGCCCTGGAGCTCATGGATTAAAAAAAACATCTGCCTAAAGCTACAACTTTCATTCTTCTGCTTCATGCAGATTAATTCCTTAGCTGCACAAAACCTTCACAAAAGGCTTTGGGAAACAAAACCAAAAAAAAACTCACCAAAAAAACCCCTAATTTGGATCAATTAATAACAGAGAGCAAGTGTATTATTAATGAGCAATGACTGAAGGCTCTAACGAGCTATAAGAGACTCGATGAGGCCCATTAGTGTTTAAAAAAGCAAAAATAAGGATGTGAGCTGACGGTGCACATGCGAAATATTCGAGGCCAACTGAATCTTTGGTGGAACCCCGCTGACACCATTTGTCACCTCAGCTCCCTGGGGTGCTCCCAGGTGGAATTCTAGGCATTGGTTTTATCCAGAGGAGCCTACAAAGCATCTCTCCTCCTCTCCCTTCTGCCTGCGAAGGGCAGAGCAGCATTTTTTCAGCAATTCTCAGGCTGCTGCAATCCCTCCTGCCTTGAATACGGCACTTTTCACCCTCAGCTGTCAAACTCTGTAAGAGGAAAGGGCAATTTTTCCTTCATGTTTTTACAGAGAGCAAAAACAAAGACGTAGGAAGACGAAATGGCCTCTGCAGTATTGCCTGCAGGCCTGCAGAGAATCTGGAAACTGGAGGGCAACTCCCCCAGCACCCAGCCCCAAGGGCACCCCAATCACTCCATGCTGCTCAAACCAGGGTTTT
This sequence comes from Upupa epops, assembly GCA_013397515.1. Taxonomy (NCBI): domain Eukaryota; kingdom Metazoa; phylum Chordata; class Aves; order Bucerotiformes; family Upupidae; genus Upupa; species Upupa epops. The sequence continues at coordinate 60,287 of VZRI01013242.1, forward strand.
GAGTAAAGCACTAAGAGCTCTGAAGGATGGGGATGGTGGCTGGAGGAGCACAACACCCCCCCAACACCCCCTCTGCTGAGCTCACTAGAATTTCCCAGTTAGAGAAGAGATTTCTGTGGTTTTAAGGATACAGAAGGATTTCAATCCTCTTGTCTCCAAGCACCAGAATAAAAACCCTGCGAGCTAATGGGGGTGAAGACAGAGCGCTCTGGATAAACAGGTTATTTTGTCACCAGCAATTATCATGTCTCTCTCGATTTGCTCTCCAGCACGTGTCTCAGATGCTGTCCCAGACAGGCCACTGAGCTCCCTGTGCTCCTGGTTTCAGCCTGTGCAGCAATTTGCTGCCTCCTTGGGAAGGCTCCAAGTCTCCAAAGCCACAACCTAGCTTTCTCTTTGCTTGGAAGACAACCACTGGCTCAGTCATGGTGCAAGGACTAGGGAGGTAACGGCAGCTCAAATCCTTTCAGGTTTATTGAGCCAATAAAAACCAACCAAGTCCCTTTTTAATTTAACTCTGCTGGTGCCCATTCCCCTCCTGGGCTTCTGAAGCACTAGAGATCTGGGTACTGCTGAAAAGATGAGCACCCACGAGCTGCGCTCAGTGCCCCATGACACTGCATCCTGCTAGTCATCCACTGCACCCCTGATGTGACACTGCTGCTGTTTGACCTGAGCCTGATCCATCTCTCTTATTTTTTTTCTCTTGTCCTTCTCCATCTCTCCCTCCATAATTCATGATGCTGCTCCACTCTTAATGAGCAAGAGCCAAACTGTGTGGCCTCTCTCATCTCCTCCCTTTAAAAGCCACCAATGAGATCAGACAGGTAGCTGCTACAGCTGCAGAAGCTGTTGAGATGGTGATCAACCCCCTCCAAATCCCCCCCCCCTCCTTGGCAACGAGCAGGAGCGGAGGGCTAAAAGCAGATCTTGACTTCACTCTCCCACGCGGGTGTAGGAGGTGGAGGTGGGTGGCCATGAGCAGGGAGGAGGTGGACGGGGGCAACGTTTATTTCCAACTGCCCCCTGTGCAGCTCGTCACAGCGCTGAGATTTTATAGAAACCAGCAGAAGGTGGGGATGGGGAAGGGGGAGACGACAGGATCAAAAAGGAAAACAAAATAAATCACAGTCTTTACAGGAAAAGAGAAGAACAGTCATCACCATCATCCCAGCCCCGACACTCTGCTGCTGTCACTGCAGGGTTTAAAAATACAACAAAAGCCAAGGCCACCAAGACCACGTCGGGCACAGCCGTATAGGATGGGAAAATAAGGCCACTTGACCGAGAGGCTGGGGCCAACGTGCCGTTAGCAAACGCTGCTTGCAGAGAGCCTCCCTCTCAACGCATCGCGAGGTTTGCTTTGCTCCCAGAGATTATGTAACGTGTTCTTGCCTGCTGCTGACTCATATTTTCCAAAATATAGCTGGGAAGGCAAACATATGCACATGTGTTTCCAGCTCCATGTCTCCCTGTACGTAGGGAAAAAGCACCACCAAGATGCCCCAACATCTGCCCGTGTTGCCACGTGAGAGGATGAGGGACAGGGCTAGCCTGGCATCTGCGGGGAAAATCAACCATGGACGTTTTCTGGGGCAAAACATGACAACTGTTTCAAATCAGGAGTGGAGGAGGAGGACAAGTAACTAGGAAACTGCTGGGGGGGGAGATGGGAAAATAAGAAGCACAGGGAACGAGCTGCCTGCAACCTGCCAGCCAACGCTGAGACTAGATGTGGTCTCAGACCAAGCAAGGGCAGAGCTTCCTAAATTCCAGACGTTTAAGGTCGGATCTTCTTAACGCTCAGAGAGGGGCTTTCCAGGCTGCTCCTGGATGAAGATTGGGAATGACAAGGCATCCAGTCAGTGCTCAGCGTATTTGCTCCCAGCCATCAGGTCTGCAATGTTCTGTTTCCCTGTGCTGGACTTGGAGAGGTTTCTGCCAAACCTTTACTGTCTAGGAGATGGGATCGATCTGCTGGGCACTGGATGAGAGATTCATCTACCCTGGACCAGAGGAGATTGAAAATCCATCCACGTGTCACCTCCCGAGCAGGCAATCAAGGCTCTCAGCTGATGACAATGGGAGTCTCATCACAGAGACAGCAGCACCCAAAAGATACAACCAGCTGCCTCACATCATCTCCTACTCGGGAGTTCCTCAACAGCACCCACAGCCCTGCTGGATACCCATGGGGAGGGAACCGTCCCTCTCCTTCATCCCTATGCCAGATGCTCCTCTAGCTGGAGCTCTAAAAGCCTTCTCCGGTCTCTGCTTCTAGCTTTGCCAAGACACGCTACACCTGTAGTTCAATACCTAAAACTACATCAGAGCCAACCATCCTCTTAAAGGATGCTCCTTGTTTTCCAGAACTTTCAGTCATAGAATCATAAGGGATTGGAAGGGACCTCGAAAGATCATCCAGTCCAATCCCCCTGCCACAGCAGGATCACCTAGACCAAGTCGCACAGGCAGGTCTGTAACGTCTCCAGAGAAGGAGACTCCACAACCTCCCTGTCTTTTCACCCAGACTCAAAACTGCTCTGTAACTTTTTAACTTAATTCTTGCAGAACATCACAAAGAAAAACAACCCTAAAAACCCCAAACATCTTAAGATCAAACATTCAAGACAGATCACGCTTCTCCGAGATGATGCTTGCACTGACTAGAGCTCCACGAGATAAGGACACAGGATGTTGCATAAAATTAATCAGCACCTTATCAAGCCAGGAAGAAAGAATTTGAGATAACGAACCTTCCCCTACACCCATCCTATTAAAGAACATCTTCTCAGATACCCCGAATACAATAGGGGAGAGTGGAAAGCAGCAGAAATAGAAAGAGGAACGTTCTCCACAGAAATCCTTTGAATAAAAAACCTGGTGCCCGAGAGCCTGACACCCTCCCACCTCCTTCCCTGGAATGGAACTATTTCACTCGACAAAACTTCTCCACTGAGATGCCCAGCAAACACTTTTTGGCGTAGAAGATCGATCCTTAGGGTGTTTCTCTAAACTGTTGTTTGTGTGGCTGAGGCCCTGTTGTGTTCTGTCGATTACAAAGAACAGCCCGTGCACGCTGAGCATCGTTGCTGCTTTCCAAATCCCCGTAATTTGCCTGATTTTACTCTCCCAGCATCTTTTGAGCAGGAGCTGCAACTGCCAGGGCAGCCAGGAGCTCCCTTACTGCTCCTTAAAGACCCAAGAACTGGCACCAGGAGAAGTTTAACCCTTCAGAAACAGGGAGGCAGAGTAAACCCTCTGAGTGTTGGGAAGGAACTGATGGGAACAAACCCCATCAGCAACAGCCAGGGATTTTTACCTGATGCCTGGTGAGGATGAGTCAGGCGTGTGGTGGCACCAGGCATGTCCAGGATACTCAGGTACATCCCCTACCCCGTAACAATTACCCTCACTATTCCAGGCTGGACACGTTCCACAAAGCTCCCTACAGAGCTGGGGAGAGAGGCAATAGTTTGGAGAGGCAATAGGATGGTTGGGCTGCCTTACCCCGCGATGCTGGGGTGAGGAGAGCCTCTATATAGACCCATGGAAGGGCTGCCTGTCCTCCCCTGAGGACCTACAATTCCTGGTCAGGTCCTAGAGGAAGGTGACGGGGCTAGTTCATCAGCAGAGGCTTTTAGGATTGCAGAGTGAAGCAGCCCGTGGTGCTGCCCTGGCTTTACTTAGCCCAAGATGCTGCCGAAAATAGAAACCCCACTGCTGCCAGCAGTCTATACGCTATGTTCCATATGTCTCAGCTGATGCAAGAGAAGGAGCAGGCACTAAATAAACCACATGGGACCGTCCACATGGACCCTTCCCGATGGACTTTTTTGCTCCTGGAGCTATTTGCACTGGGAGCTCTGAAATCCCTTAAAAATGCTCCTCCACCAGCTCACCCCACAGCTCTCCAGCACAAGCAGGTCCCTCCTACACCTCCACAAGGCAAGGATGGGTCAGGCAAAAAGGTCCTAGCCTTCTTCTGCACAAATAAACTCCAGACAGTTGCAATGCAGACCTAATTCTTTAGAGACCTTCATGTGGGTGCTTCTCTACCCCACAAGACCCTCTAATTCAGGTGGCCAAGCTTTCGGGCCTCTCCAAAACATTCATCAACAGAACTCTGAGGGCTTCTTGTCCTGGGCTTAGATGTCCTAATGGTCATCCATGGTGTTCCTGACAACCCACGAGTCACACTCTACAAAAATCAGAGCAGTGGATGCTGCTGGAGGTCCCTTGCTGGGGAGGAGGACACCAGGACTAACCCAGGGGCTCCTCCAGGTTAAAACTCAGGAGAGAAGTTCAGCCATAACCAATAAGATAAATACAAATCAAATCAATCCTGGGCCCTCCAGCAGCTTCTAAGCAAGAAGCAGCCATCACCACAACCTGCCAGCTCTGATGCTGAGCCAACATGGGCACTCACACCATTGCCCACCTGTGTCACCGCTCCCCAGTGTCTGACCAGAATGGCAAGCAGGGATGGCAGAGAGGGAAGAAACAGGATCATCTCAGTGATGAGTGATGTTCTTCTCCTACGACTGGGAGTGAGGGATCATACCCAGTGAAGGAACGTGCCAAAGACCATGCAGTGGGAGACCAGGAGCAGGCAGCAACCCCTCAACACCCATCCCCTTTACATCGGGACAGTTACAATCCACCTGCGAACAGGAGGGAGTTCTCCTTGAGCTTCCTAACTGCTGGTCAAGAGAAATCCCCCATACAGGAGCCAGACCCCTGCAGGAGAAGAGCCCTCCTCAAATTCTAGTGGGAGAGACACACTGAGCACAATTACCACACCAAGCTGAAGAAAGATGCACGTTGAGGATGTGAACTACAGGCAACCCCACAGAGAGATGCAGTATGAACAACATAGGGGCACGACACAGCACGTACATGCCCATGCAAGCGAGCGAGCACCGTACACGGAGAGCACCGGGACCTCCCAACAACCAGCATTCGTTAAACACAGCAACCACAGAAACGAAATGAGCGATTCTAGGGACAAATGAAATTTAAAAGGAAAACTATCAACTTGAAACAAAATTTTAAAGGTTTAAAAAATAACAAAAAGGGGGGAAAAAATTAAAGGGGGAAAAAATTAAAGAGGGAAAATTTTAAAAGGAAAAATATTTTAAAAGGAAAAATATTTTAAAAGGAAAAAATTAAAAAGGAAAATATTTTAAAAGGAAAATATTTTTAAAGGAAAAATTTTAAAAGGAAAAAATCTAAAAAAGAAAAAATTTAAGAAAAAATTCTAAAAGGCTGCAAGATTTTTAAAATTATAACGTTATTAAAAACCCAAGAAAAAATGAGAAAAAATTAAATGATGTTTTTGAAATTTGTTAAAAAAGAACAGAAATTAACACAAGCCCAAAAGCAACCAAACTTACACGGAATTTTGGCAATTTTCCTGCAGACATTACACACAGCAGCGGGGCCGTGTCCCCAATACCTGATCCGAAAAGAAACACAGACACATTACACCGAGGGATACAGGGAGGGCAGGAACATGCAGCTCTGCACAAGGGTCATCTATGGGATGGGAGAGTGCCTCTGCCTTCCCGCGGAAGGGCCCCAACGCGGGCAAGACCTTCGCTCGCTATGAGGCATCAGCCAGCTCCACTGCCATCCTGGGGGAGAACCCAAATGGCAGGATGGAGCTGAGCCATCGCGTCGGAGCCATCTGAGCTGTCCCGGCCCCCTTTTTCTTTGGCACAGGAGGTTTTAAACAGAGCTGGGGAAATATCTAGGGTGGGGGAGGAAGCTTTGAACCAAATCAAAACCCTAAAGGAAACCCCTTCTTATCAGCCTTAAGGAAAGGGTGGGAAAATGAGAGCAAAGGAGGGATGAGCTTGGATGGTCCTGACACGAAGCATCCAGAGAGGGGTAAAGGCACCTCTTTGCCGAGTGCCTGGATGTTTAGGAGGGTGGATTGCTCCAGACTTTGCTCAGGCTGTGTGGAACGGGGTTGCTATGATACAGTCAGCGGCATTTTCATGAATCCTGTGGCAAATAACGTTGAATCCTGCTAAAGCAGACAAACAGCCAAAGCAGGTCTCCCATCAGCCAGCCTCAGCAAACACAGGAGCAATCAGTGAAAGAGACTTCATACCTTGTGAAAATGCCCTTTGCATAGAAATTATTTGCCTCATTGTCAGCTTTCTTAGGGACTCTCTTTTCCATAGGGTTGGAGCTTTGATTTCTTTAAAGGAACGATCCCTCTTTCCCATCCCTGGGCTTGAGCATCCCCATAAACATGAAGAACTCAATGTCCAGGGATAAGGAGGGGAGCTACAGGGGTCAAACTACCCTCAAGAAAGCCAACTGCCACAATTTACACTCCCCATAGGGCTTCGGGAGAAGGAAAGCAAAACAAGCTGTAGCTCAGAGTCCCCCCAAATGTTGCAGGGAGTCACTGATGGAGGGTGCAGGGAGTCTACTGTTAGCAGCTGGGAACGCTATCACCCCAAAACCCTCTAACGCAGGTTGTCAGGGACCGAATGAATCCCTCTTGAAAAATAGGAGATGCTTAACCAGCTCCTGGTTTAACTCTAAAATGCAGTTCAGGGCTCCACTGCAGGACTGGAAAATGGGGTTGGAGCAGGTGTGCTGAAGCCTGTTGGAAAAGGGTCGCTCTGAGGACTGGGGGTGCGAAAGGGATTGAACTAAACGAGCAGAAAGCCTGGCTCTGAGTCACTTCTTTAGGTTTCCTCTTTCAGGTTCTTTTCCTTCTTTGGGGTTCCTCTTTTTGCCCTAAAAATCCAACGGGAAAAGCCCAGTCTTACAGGAACGGTGCTGCTACACAACAAAGTTTTCTGCTCCCAACTTCCACGCTCCTATCGCCCAGCCCCGCATCAACTCCACCAGCCACGGGGGAAATTCTAGGGGAGAAAGCTGCGCTAAACCCACACTCATCCTTTAAAATGTTTTCCATATAAGAAAAAAAGATCCCCCAGCAGCCAACCATGCAATGACACCCACATCCCCCCCCTGCATCCCACCAGCTCCCTCCCTCCCTCCGAACACACAATTAAAGACCAAATCCCACCCGAAAAAGGAAAACAAGCTCTGGGGCGAGGAAAACCCGCAGTAGGTATCACACAATGCTCATAGAAATCATACTGAAAGGTAAACTTTCCCAGCAGAGAATCAACCCCGAGGAAAAGCAACATTCAGACACAGTCCATCCCATTTTTGACTCCTTTGCGTTGGGGTTTTTCCCCTTAATTTCCCCCCCACACTCCTCCAAATCACTAGATCGCTCTAAATTGTTTCACAGATCAGGTTCTTTTTGGCTGCTGTTCCATTGATTTCCCTTTTCCAAGGTGATCTTTGCTCATTTCTTATCTTTGCAAGAGATTGTAGCGGCTAGAAAACCCATGACAGGCGACAGCTAACGGGAAAATGAATCCCGTTTGAGCTGTTTAACAACCCCAAACCATCCTCAGCATCAAACTGTATTTATTATTTCATAAAAGGAAGATTCACCCAGTCTCTAACGAGAGGAAGCCGATACCCCTCGCTCCGATAGCTACAAGTGAAGAGGGGGAATCAGAGCCAGCAGACATTAGAGCATCTTCACTGGGCTCCTACCACCAGGTCTTGCCTTTTCGACCCGTTAAAAGAGGCTGCCACTGCTAAAGGCTTCTTGTCAGCTCTGGGGGTCAACTCTTACCACCCTAGTAATCAAGGGGGAAAAGAAATGCTCTTGTATTTATAGCTAAAGCCACTTGCAAAGGGTCGGCTTTGCAGCATTTAACTCAATTTCCAAGCATGCCGGCAGCCGCAAAAATCAGCTCCTCAGCCCAGCGAGGCATTTAACTTGCAGCAGCCAGGCTCTCACATGGAAATAACTGCTTGGCTCCATCTAGAAGCTCCAACTGTGCCTTTAGGAATCAGTTATATTCTTGTATTTTCTTTTTTTCCTGAGTGACGGAGACCATCAGCTAGGTAACAGCTGTGATTAACACGAGTTAAATCATGGAGGCAATCAGATTAAAACATTTTCCAGCTGATTGTTGTTTGGTTGGAGCAATTTGGATTGTTTTCCAGAAGGGAAAATCATGTTACATTCAAAAAACTCCTGAAGGTTTCTAACAGTATCACAGGACAGCAACGTATTCTCAAGAGGAAAAGAGATTCCCCTCTTCAGACACTCGCCAAGCCAGACATTCCCCTCATATTCTCTCTAAACTTCATGCGTCGACACTCAAACGTGCTCACAAGCTGTAAGCACTGACAGTTTTAGTCTAGACATCTCCCAACAGAAGGACCTCAAACCAGTGGCCACCAGCAAACCCAGAGTCCCCAGCTTCACACTTCATTTCCAGGAAAATCAATGTAAATAAAGTCTCGCCAGGCAACCCATCTGGGAACCTTGTTATCCTTGAGGTGGGCAAAGACTTTTCCTACGCACAGCCCCAAAACACTGCTATCTGTAAAACAGAGAACCAGGCACAGCAAAGGAAAACAACATTTCTGAGGAAAGCAAAGCAACCCCCAACTGCTCTGAATCTGTTGCTTGAGCAAAGGCAAACAAAGCTGCGTTGCCCCTTCTCTGTTCCAATTTGCAGAGCTATAAAGCACAGGGCGACAGAAAAACCCAGACCAAAGCCCAGCAACCCAGACCAAAGCCCAGCAACCCAGACCAAAGCCCAGCAGGTTGTGTTTTAGTCCCTCTCCTGTCTGTCTTTAAAGAAAGGAGCTCTGTTCCATCACTGTGAACACAGAATTTGGAGGCTTTTTGAGCTGAATATTGAGCAACTGAGGCAGATCATCAAAGCCACATGGATAAATCAAGCAGAATTTCCCCCGTTGTTTATTATTTGGGGGCCTGAATGTTCTTTAAGCAAAGACTGAATCCTTCCATAGGATTTCTCATACCCACCACCCCCCCCCTTAAAATGTCCAGAGCTCGATCCAATCGCACGCAGCAACCACCTCTCACCTGGCAGCTACATGGTTACTCACACAGCGACTGCTCGCTCACAATTTTCCTGGAAAAAATCACTTCTTATCAACTCGAGCCTCTGGGTTGTTTGGTTGGTTTTTTTTTTTTAAACTAAGGAAGCAAAATAAACACGAGCCAGCCCTTACCCCCACAACGATATTCCCACTGTGCTGCTAACTCGATACGGACCGGCACGGCACGATACGGGGATGGATTGAGGGTTATTTATCACATTAAAACTCCAGGCATGGAAAGGAAAAAAAAAAAAAGA
>VZRI01013242.1:69648-119409 GCA_013397515.1 Upupa epops
AAATCAAGAAGGAAAAAAAAAAAAAGCAGCTACACTTACAGGCAATACTTAAAAAGACAAGACATGACACAAGATTTAGGGAGAGATAATAATATACCAACGTCATACACATCACAGCGAGGCCATGTTGAAGCTCAATGCGTTTCCCCCCTCAGTAAGAAAATCTCTCTCTCTCTTTTTCTCTCTCTCTCCTCTCTCTCTCTCTCTTGCCTTCCTCTCTCTCCTCTCTCTCGTGCGCCCGGGCTCTCTTGTTGAATTGCTAGTGGTAGTAGTAGTAGCCCCCAACGGCTCAGGAGGAGAAATCCATTTAACGAGTGCCCAGGAAGAACATGAGTATGACATTCACAAGCAAGAGCACCACGATCACGGCAAAAACGACCACCGTTTGGACATCCAAGGTCATGGTGCAATGCAGAACACTGTAGTGTTCGAGGTGTGGGGCTGGCAGATTTGGAGAAGTCAACCTCTGCTCTGTAAGACTGTCCATACATCCACCATGCTAGAAGAGAGGAGAAAACTGTTCCTTGGGGGTTGGTTTCGCTCGCCAAGGCTTTTGTGCTCTGCTGGGAGTTTGTCCCCTACGTGGAGCTGCTGCTGCCTCTAGCTCATGCTGGAGCCCGCTAGGCGAAGCATCGTCACGAGCAGCGAGCGCTCACGACGCACAAAATCCTTCCTTTAGGAGAAAGCCAGCGAGCGCTGTCTGTGAGCTTCTCTCTCCTCTCTGTCTCTTCCCCCCTCTCTCTTGCTTTTTAATTCGTCAAGCCAGTGCGGAGAAGCAGCCTGGGCGAGTGTGACAGCTCCGCAAGCTGCTGCGGCTGCATCTCTCGGTGCGAGGCGGACCCTTGCGCATACTAATCAGCTCCAGTGACCAGGCAGCGAAGGAAGGGATCCTGGCTGTCACTCAAACGCAGAAGGAAGCGCTGGCTCCATAAATACACGAGGCTTCCGCTCGCCGCCACAGCCTGAGCCACGCCGGCATGGCTTTCCCCTTGGGCTCACGTCGTCACCAGTGGGATGTCAACGCAGAGCTCTGTGGAAGGTGTCTTTGGGATCGCTTGCTCCTCACAGCCTGGGCACGGGGGGGAATGCGGCTGCCCCGGCGATGCCACCCGCGCTAAAGCTTTGGGTGGGAAAGGTTGAAACGCCGGCAAAAAAATAAAAGAGCCGGTGGCTGCTCGGAGTCTGCTCAGATCAGGTAGGGGAGCGAGAGGGAGAGCAGAGAAGACAAACAGCCAGACTAACAACAAAGATAAACAGAGGTGACCCTTGGTAACCTGGAAATTCCTTGTAACGTGGGGATTTCGCAGGGGGAAGCAGTGGTTTGCTCTGTGTGATACCCTACACGCAGCATCCCATCCCGAATCTACAGCATGGCACAGCAGAGGGGTTTTCCCTGCTAAGGGTTAATCTGAATCCCGACTCCACAAAGAGATGCAGACAAGGGGCACAGAGGGGGAGGACAGGATGGGGGATCTTTATCCCCTCCCCAGCAACCAAAACAGCTCGTTCCTACATTAAATGCAAACACACTCAGGGTTTATGGTCCAGATGGCAGCTGCTCTCCCTCTCCCAAAAACCCCATCCTTAGGTCCCAGAACCAGCAGGTACTTTACACAGGAAGAGGTGCTCAGCTGGAAAAAGCAATGGCTCGCACAGACGAGCAGAGATGGGTGCCAGTGCATATGGCATTACGCACCAAAACGCACGTCTGGGGGCTGAGCAGCAGCACCTTCCAGGAAACCTGCTCCCACGAATGAACCGGGGACAGCACGCACCCAACGAACCCTTAGTTTTGTTCTCCAGTAGCCAACAAAGAGTTCAAGAAGGCTTTAGGGCTTCAACCTGAACAGACAGGGGCTGGGGTTGGCTCCCCCCAAAGCTAGGCAGCCCTTCTTCCCATTGCAGCATCCTGCAAGGCAAGCAGCATCTGAGGGACTATGGGGTGATGCTCCTGCTCTACCTCCCCATCCCAACCAACACTAAAGCTGGTTCTGATTTGAATGCCTTTGCTCTTTGGGTTCCCTACAAAGGAACACACTGCCTCTCTAGCTGCGCCCCACTCATCATCCAAGGAGGGAGCATGGGTGGGTGAGGACCCCATGTCCAGTCTCCTCCACTGAGACCCACTGGTTCATGCAAGATCATCCCCCCTCCCTCCTGCTTCCTGCCCAGCTTTGTAGCTCATGGGGGCCCTGATGTGTTCCCAGCCATAGAGGGTGGGTTGTGTTGAGAAACATGATGCAAACACCCATGGTTTGGCTCACTGGGTGCTTTCTTTTCCTCCCTCTTTTCTTTGGTGTGCAAAGTGAAACCCAGAGGTTGTCTCCTGCAACTGAGACACCCTCCCTCCCCTCCTCTGCGCTGCTCAAGCAGAGAACTTCTCATTCAGGAGGACAAAGAAAAATGAGGGGGTTTATCTGTGTTTACTTACAAAGAGCTGCCTGCAACTTGCCCCATCAGCACAGGAGCCAGGCTGTGCCCTGTCCATAGATCAACTGCATCACCAGCACCCTAACCTGCATCTCCTCCCACACAGAGGACAGCCAGGCTGGCTGGTGCAACTCAGAACTGCAGACACAGAAGAGCTGTGGGGTGGCTCAGCACAACCATCCTTCCCCAAAACAATACAGGCACCTTTCCAAAACCCAAGCTTAACCTCTCTCAAACATCCAGGAAATTCCAGTTTCAGCCTCTGGAAGGAACTGGTGACCTCTCGGATCCATCCACCAGGAGGCAAATTTAGAAGCATCTTTACAGCCAGTTAATATTTTCCCTCTAGACTGGATTTCTGGATGGATGGATGAACTAAACAAAATCAGGCAGGTAAAACCAGCAGAAACCTAAGAAATATCCAGAAAATAAAGGGAAAGGGAAGGAAAAAAAAGGGGAAAGGAAAAAAAAAGCTTAAAAGAAAAAATATAGGGGGAAAAAAGAAGGTGTAGTAGCTCCCACACATGCTCAATCGCTACTTCCGTAGCTGAAAGAGAGGATTTCATGATGAGCAGGCTCGGGCAGTCGTTCCGCAAGAGCTTAGCCAGTCGTCGTGCAGGGGAGGGCAGGGATTATAAATAGAAGCGATGGAGCCAGCCCCCTGCCAGCTGCAGGCAGGAGGTCCCCCAGCATCCCGCTCCCCCCACGTACAGCTCATGCGTCACCAGCAGCTGCAGACCACGGGGTGATGGCTGCGGAGACCCCATTGGGATTGGGGTGAGAAGGGGGTGCGGAGATGCTGCAGCTCCAGACACGGCATCCATCCTGCCTAGGTCACGTTTTGAAGTCAACACCCGTAAATCCAGCCCCCTCTGGTGACCGCAGCAGCAGAGCACAGGGTACCTCACCCCATAGAGCTGCAGATACCAGGGGCTCCCATGGAAGTTGTGTGCAACAGCCAGGGAATGATCCAGTTTAGTGCACAGCAGCTTCTATTTCAATTGTACCCCCAGTACTCCCAGTAGTACTTGCTGCTTTATATAATTTCCCTGAGCTGCCTGTGTGTACCTAATGTTAATTCTACTAGGAAAAGGGATGATTCTGGAGCCTCACTGCAAAAAAAGGAACAGCCACCCGCCAGGGCTTTATGTAAAACCACTGCAAAGTTGGGACTTCACGTGATGCTCCCTGAGAAGTCAAGTCTTGACCTTCTGTGTGGAGGGAGAAGCAAAGGTTTTAAGAGTCACAGAACATCTCACCTCCTTATACCCTCGCAGCCACACTGCAGCCTCGATAAACACATAGGGAGAGAGAGCTGGGCTACCCTGGACTCCCCACAGTAACAGACGGACCACAGGGGCTCCTCCAAGCCTGCTAATCACAACCTGGGAAGTTGGAGACAAGCCCCTGAAGCAGGAGGATGCCAAGGCTTGGTTCCTTTCTGGGTGTAAAGCCTTCACGGGAGCACATCTCCCTCCAACGGATGTCGCTGGCAATTAGCACAACCCACTGGTTCCAGCTCAACGAGCAGGGCTCTGGCTCAGCAGTGGCAATTCATCATCTGCATCCTTAAAGGTCCAGTACTGCACTCACACCTCAGGTACACTGGGCTGGCTGGGCAGCCCAGGGTTTCAGCTCCAGTTCCCTGTCCCACGGCAGTTCCCCAGGCACAGTGACCATCTCCACCACAGCCAGCTCTTGGATATAGCGAGATGTCTATCATTTCCTAACACAGCTCTTCCATTAACCCCCATTAACCCGAGGAATTGTGCTGTGGTGGGGCTGGGACTGGCACGAGGACCCTTCACCTGGCTGAAGGAGATCAATCGTTTGGTGAATTTGGTACAGTTACAAAAACCCAGGGTGATTCTGAGTGGGACCAAGGCGATGGTGGTGCTGGTGGGCACGAAACCCACCCGTTTATTCACACTCCCTCTCCAAGCAGAATCACTGAGGCTGGAAAAGACCTCTGAGATGGCACCGTGAGAGAAGATACACATTTTCATTTGAACTAAGTGCTGTCCCCAGTGAAGAGCAAAGAGAATGGCACCCAGGGAAGAGATGGGCTACTGCTCCTCCCTTCCTCCTCTGAAGGGCACTGACCGATGCCGACATCAAGCACCGATCGGGGGGAGGGCTGAGCCACGGTCTCCATTAGTGATTACGAGAAGACCATCACATTAATTCTTGTTCTTTCTAAAGCTAGGCAGGATTTAAGCGCAGGGTTTCAGAGGTTTAAGGCCAGCGGGATTATGGTTTGCTAAATTTCCTAACAGGAGGATTTTCTTAAACTGGGAGTTGCCCTTCTAGAATTTTTCACCCAAAACAGAGGAATATCTGTCAAGACTCACAGAATTATTGAGGCTGGAAAAGCCCTCTGAGCTCCTCCAGCCCAGGACCTAACATCACCACATCAGCCAGACCAGGGCACTAAGGGCCACAGCCAGGCTGTCCTTAAACACCTCCAGGGATGGGGCCTCCCCCACTGCCCTAGGCAGTCCAGTTCCAGGCTCTGCTCACTCTTTCCATGAGAAAGGGCTTCCTAACATCCAATCTAACCCTCCCCTGGCAGCTTCAGGCTCTGCTCTCTCATCCTGTTGCTAGTTGCCTGGGAAGAAGAGCCCTACCTTCACCTTCAGAGTGACTGACTTCCCTTCAGAGAGCATGATAAGGTCCCTCCTGAGTCTCTTCTCCTCCAGGCTAAACAAGCCCAGCTTCCTCAGCCCTTCTTCAGAAGACTTTCCTTCTAGTCCCTTACTAGCCTCGTTGTCCCTCTGAACTCACGCTGATTTTGGCAGTTAAAATGATCCTTGTGGTCACCCACCATTCCTTGCCTGGCTACTCCATCCTTCAAACACAAAGCTTCCTCCTTCCACATGGCTTAAGGACTTTCTTCTGATCCTTTACTTGTGTCTTTGATCCTTCTCTCCTTTCTTTGCCCTACACACCTCCCATAGAAGCTTTTCATTCACCTCAGCCTCTGCCCTAGCTCTCTCTCTCCCACTGCAGCTCAAGCCTCCTCTACCAAAGGAAGAGCAGTGGGGTGGCTGGAACAAGTGCTCCTTCCACCAGCATCTTCCACACCAACCACACACCACAGCTCAGCAGAGTCACGGCGCAGCGAGACCAGCAAATGATTTACTGGCAGAACTGGTATCAAACACTATCATGAATAAACAAAAGGGGAATGGAGAGGTGGGCAACGAGAAGATTATGACCTCAGAAGCTGCTGAGGCACAAAGACACTTCAAAGGAAGAGCTGGCTGAGGCAAGAACCTGCAAAGCAAAGACATGGGACAGAAAGTAGATGGTGAAGGGACCAGAGCAAGAGCCCATGAAGCAAGCTGCTCTCATAGCAAGGATAAGTGTGCTGTGAAAGAGAAATTTAAGCTTTTAAGCCCATTTCTGCAATATTTAGAGAACACAGAGCACTGCCAGAGTGCTTGAGTTCACTGCATTACTTAACTCATTGACCAAGAGCATCATGCAGAGCTCAGAGGCCATGAGGATGGGACCTGAGCATCACTGGGTCACTGCTTTAAGTTTTTCCATGAAAAACTTTACTAAGAGATGGGAAGCCCCACACTGACCTCCACAGCCTGAGCCTTGGTAGACTGATGCACTACATGCAGACACATCGAGCTCAGGCAAGCTCTAGCAGGTGAGCTCTTCCCTGTGCTTCACCAGTTCTGTCTTAGGAAACACACAGCGATGCACAGCAGAACTATGCCCCCAGTGCAGATGCTGACATAGTCATAGCCAGCTCACTCGATGCCAACAGTCAAGTTAACAGGACAGGGAGGCTGCAATACACTTGTGCACTAGCCTTGGTTGACCATGCTCTTGAAACCTAACCAGATTCTTGAGTACTATGTCAGATACGAACACACACTCCTGGGACCACGTACACAGACCTCAGTTAATCCCGGTTCCTTCTACAAGTAGAACCAGCATCTCAGCAGATGGTGCTCTTTCCTCTTTCAAAGAGTTAAAGCACTTGCATGATGCTGAGAGGGGGGGGAAACTAAGCCTAAGGATGACTTCTGTTGCCCTATAAGAGGTCCAGACGCTTCTTGCTGAGCACCCTGACTAGCTGTCCTCTGTTGACAGTGCTAGCACCCTGTCCAGGCTCTGCTCCAGCCCTGGCAAGGAGGGATGTTCCAAAAGCATCAGTTTTCATGACTTTTTATAACACTAAATGCACTGAGAGCACCTCTGACTGGGGGTGCTGATTCCTTTGTGCTCCTCTCATTGCAGGGAGAGCAATAAAACTTCTATTTTTAAGTTCCTTTGAACTTAAAGCATGAAGACAGCCTCAAATATCTCCTGCCCCTGGCGATTGCGTTGCAAGTGCTTTCTTTTCTCTCTGCATCTGCTTCCAACCCCAGCCTGTCCTCCAGAAGCATCACTCAGCTCACAGCAGTTAAAAAAAGAGGATTTAAAAAAACAACCCCAACAAATCCAGTAGAAATCAGATGTGGTTACTGCAGTTACCCTGGTCACAGACAGAGACTTTAGGAAAGGTTGAGTTTAAAAGGAGCCATCAGATTCAAATTGAACCTCATGGAAGGTCTCAGGAGGGAAAAAAACGGCCTGCAAAAAATCCATCAGCATGGAAAACCTTACATTTCTCTGCAATTGAGTCTGGAAACAAGGTTAAAAGAATAAAGCAAAGCCCAACCTGCAGAGAAATCCAAGATGAGCCCCTTCATATAATCATCCTAGACTGCTTCAGGTTAGAGCACCTGCTCTGCCTTGGCTGATTCACACAAGACGATGAGGATGGAAAAAAATCACCTGCAACTCCTCACAGCCACACTGTTGGTTTTGGCTTCCCTGGGTTTCTCCTTGCTAAGGTATCGAGTAAAGAAACCCCCCCACTTTATTAAGGAGCTGACTCGTGGGTCTTGTGCTCTTCACACAATTAACTGAGAGAATTACACGTACTCCACATAAATCCTCTTCTCCCCCTCTCTACCTCCCCCTCCAAAAAAGAGAGAGGGAGCAGCCTATTCAATCTGGCACTCCTCTAATGAAGAAAACGATGCATGACAACCTAATGAAGCAGGAATTCCAGCTGGATATCAGGAGATGTATGAATACAACATAACCCGCTCGGTCTGATCAGCGTGAAAAAGCAAAGAGCGGTTTCCAGCTTGTTGTTTTGCTTTCTCCAAATGAGGCAGAGGGATGCCAGGAGGTTCTCCTGTCCTGTTCCACCCTGGCTCTGGGATCGTTTCTTCAAGAAGCGTAAACCAAGCTTCTGCATCGCTCAGCTGCAGTGCTGATGGTCTGCGTGAGCATCAATGTTGATGCCCAAGTTAATGGGGTAGGGCTGAGGTCGGCTGCAATATCCCAACGTGACGTTTGAGACCTTCTGGAACTGGGGCAGAGAAGATCTGGTGGAATTTACTGCACATCAAACGTTACCTTGGGTTAAATCCAGCATGACTGAGCCAGAAGTTGGGATCCCCTCTGAACTGAGCACTTCCACACAGAGAAACATCAGCCTGGGTTCAGAGGGAATTCCTCAGAGCTCTGAACCAGCAACTGCACTTCTCACCCACAACCCCCTGCTAGACCATGATTTCTTCATGCTGAGGGTGCTGAGACACTGAACCAGGGTGCCCAGGGAAGTTGTGACTGCCCCCTCCTTGGAAGAGTTCAAGGCCAGATTGGCTAGGGCTTGAGCACCCTGGTCTAGTGGAGGTGTCCCTGCTCATGGCAGGGGGGTTGGAACTAGATGATCTGTAAGGTCCCTTCCAACCTGAACCATTCTAGGAATCAAGATGTTTCAGTGCCTGGAACTGGCTCCCAGTTAGGACACTCGTGCCTTTCTCTAACCATACTCTTCTTTCCCTGCCCACATTACATAACAGGCACTTCATTTCTTTCTTTAGTTGATTGCTTAACAATAGAAACTATCGGAGATCCAGAAAACTGGATGAATTTTTCCTATTCTCCAAGAGTTTAGTCACTCAGGGCATCAGCTCGAATCAAAACAGCAGCCAGGTGCGGTGACATTCTGAGCAGCAGCAGCTCATGTCAGAAATGCAGCAGGATGTTTGCTTCACGCACTTCAGAGAGTTTTCAAGAAGTGTTTAAAAAAGAAAAGAAAGCCTTCAACCAGATACCAGGACATCAGGTTCTTAGCAGCTAAAAATCCCTCACAGCGGCTGCTGTGCCCAAACACCAAAGCCCTGGATGTCAAAGGGGCCAAGGGCCTCTGTGACTGCATCCCACTCGATGCTTGGTGAAACACTCCTTCATGTTTGTGTGGTACTCACCAAGCAACGGACTCAGAGGGTTTTCATAGAATTACAGGCTGGCTCAGGTTGAAAGGGACCTTAGAGATCATCTACTCCAACTTCTCTTCTATGGGCAGCAACACCTCTCAAACAGACTCTTGGTTGCTTAAGGCTTCATCCAATCTGGGCTTGAACACCTCCAGGGAGGGGGCAGCCAAAGGCCCTCCAGGCAATCAATTCCAGAGTCTCTCCACCCTTGCACTGAAGAACTTCTTCCTCAGATCTAGTCTGAACCTCCTCTCCTTCAGATCCAAACCATTTCCCCTTGTCCTATCACTAGATCTCCTTAGGAAAAGTCCCTCTCCAGGCTTCCTGTAGGTTCCCTTCAGGTCCTGGAAGGCAGTTCTAAGGACCCCTCCATCAGAGTCTTCTCTTTCCGAGGCTAAGCAGCCCTAGCTCCCTCACCCCATCCTCACAGCAAAGGTGCTTCAGCCCTTGGGTCATCTTAGTGGCCCCTTCTGGACTTGCTCCAACAGTTCCACGTCCTTCTCATGTTGGAGACACCAGAACTGGAGATAGGATTCCAGGTAGGGTCTCACAAGAGCAGAGTAAAAGGAGAGAATCCCCCTCTTGATGCATGCCAGGACAGAGTAGCAAGGATGGCAACCAACTGTTTTCCAGACACCCCCACTGCATCATCAAGGAGTCACCAGCATGTCTGTTATTCAACAGGGAGGAACTGGGGCACAGAGCCATCCTTCTTGGACTAACACAGGCAACCACAAACACCTATCACGTATTTATGCAATACTTACTCACCATAAATCGACCCTCTCTTCATATTTATCTTTGACCTCTGTGGGAGTTCCAGGCCTCTTAAATCCCATTTTTCCCTCAATTCCTAGATGCTGCAAGATCCTTTTCCCACCTCATCCTAGCCCAGCTTCTCCCCATCGACAACATTTGCTTACCCAGTCCTTCAGAAATTAAAACTAGACCAATCCTGCTCTTATTTCACTTCTCTTCTTCCAGCTTCACATTGAGCTTTTTAGGATTGCGGGGCACGAAGACTCTTTGCAATTCAAACACCCTCAGTGTGCTGAGAAGAACCAGTAAGGAAAAATGGAAGAAGCTTTCTGGCTGCTGAACTGCCCGTGCACATCCCCACTGCTTACAGAATCCAGCCCTTTGAGTCACAGAGTGTTAGGGATTGGAAGGGACCTCAAAGATCACTCAGTCCAATCCCCCTGCCACAGCAGCATCCCCAAAATCCAGTCACATAGGAACAGTCCAGGAGGGTTTCAAACATCTCCAGAGGACTCCACAACCCCCCTGGGCAACCCCTTACAGGGCTCTGTCAGCCCCACTGGGAAGAAGTTGCTTGTCCTCTTGATGCGGAACCCCCTCTGTTCCAGCTGACACCTGGTGCCCCTTGTTCTACCCTTGGGTGCCACTGAGCAGAGCCTGGCTCCCTCCTCCTGACACAGCACTGAATTCCTCCTCAATAACATTTTTAAGCTGCAGTGATTTATAACAGCTCACTCACAGTTTATGATAGAAAGAGAAAATATCAACAGCAGATTGATTTTCAATATCTGAACAGCACACACTGTAAAAATAAAACCTCTAATATCTCTATTAAAATAAGCCAGGGGCTCTGCATCCATCAAACCCAACGGCTGCGCTCAGACTTTCACAACATTAAGCCCAGAATTAGCCTCTCTCTGAGAAAATGCCGAGGAAA
The DNA here is from genome assembly GCA_013397515.1 of Upupa epops. Classification (NCBI taxonomy): domain Eukaryota; kingdom Metazoa; phylum Chordata; class Aves; order Bucerotiformes; family Upupidae; genus Upupa; species Upupa epops. Next base: position 80,071 of record VZRI01013242.1, read on the forward strand.
ACCCTTACTCTTGTCCCATCCAAACCACTTCCAAGATTGAAACCAGCTCGTTCAATTATCCCCCCTGACCAGGATTCCCTGTCAGGATCCCCTGAGCAAACCACCTCCACCCTCACGATGCCCGTCAGATGCGCAGATTATTCTCCTCACCACCACCACCAATTAGTTTCATCTTTCTGGGTTAGAAACAGATCCGAGCTGAGTTTAGCGCCTTCGTACCCGTGAAGCACGGAAAACACCCCCGTGGGATGAGCGCAATTAGCAAAAGATTAATTGTTCAAACACCAGGAAGTAGCACGAGCGAAGGAGCAGAGAAAACACAAATCTGAGCACCAACAGCTCAGCTTCGTGGGTAACAGTCAGGTTCAAGGGGCTGGTTTGGAAATGAAGGGCTATCACCTATCGCAGGAGCTACTATCGCTTGGAAAATGAGAGTGACGTGCTTGTTAGAGATGAGTAACTGCGAGGGAGCAGGTCTGATCAGTGCCGAGATGGATAGGAAACAGCCCTGTCGAGAAATCACTGCTGTGCTGGGCTCCGGAGAAATCAGCTGAAAATCCCAGCGTAGAACACCACGCGTGAGGAGGACACAGTCCAGGGGTGCTGCCCAAGAGAAAACAGCTCTTGCTCTCCAGAAAACAATATCAGAGTGAAAAAAGGCAGTTGAAAAGTCACAGGGGAGGATTGTGCTCGTGGAAATTGGCCCAGAGTTGTTCTGGGTGAGAGGGGAAGGCTCTTCACCCCATGAGAGGCAGCATAAGGCACGTGAACCGCTCCACCAAGCTCAGCTCAGGGGTAAACTGAGCCTTCTTCTATTTCTGTCAACCAGGGTGATCGTATTCACACTAAAACACAGCTACTTCTCGAGTGAAACAGCTCTTTGTGCAGCATCCTTCCCCAACACAACCCGACACCGAAAAATTAAAGCTGTTTGCAATGGGAACAGCAAGTAAAACCTGAGTTAGATAGGATGCAGCCAGCTGAGGTTCCTTCCAACTCTAACCATCCTGCAATTCTACATGAACTGGCCTTCAGCCACAACTTCTGGACCCATCCGTACCCTGTCCCAAAAAACTGGAGCAGAATTTGTATGGATTAGGTGTCTCAATCAGGACCCACTGAATCACTCGGGTCTCAAACATCCTTCCCCAGGCACCAGGCTCCTCACTCAGATCTCTGCTGGGTTTGGATGTTCAGGTGTTCTGGAGATACAGGGAGTATCTTCAGATGCTACTCTGAGGTTCAAGCACTGCATCAAACACAAATCAGCCCTCTCCCTCATCTTTCCCTTAGGAAAAGCAATATTGGGATATTCCTGGCTGGAATCTGCTGTCAAATCAGCCCCTGGAGTTTCCCCCCAGACAGAAACAGGTTATTCAGCACCCAAATTTCTTTCTATGAGGAGACAAAGGTAAAACCCATCAGAGCAAAACAATGAAGCAGCAAGAAATGGAGGCAGAAAGGGTGACCAAGTGTCAAGTCTTGGGCTCCGTCAATGGGAAAAGCAGTTGCCCTGCACCACATCCCCTCCCCTGCCCAGCAGGGCTCAGCAGTCAGGAGAGGAAAAGAAAAAGGATAAAAGCAGCACATCCAGCTCCCCAGCCCCACTTCTCCTTCAGCGCCGTAATCTCTGCAAATGTAAATCTGCAAGCGGGCGAAAGGCGATTTGTGTTGCTTAGACACAGGCGGGGAAGGGGGGACGATGCTGCTGACAGGCTGGCACAGGAGAAGGAAAAACCTGGCTGCTCAGAGAGGTGGGGAGGAGGCAGAAAAAGCCCCAAACTGTTGCCAAGTGGTAGACAAACCTGAAACGGGGACCCCAAACACATCTATCTGCTGCAGGCTGCTGTCTGCACCCCCACCAGCCCCAGCTTCGGAGAATAAACCAGTAAGCTTCTGCTTGTACAAGTATCTGGGAGAGGATGGAGGACAGGAGCTGTGCAGGGTGTCACAGAGCTGGCGGCTGGGCATGGGGACAGGCTGGGCAGCGATTTCTGCGCTGGCTCCAAAATCCCCCCCGTTGCCAGTAACATCTGCCAGGGCCCCTGATGGAGCGGAGATGCAGGGATGGAGCCAGGTGACGCCAGCACTGGTCCGTGCCATGGGAGCAGCCTGGTGGGATGCCCCGTGGCTCCCCGCAGGATGGAAAATACCCAGGAAAGGGCAAAACAGACAAAAGAAAAACCCCAAACCCTGCAAAACCCAGCAGGGAGAAGGGAAAGCAGAGGGAAATGCGATTGCAGAGCAGAGGGAGGAGGAGGAGGATCTCGCTAACAGCCGCATCTCCTCCCGGGGAAGTTTCTGAATGAGAAGCAGGGACCCTTGTGGAGATGGGGGAACTTCCCCGCTTTCCCTGTTGGCAGCCCCAGCCCCTCTGAGCTGCTCTCCAGGCACAGCAGGGGCACCTGCACCTTGCCAGGGTTGGGTTTTTTATTGTTTTATTGAGCAGAGCTGTCAGACTGCTCTCCTGAAGCCTCTCCACGTCCGAGGGGTGATTTTACAGGCTGATGCAAGCAAAGGCAGCGACGCTCCGACTCAGCAGCAAATTCTGGCTCCCCCCGCAACTCATCATCCGGATAAGGGGCAGATCTGACAGGTCCCAGTACCGCTGCTGACAACCCGTACATCCCCGTTCCAGTCCTCTCTCCTAGCTGCTCTTCCGTACACCAGGAACATCCTTTGCCTCCCCCACCAAAACCCCCCAGCTCACCCTACCCAAACCCACCTCCCCAGCCCCAGCCGAGCGCCACTTCCCCCCTCCCACGCCCCGACGCATCCAGCACCCTCCTCCTCCTCTCTTTAATTTCTTCTTTTGCTGGGTGAAGGCAGAGTCCATAAAATGGCTACAGAGTGATCAATGGTCTCAAGGACAGGGAGCAAAGGAGGAGTCAGGAGGTAGGACGGAGCCGTATTTCCCCCATCCAAGCAGTAAGAGGTAAAGGAAAGCCGTAGCTACCTGAACTCACCATTCCTGAGCCATCCCTTAGCCACTGCATCTTGCTTCTGGTGATGTCCTTATTATCAGGGAGGGGAAAAAAAAAATCCCTACTGCCTGGCGAGAGCTGGCAGGGATAAAAAAAAAGCCCCCCACCCCCACCCTGAGCTGGAGCTTTCACTCCGACATCCCTCAGCCCGGCAATCCCGTGCCTGTCAGGAGCCGGTTATTAGCAGCCTCCTCACTACCTGCGATCGTAGTTATTTATTTCAGTCACAGACTGAGGGATTTGAGGGGAGGGGGGTGGCCTTTTTTTATTTCCTCCCTTGCCATGCTTTCAAACTCTGCAGAAGGGGCGTGGAACGGAGGCAAGGGGGACCTACGAGAACTTGGGGAGGGTCTCCAAGGGTCACCGTCACCCCCGGCACGACGGGATTCCCAAAGCTGCAGAGCTCAGCATGTGCCTTGGCGCTCAGCAAAGGGCTGAGGATTTTGCTGATGTCTCAAGGGCAGGATACGTCCCCATCTCACCACCCCAAAACCTCCCAGCCCAGCAAAGTGCTGCACCTGGCCACAGAAACCCAGCTTTTCCTCCCACTAGCTGCTCCCCACAAAAGGTTTGCATCCCCCTGCCCCGGCTTTTTTCCCTGACTTTCCAGGCAGAGCAAGGCAGTAACAGCCCCCCACCCCCTTAAAAAAAAGACACTTATGAAGGGTTCACCATCGCTACGGCCACCCACCACACCGGGGTAGAGGAGACGAGCCCGCCTGGCACCAGTCAGGAGCTGCGGCGACAGCATGTGGGACGTGTACAGCCAACTGGAAACTGGGCTGAATCCTCCCGGTTCCTCCAGCGGAGACACATACATCGACATGGATCTCCCCATCTTCTGGAGGAGACGAGGAGTTGAAAAGGAGATGGCCAAGGCAGCTCCCGAAGTAGCCGCAGCCCTCGGCGCATCCTGGCGGAGCCGCCTGCTCACGGGAAGGGGCAGCCCAACGTGAGGGCTGACGCACACCTCAACACTGGCTAAACACCCCGCCGACAGACCTGCTGCTCCTCTTCAGCAGCCAACAAAGTCCGCGGGAGGTTTCAGAGGCAGGAAAAGGCAGGGACAAACTGTGGAGACTGTGGGAAACAGTGATGTCCTGCTCTGGGGATGGAAACCCAACGCCAGGATATGCTGGCCATACTGGCCACACACCAAGAGGGACTGCAAAACCTGTAGAGAAGCTACAACCCCCTCCATTACATCTGCAAAGGATTTAAGTCATGTTTGAATGGTTTGAGTTGTTTCTTCTCATCAAGGGCAAGAGGACATCATCTGAACGTCCTGCTCCTGACCTCCAACACCCAACATTTTTCCTGCAGCTGTGGCTTCTGAGCTCAGGAAACCAGACACAGCTCCTCATGGTGATCGCAGCTGAGGTTGCTTCACTTCTTTAAATAGGACAGAACAAGAGTAGGGGTGAGGCATCTCCACTCTGCTTGGGCCCTTGCTCTAGTTACATCAAGCCACATCCCATCACCTTTCCCTCATCCATCACTTTTCCCTGATGGAAGAGGCAAGAGGAAAAGTCTTACAGGCACCCCAACTCTGGAATGCTGCCTGTGTTTCCTGCATTAAGTGACAGCAACCCCAGGTAAGTTAGTGACATCCAAAGGAGGACCTTGCCCAGAGTATCCCACTTCTGAGAACCATCCTGGAATGGTTAGAGGGCAGAGGAACCAACAGACAGATGGACGTGCATCCTGAACACACAGACACTGTTCCCTTCAGAAAACAAAATGGATACAGGCCTCTAATTAGTAGATTAATGCTGTGTTCTCTCCTAATTACTCAGAGCTGGACAGTGACTGAAATGATTCTGAGCAGAAGGTTACCTCCTACCACACAGCACAGCTGGAAAAGCCGAAGGTCATTCCATCCTTGTGCCTCACTCCATACATCTGGGGGATATAAGTCACACTCAACAAGGCTTTAACCACAGTCCCTCTACAATCCACTGTCTGTAACTGCACACAGACACCCCTCCCCTGCTCTCCCACCACCATTCGCTGTCACACTGTGCTATCACAGGGTGGGTTTGGGGTAGATCCTGAGTCTGAGACACATCCTAACCATCGCACCGGGATCCCAGCCTCACGGGCTAATGTTTTTGTAACCTGTGAGAGCAGCAAAGGGAGCATTGCGGTGTTAGGGAATTTTATCTGTCTCTAATCTCTTTCCTTCACTATATTGCATGGTCACATCGCTGCTGAAATCTCCTTTAGATCCTCCAGGCCTCCTTTTCCTTAATCCTGCTATAAGAATAGTGCTATAAACCACTTTCTGGATGGGGAAATGTTCTCCAAGCTGCTTCTCTCCCTCCCCTGCTGCCTCCACCAGGGGATTCCCCTTCCTTTGCTGTTCACCCACTCTCTCTGACTGTGGGTGCTGGAGCACATGGCCCAGCCAACACCTCCCCCCCAAATCCCAGCCCTGAATTGCCTCGTTCAGGCAGGAGCTTGGCAGTGCTCTAAGAGATCCCAGTCCCACAGTGGCTGTTTCATGCTGCAGATGCTCCTCCATGCACAGCAGAGCAGAGAGATGATCCTGCAGCCACCGCCTCCACTGAGCTACAGAGGAAAGGCTCCACATCCTCCAGGTGCATTACTGAGAAAGGAGGGAGATTTGTCTATCCTCTACTAGGGAATAGTCAGCCTGGCTTGATAAAACCAAGGGGCCACGTTAAGTAGCAATGAGACACAGACCTTCCTTGAGAATAAAGCACCTCCAGACCCTCTGGAGCACCTTCCTAATGGCCCAGCACCTCTCAGGTTAGCACAGCACTAATACAGGGCTCCAGGCTCTTGCAAAGCTTCATCATCGTTGTTATTATTTAGGGGACATTACAAGCTGTTTGCTTTGTTCTTTAATAGGAGATGGGTTCCTTAATAGGAGATGTATCCAGATATATCAAGCATCCTCCTGAGCCAACTCTTGATCAGAGGGCTTGAACGAGTGCACAGAGATATCATAAAGTAGAGAATCATAGAAAGTAGAAAAAGACCTTCAAGATCATCAAATCCACCCTACAACCTTGCCCCCAACAGGATCTCAGATCAGGATCAAACTGCTAACCACAGAAAGGGAAGGTGGTTATTATTTCCCTCTTACTGCTGTAAACCAGAGGCACAAAGTCTTCCCAAGGTTACACATCCAAACAGCTGCAGGCACACACCAGGGAGCCCTATCCCTTTCTGCTCCAAACCACTTCTCTGCTCCAGACCAGCCATGTGAACAGACACTCAATATCAAGAGCTATTTCTAACTTAGTAGAAATTTAATCATGAGTAACGAAAGGATAGGTAGGTGTGGTGCCAAGGGTAGTGGTGATCTGTTAGTGCTGGGTTAATGGTTGGATTTGATGAGCTTTAAGGTCTGTTCCAACCCAAGAGATTCTGTGACTTGACATCATTAACTACGTGGGATACTGACGACTGAATAAATGAAGGTGTCCATCACATACAGCTTGATCCTAGGGCAGACAAGGTAAACGTTGCAGCGCACCACAGCCGCTGTCCACACTCTCCTCAAAGGGCTTTCTGACCAACTTTACTAACCACAGCTTTTGGTTTTGAGAGTCTGAAGCTAAACTGGGCCCTTTGTGAAAGCCCACAGTTTGGTACCCTGTTTGTAAGGAGAAAATTCTGGTTTTTAAGTTAAGAGAACTACTGAGCTCATGGCACAAGAGCTGGCTGCCCAGGCAAAGGGTTGAATCACTATTCCTGACCATGTTTCACAGCTGTGGAGATCTGGAGCTCGCAGACAGGGTTCAGGGGTGGCCTCGGGACAGCTGGATTAATGGATAAATTCAATGAGCTTGAAGGTCTTTTCCAACCTAAGTGATTCTATCACCTCTCAGATTTGAGGACATCCCTCCCAAATCTCTCTACGTCATCCAGTGGGATGACTAGGGTGAAGCCCAGCCCAGCCCCTGGGAAGGCAGCAAACCCCACAAGTCCCGAATCCACCTTCCTTCCCAAGCTGCTCCTTTGCCAAGCAGCCTCCACGCTTGCACCCTGTTTACTATTTCTCTTCCCTTGTCACCGCCGTGTGACTGACAGGAGGACTCATGCCTCAGCCCATTTGATTTGCTAATATCTTTCAACTGCTTCCAACAGCAGTGTTTTCTCCAGACTCCCACACTTGCTTTAATTAAACCGTGGCGGTCTGTTGCCAAGGAACTCGCGATGTTGCTATGACCTCTGCTTTGCAGGCAAAAATTAATAACCTGCACTCCAATTAAACTCTTCAGGTGATGAGGAAAGCACCCCAGTCCCCCTAAGAAGGTCTTTCCAGTGTCCGAGTCCTTTTTACGTCCATCTGCTACTAGCACTGCCCTAGTTCTGCTTATTCAGGGAAAATCCTATAGAGATTAAAAAAAAAAAAAGAGGAATAAAACTAAATTTGAAAAAGAAAGGGCTTTACACGCAGCACAATGCTAGGATAAAAATCCATCTCATTTGTGTACTTGGAGATCTGCAGCCAAAAAGAGCCTTCTTTTAAAGAAAAATAGAGCTTAGTGTTGCTATTCACAACAGGATCTACAGGGAAATAATAAATTCTCCCCCCAGGTCATGAATTTTAAGGTCAGGAGGGACTGGCATAGACCCTGCAATTGTGTTCCTCCCTCTTGCCTAGAGGGATGTTCCCTTGCAGAACCCTGAGGACAGAGCCCCCAGGCCACAAGCAGGATGATGCCTGGTAGTCAAAGGGTTCCTACAGCATCATAAAAGCTCCTGTCTGGCCCTCATCCCCATGGATTTCACTGGAACAAGTTGCCCAGAGCAGTTGTGGAGACTCCTGTTCTGCAGACATCCCAAACCCACCTGGCCTGTCCCTGATGGTCCTGCTCTAAGGAATCCTGCTCCAGCAGGGGGTTGTACTAGATGATCTCCACAAGTCCGTTCCAACCCCTAACATCCACAAACAAGTACTAAACCTTGGAGCAGAAACACTTCTCCCATGCTGATACCACAGCAGTGAGATGACACAAGGCAGAGCTCCCACTCGAGTCCAGAAATAACCATCTCACAGTAGACACGGATCTATGTGCAAAAGACAAGGAGATGGGTCTCTCAAGACCTCAGCACCTCCATCAGGCAGGTGAAGGTTTAACGAGCAGGTCACGTTGACAGGAGTTATGGCTACAGTTCATCAAAATGCACCGAGCAACGCGTCAACTCTTTCATATTCACTCACTGCTCTTTCCAGCTCTATTATTGAACACAACCCGTGACCTGTGCCCTGGATGCCAAGAAGCAACTCAATTTGTAGCCTTATTTTCACGGCTTTAGTTAGTACAGGTTACAAGTCAGTGGTAGCAGCACAGAGACGAGCAATACACTGCAGTAGCTGAACTTCAGCCCTACAGGTATGGGATGCCCAGGACACTAAGTTGACAGTGTTTTGCCCATCTTCTCTAGGATAATGTTTGTTTAGTCTGTATGTGTCTAGTTTTCTAACGTACCTCCAGGATTCTGGTGCCTTCCTACACTTTTCTCTCTGCTTTCTCGTGCCTGTCATCAGCTGCACCAGCCAGGGCTCAGCTGGGCATAGGAAACAGGCAGGGAAAGGAGCAGCTGGGACCAGCCTCTAACTCACTAGGAGAACTCCTTGTGCTGGAGCATCATCTGCAGCTCCAATCACTGTAAGGAACACACTTTGCTGAGTCCCTCTATTAACTGGAACTATTGACTTTCAGAGTCAGAAAAATTACCCAGCGAGATGCTCTCTTTCAATCCTTGAGGCTGCTAAAGCCTTGTAAGGTTTCCCATCTGAGGGCACTGCCCTGAGTCACCCACTGGAGTTAAAAGAAAGGCAGAGAGACTCTCTTGCCCACCAACCATCTGCAGAGGGACTGAAGGTTGCGGCTATTCAAACCCACTGAGGAAGCTGCTTTCACCCCAGACCACTTTTCAAGACCCCTCCAAGTCGCACGGTTCCCTCGCTAGACTTTAATTGACACAGGCAGTCCATGGATCTTCCTCACTGAGCTCAACCTGCAAAGGAAACCTTCAGTCTGGTTCCAAAAGTACCCAAAATTCACATTCTGACACCACCTCTCTTCTACCTCTACTCCATTCTCTCATCCTACAACTCTCTTCTGGTGGTCTCTGAAAATATTACTCCCAACTCAAGGGTTTCATTGCAGGTGAAACGAGATAGCTCTTGGGCTTGTTTCATTACTGCAGAGGAAAGAGGCCATAGAGGCCCAATGAGTCTCCAGCAGGCCACGATGAAAAGCTGTGGGAAGGGAACTTGTTTTCCTGCTGTTCCCCCACCTTTCATTTCTGCGTTGCCACACGATGCCCTACGAGGGCAGCAGGCCGTGCACTAACATGAGGAGACACACAGATCCAGGAGGAGCCAAGGATTTCCCCACAAAGGCACTTTCACAGAAGGGCTATGCCACAGCTAATACAAGGTGTAAAACACAAACGAGGATCATCTGCAAGCTAACACAAGTCTACAGAAGTCCTGTCTTGGGGGGAGGTATGAAACTGGGGTCAAATAAATGAAGGGGTTAAATAGAGCTATAGCATTTTGTGAGGAAAGCAATTCTTTTGTGGAATGCACATCCCTGCACCCATACAGAGCCATGAATATGTAGCGTTCTCTCCCTCTAGTGGCTGGAGGCTTGGAAAACGACCCTGCAAGTTCCTGGAAACCAAGAAGGTTGTCCCAGTCTACCTGTCCTGTCCCCCCACCCCACCTGGCAAAGCACGAAGCCCAGAGGAGGTATCGCATCCTTGGCAACAGTCGTGCTCCTGTGCAGAAGAGGATGCAACAAGCTGGTGCTCAGTCTTCATAGATCCCTGTGTCACCAGTCACATCATGTTCTGCCTTCACCACATTCTGCTTTCACAAGACTGGTACTTAATAACCACTGCCAAGAACATCCAAGAGCTGCTCTGTCCTTACTCTCACTGCGTCATGCCACACCAGACAGTCTCCCAGGGCTGCTCACACCTTCACATGTAGTAAAGCATGAGAAATTAAACCAATAAAGTCAGACCAAATGTGTCACTGTCATCCAGGTTGGAAAAGACCCATGAAATAACCCTACCAAATTCACCATTGAACAGATCTTTAAGCATCTAAACTATATTTAAACACATCCAGGGATGGTGAGATAGTAATATCCTCTGGAGAAGAGGAGACTCAGCAGAGGACCTTATCCCTCTCTAGAACTACCTGAAGGGAAGTTGCAGACAAGTGAGGAACAGGCTCTTCTCCCAAGCGACTAGTGATAGGAGAAGGAAAGGGCAAGGCCTGAAGCTGCTGGGACTTGTTTGCACCTTCTGCTACTCAACCCACACTCTAAAGATAACCAGCACGGTGTATGCCCTTCCTTTTGACTGAATGCTGTTCAGGACGGTGTTCTTGCAAGGAAGGCAATATGGTAATAGCACTTCAAGGCAGTTCTTCCAGGCTTTTGTATCACAGACACAGCTGACTCTCTGCAAGAGCCTTAGGAAAAGGGGGTGAGTTTGAAATGGGATGGTCTCAGGCTCTGTGCATGTTTCACAGGACCACAGAATCGTTCAGATTGAAAAAGATCTTCAAGATCATTGAGTCCACTCATTAAACCAACTGTCCCATCCCACTGCTAAACTCTCCCTAAGTGCCAGACATCCAGGACTGAAACAGGTCCAGGGATGGTGATTCAACCTGCTCCCTGACTGAGCAGGCTGTTCCTAGGACCCATGAAGATGCCTGTAAGATCCAATGAAGCAGAGAGTTATCCAAACCCACATCCACACTGAAATCCCATTAAACCACATTTATTCCACAGTTCTATTGAAGTGCCTTGGTCACAGACTGTTAGGGATTGGAAGGCACCTGAAAAGATCATCCAGTTCAAACCCCTGCCACAGCAGGATCCCCTAGATCCAGTCACATGGGAAGAGGCCAGGCGGGTTTGAAATGTCTCCAGTGAAGAAGACTCCACAACCCCCTTGGGGCAGCCCCTTCCAGGGCTCTGGCACCCTCACCAGGAAGAAGTTTCTTCTCATCTTCAGGTGGAACACCCTTTGTTCCAGCTGACACCTGTTGCCTCCTATCCTTCCTCCAAGCCTGGCTCCTTACTCCTGACACTCACCCTTTCCCTACTGATCAACATTAATGCATCTCCTCCCCAGCTACTCATGAGACTCAAGTTCATCCTTCGCCTTGCCATTGGGTACTTTGAAGGCAGTGAAGCTGAACATTAGATCCCAAATACACCACAATGTCACTGCTGAGCACAAGGGATTATACAGAGATTGAAGAGCCCACGTGATGGAAAGTCAGAACACCATCCATCCCCTGCTGGAGTGCTAAAGATACCCATATTTTACTACTGACTTGTCTGCTCAGCCCTCTTGAGAGCAGGCTGCATCAATCCCTAAAGGCAGCACTTTTCTATTTATATAGAGCAGGCTTCACAACGTTGTCACTTTAGTTCCATAGGTATCTTCTACACGGGGCTTTTCATACAAATAAACTTCAACCGCAGGGGGAAGAACGTTAAATCTATGCTACAGATTCAACTTTACTGGTTTGAGTTTCAAGAGGCTGCCAAGTGCAGAATCACAGAACCATTCAGGTTGGAAAAGTCCTTTTGGATCAGCGAGTCCAACCATTAACCCTACTCCACAGGTTCACCCCTAAACTTTACCCCCTAACACCACATCTGAGTGACTCTTGAACACATCCAGGGATGGCAACTCAGCCATCTCCCTGGGCAGCCTGTTTCAGTGCTTGACCACTCTCCATGAAGAGCTTTTTCCTGATGCCCAGTCTAACCCTCCCCTGTTGCAGCTTGAAGCCCTTCCCTCTGCTTCTGTCACTAATGACCTGTGAGAAGAGACCAGCACCAACCTCTCTACAAAGTCAGTTCAGGTAGCTGTAGAGAGTGATGAGGTCCTCCCTTAGCCTCCTCTTCCTCAAACTTAACAGTCCCAGCTGCTTCAGTCGCTCCTCATAAGTTCTCTTCTCCAGACCCCAAAATCCAGCAGAATGAGGATTTTCATGAGGTTTAGACTGAAATTCCTGATATCTTAAAAAAAACAGTCTCAACTGTGAAAAAAACCACCCCAAGAGAGAATCAAAGGCTGAGCACTGAAATAAATGCTGGGTGTGTGGCTCCTCCTCGCCAGATGGGGTTGATAATGGCATTTGAAATGGACAACACGGTTCAATCGAGCTGCACCGGAGGCTACAAATGCAGCCAGAAAAGTCCTCCTGAGCGTGGCTGAGCCAAGCAGTCCGATCCCATTTACCACCTGCATCTCGATGGGATTTGTAAGATGTTTTTCTTTTTAAGGAGGTAGGATTGAAACCCACGGGGGTTGTTCCTAAAAGGCCGTTTTTTCTTAATTAAGCCACGCTGTGAAAATATAAAAATAGCTTTTGAGGGATGGAAATAGCAGACTAACTGCAGAGACACCATAAAAATCCTCCGTCGTGAAGAGAAAAGGTGTGAAATCCATGTTCTGGTAGCTTCTGGTTTGCTCAGCTTCCACTACGCAGCCATATGGCGGCTGCTCCACTCTACTCATTCACTCAGTGCTCTGCCCTTATCCCACTTGGGATCAGGGGCCGTAAATACTTCGTGCCAATAGCTTCGATGGATGGTAATGCTCTGTGGTACTTGAGTCAACTTGATTCTCCCAGGGATGGCAAAACATGGGGTTGATACTTACTGAGCTCAAGTCTAAAGCCTGGGACCCGGTTTAACCCACAAATATAACCTGTATAAAAGGGACCAGGGTGTCCAAGTGGACAGCAGGATCCTTTTCTCCTCCACTGCTCTCCAGCAGGTCAATCCCCAACCTATCCTGGTCCCTGGGGTTGTTCCTGCCTAGATGCCAGACTCTACACTGACCCTTGTACCTCATTCTATTTCATTCTGCCCAGCTCTCTAGCCTGTCCCAGCACCCAGCTTTGTCTTTTTCTCCCAAGTCCCTAGCAGTAATCCAGACTTCCCTCTCTGACTCTGAGGTTTTCAAAGGAAAACAATGGGAAACCTCATTCAAAAAAAAAATCAATTAACTGCCGAAAAAAACCCGCTGGCTCCCCAAAAAGCTGCAATCAGCACTTCTCACCCCGTACATGCCACGCTCCCAGCAGCAAGCGTGGATTGGACATATGTAGACACCACGGTCTACATGCTCAATCTTTCTGGGCTGCCAGTTGTTGTTCTGTTCATGGCTCCTGCTGTTTCATTTCCCATGGGATACTCAGGGTCTGTTTTCTGATGATACAGGAGCCCTCCTGCTACCATTTTGGCCCTGTCAGTCACAAGAACATTGCGAAGAAAGAAAATGGCTTATTACAATCTCTCCCTCCACCTAACATTTTCCTTGCTTTCTCCCCTCTCTCCCATTTTCCTTCTATTTCCATGTTATTTTTAACATCTAATAGCAGCTCTGCTCCCTCATCCCACACGAGGCCAACTTCTGCAACACCCCAGGAGCTCTCCCTTGACTTCGAGCCTACGTAGAACCAACCAAGCAATAGAGCCGACCTTGAGTGCCTCTTAACTATTCCCTTTCCCTATCATATTCTTAACGCTGATTCTTGTGAGACCTCAAATCATTTAATGCTCATTCACAGGAATTACAGGCAGCATTCACTTTCTTTCTCACTGAAACAGGGTCATTGTGTGACAGCCCACAGAGACACCCTAGAAGGGCTTAGAGCCCGAAGAACACTCAGCAGCACATCGTGCCATTGCAATTGCGGAGCTGGGTCACAACATCTGAGCTACTGCACACACTCACAGATCTCAAAACTGGCTTGGGAGGTGGAGTATCACCTCTCAACCTGCTTGGGGGTTCTGCTTTCTCTTGGGGATCCCAAGGAGCTCAACCAAGCCTAGATGCCCTACAAGAGAAACTGAGAACTAGACCCTCCTTGATGCAAGAAGCGAACCTGGTTTGTTCAGGACATGGCAGGAGCCTGCAGTGCTGCTGCCAAGAAGCTGTTGTTTGCTGCAGACACCCCAAACTTCAAAACCTTTCCCGGGGTGCGAGGATGGGAATGTGCCAGGCTGAGGAACAACAAAGAACAGCAAGCCTTGGCAGCCTCGCCTCACTGGGAAGCTGCTCCTCCTGCAAGCTTCCCCTGTAAGCGTGGGGGTTGCAATAATACCCTCAAACACCTCCTGAACTCACTGACAAGGAGTGATCTGGGTGCTCACAGGAGGCCAGAGGTCTGACCTGCCTGGGGAAGCCAAGGTTTGCTGCAGCAGCTCCACAAGAACCAGCTAATGCTCCGTGACCGGAGCGGTTTGTCATCACATTGGTAGGAACAACAGGGCAATTCATCCTTGATGAAATTACTTTTTCTTTTTCTGGCCACTTGTTTTATTTGTTCCCTCAAGCAGATTAGTGCTTTCTTGAGCTTAGGAAGGACTATTGAACCCTGAAGAAAAAAACTATCAGTATACTCAGAGCTCGTGGAAAACTACCTGTGGTACATTCACACAGCTCCCAACATCGATTATGTTCCGTACTCAGTCTTTCAGTGCATTAAATAGCTTCTCCCTGAAAGCTCTTCCCCCACTGAGTCTGCTAATTGTTTCTGCTTTTAAAAGTTATTAGTGAATTTAGAGTTGGGTTATAGATGCTGCTTTAATAACCCCCAAGGCTCCAAGACAGGTACCAGAGAAGCTTGAGCAACAAAAGCCTTGCAGTGCCATTCATGGAGTTTGGTTTAGAGAGACCAGTCCTCTGCACAATGAGGGGGGACATCAGTCCACACCTCAGCTTCCCAGGAGACTAGGATCCCATCTAGCTCCTGCTGAGAGCAGACCAGCTCCTCGCTGACACAAGAACATCACGCACAGCGTTCCTGAACCCGAGATGAAAAAGGCTGTGCCCTCAGAGCATTCTCAGCTGCCATCTGAGGCCAGAGATTGGTGTGTGGGCAACTAGGCAGGATATACAAACACTCCCCACACCGCAGAGGAGCTGCCACAGAGCAGCTCCCTCTCAGCTTTCCTTCCTCCTCTGCAAGTTGGGCTGGGCAGACAGCAATTTAGAATGAACCCGTTTTTCCACAGCATCCCGCCTGGGCCACCCCCACGTACCACTCACAAGAGTTAATCTCCATGCAGTTAGGTGACAGGCGGGGCTGGATGACCTCTGGGGTCTTTTCCAGCCTCAGTAACTCTGTGATTACGTACTTCTGTGATTCTTGACTCTTTTAGAAGCCCATTTTTCTTTAACAGTGTTGTTGTGCAGACACCTCATTCCCACCTGCAGCAACCAGGTGACCCTGAGCTGGAAGCTGCTGCTTCCTACCCTTTATAGGGTTAAGACCTGACCAATTCCTCTTTTGGAGAGAGACAGAACAAGGGCTCTAAAGCCACTCAGCAAAAGCTGAAGATTTAGCGTTGAGCTTCAACATACAGAAGCACTTTCAGGCTGAAAACACATCCCACAATCTCACTCCAGACTCTGAGCCAAGTGTTGGGAATCCCAAATTCTCCCTGGGCTCTCACTGCTTCTCCCACTCCTATCTGTCTTCTCATCAAGCTGCTCTTTCCGAGCTGTGAGATGCTGTTCTCTTTAACAAAGCACATTTGAACAAATCAACAACTGTTCTTCCTTCAATGAGGCTCTGGCTCTTATTCCCAGACCAGTGTTTGTGCACATCTCCTCCCTGCCTCGGAAATCCCATATGAAGGGGCTTCCAGAAAGAGAGAGAATTTAAAAGAAAGCTGCCCGAATATCTTTGAGATGATGACACAACAGCATAGATACCCCTAAATGCAAAAGCTTCTCTGGTTCAGACTGTAACTGACAATTATTTACTCATTCCTTCACGACTGGTCTAAAACAAGACGAGCAGGAACACATGGACTGCTCCCCTTGGCAATTCCCTGAAGCATCCTCTGTGGATGGATCTGAATGCAGTCTCTGTGCTACGGGCGATGCTGAGTGCTACTGGGCACTGGAGTGGGATGTCTCCACACAGTGATTCCAAGCTGTGCTGCTCAGCTGGGTTTGCCCACATGCCTGAGGTTCCAACCATCCCAACAACTGGGACCTAGGTGAGAAGCCAGAGATGGGATACACCCTCTCACACTTCCATGCTAGTGTTCAGCTCCCTGATGATTTTCAGCCCTGAAACTGGAGCATCACTGACTACTGGTATCTCAGAACTCTCTAACAGTGCTGAACACGCAAAGCAACAACAGCAGACAGCAGGTTCCTCTGTAAGAGAGGGCACACATCAGGGAGGAGAGTCTCCTGACTGGCAAACAGCAGCTAGTCTTCACCTCTTTACTGCACACGCAGCGAGAACAATGTTTGCCCACCCCAGCTAAGTACAATTCAAGTCCAAACAATGGGCAAATCACAAAACACTTCCTAAACCACATCCTGCCTTCTCTTTTAGCTTCCTGCTTCAATCTCTCGTGTCTCAATTAAGCCCATCCTTGGAGCAAGCACTGAGGCTCCTCTTGATGACTAAAGACTTTGTGGTGTTAGCGAGAGGGAGAGGATGTTTTGCTATCCGTGACGTTAACAGAGCAGACTTCAAACGCTTAAAAATCAAAAGGCATCTCTTAGAACGTGGGGGTTTGGACAGAGAACGTTGTACCAACACCAACATCGCTTCGGTGCCGAAGATGTACAGTTAGCACCAAGAGAACTGGTCTAGCACAACAAGTGCTAGGAAATAATGAGCACTTAATATTTCATCCAAGTGTTGAATTTTTCAACATTCAGGTTGTCAGGTTGGGATGGGTTGAGGTTCAGGGGTTTTTTTATGATGTTTTAATTATTTAGGTGATTTTACAGCATCTTGAACAATCTCTCTTGGTACCTCAGAGGGCTCTGATGCCAAGCGTCCACCAGATGATGATATTTTTAAGACAGCAGCAATCAGTAAAGTTTCCAATGAAAAGATCTGCTCCTGAAAAGATCTGCTCCTGGCTGCCACTCATGTTTTACTCAGGAAGAGAAGCACCTTCCCATGATCTCAAATACTCCTTGAAGGGAACAATGCCTTTTCCCCAGTGTCTCAAGGTCTGATCTGGCCTTCACTGGTGCTCTGGATTTGATGCCTCCCCACAGACACACTGTTACCTGAATGTTCAATCACTGGCACCTGCAATGTAGGATGATCCTGCTAGACCACACAACCAGACCTATAGTGCTCCAGTTCCACTAGTTCCTCTGGGTGCCCCCAGTAGCATCCTGTCAACTCTGAGGGAGAAGTAGATCCAGTATGATACCGCTGTGCTACCTTTCTGTGCTTCAACCCAAGGACAACCCCTCCCTCCTTCCAGAGTCTTTCACACACGTCACCAATGGCCACAGGCAAAGCAGCACTCTCTTCCTGCCTTCCCCAACAACCCCCAGCTTCAGGAGAGTGACGAGAGCAGGGTTTGACCCTTGTCTCACCAGCTAAAGGCTTTGTTTAACTGGCAATGTTAAAACGTGTCTGGAAGGTCCCAGGTGGAGCAGCAGAGCGGCAGCTGCAAGGATCATCCTTTCCCTGTAACTGGAGCAACAGTGCTGTGGATGTCACTGTGGGAATAAACACGACCCTCTGCAATCCCTTTTTACACGCATTTCCCTGTCTCTAATCTAGCCGTGAGCATCCTGAACACAATGGAAAGTGAAGCAGTAGGACAAGCCGCGCCGTCAAACGCTGGAGGAATATCCTGCCAGAACTCCGCCTGGCAGAACTGAGCCTCTGCTAAAACCATCTCTAGTTCCACGACTACCCTACCCGGGGACGACACAGCAAGCAGCTCCCAAACAGCCTGTCTCTCAGATTAACCACAGTGCTGAAGAGTTTTAATCCCTGTCCTGCTGCCAACTTCCATAAGCGCTAGTTTCTCCGTCTCCCCCATGCCAAGGGCTGGTGATGCAGGAGCTCGTTGGGGTTTGCAGAGCCAACTCTACAGAGCAGCCACTATTTCACCTGGAAATGAGGACATTCAGGTGGATTTTTGTTTTCCCAGCTTCTAAGAAATAGATGGGGCGAGCTAATATTAGCTCTTCCAGGAATAGTTAGGTGGCTAAAAAGAGAACAAAGGTGATAAAGTAGCCTGTCTGAAGCCGCTGCAGGAGAGCTTTTCATTCCTTCAGCCAGGCTGTTATCCCCACCAGCCTCTGTCTTTTGTTGTCACTTGATGGAAGAAGCTGGGTAAGACTTTTGGGTCAACTCTGGGGTAGCACTAAACACACAGCAGCTAAATCTGATCTGGCTGGTGGGTACAGGTCTTCTTCAGGTGAGAAGGAAGAGCTTTGGGCCAAACTTGTGCAGCTATTCCTGTCCACTCAACTGAAGACCAAACATTATAGAATCCTCATGGCTGGAAAGGACCTCCAGGATCACCAAGTCCAGCCCTCATCCCAACAGCTCCCCAACCCCTAGACCATGGCCTTAAGTGCTCTAGCTACTCATTTTTTAAACACCTCCAGGGATGGAGACTCCACCATCTCCCTAGGCAGCCTGTTACTGCACCCAACCACTCTCTCAGGAGAGAGCCCTTCCTAATATCCAATGAACCCTCAGGCCTTCGCATTCCCTCACTACAGAACCCCCAAGGGCTTGAGAGACCCCCTGCTTGCAGAGCTGGTAATTCAGCCCATCATACCTAGTGCCACATTTATGTGCTCACCATGAGCAGAGCACCTACAGTAATGCTAACAGGGTGGTTTTACTCCCTAGCATAGACTGCACTGCTGAAAGTCCTCAACAGGAGAGCTGCAGCACTCATAGAATTACTGACTGGTAGGGTTGGAAGGGACCTGTGGAGATCTAGTCCAACCCCACTGCTAGAGCAGGTTCTGCTAGAGGACATTCCACAAGAACACAGCCCAGTGGGCATGGAATGTTTCTCCTGCAGATCCCACAGGAACACATCCTGGTGGGTTTGGAGTGTTCCCAGAGAAGACTCTGCAGCCTTTCTGAGTCGCCTGCACCAGGGCTCTGCTACCCTCCCCTCACTGTGAAAAAGCTTACCCTTGTGTTCAAATTGAACCTCCAGTGTGCCAGTTAGTGCCCATTACCCGACACCACCAAGGAGAAGCCAAAAGCAACCAAGGAAGGCAACACCTCAGAGCAGAACACAGAGACCCCCTTCCAAAAACCATGCCAAGAGCCACAGCAGCAGCAGCTTCCAGCTATCACCATTAATTCATGTAGTGGAACCAGAACATCTGCTGCATGATGTGGCCCTGCCACCAGCCACTAGAGCAGCGGACAGGGAAGGTCTACGTGCGCAGCAATACGAACTAATCAAACAAAACAGCTTCTCAAGTTCTATTTTACTCTGGCAGCTTGGACAGCTGGCAGGAAACAAAGGCTGTGTCTGCCATGCTCTCCATGCAATGGGAGCAGCCCTGGGAATCCCACAAGGAACACGCTGAGCTGAACTGGTGACGAGTGTCTGCACTGGATCAGCACCCGGCAAGATGCTGCAGTGCCCTGGGCAGGCAGCTCCTCCAGACAACTCTCTGCATCTCATTACAGCATCTGTTGCTGATAGACAAGGAGCAGCCAAGCTCCCAGCCCGCTGCTATTTTGGGATTCGAAGCCTGTTTGGAAAGCAAAGGAAATTTCCAGCTTCCACCACGGCCTTTAACCTTCTTCATGTGGGGAACTACCTGCTCTGTGTTCCCACCTGGCATTTACTCACCATACAGATTCTTTAAACTGCACATCAGCCAGGAGAGAGAAAAGAGGTTCTAAAAGACAGGCAGCTAGGGACCACTTCAGAGCTGCCTTCCACTTCCTGGGAACCTGCAGGAAGGCTGCAGAGCAACTTTTCCCAAGGGGATCTAGCGATAGGACAAGGGGAAATGGTTTGAAACTGGAGAGAGGAGGTTCAGACTAGACCTGGTCTAGTGAGGGGTGTCCATGCTCATGGCAGGGGGGTTGGAACTGGACGATATTTAAGGTTGCTTCGAACCTGAACCATTCTAGGAGTCTGTGAATATGACCCACCTACAAGTCGCAGAGTCACCGAGTTAGAAGTTTGGATCAAGTGCCAGCAGCCCAACATGAGAAAAGCAGAGGCAACAGAACACGGGACTGAGACACACGAGCCAAACACAACACAAAAGCTCCAGCCTAGAAGCCAGTTTAAGAAAAGATCCCAAGCCTACTATGTTCCTTTTATTTCCCTTCAAAATGGAGATGTAATTTTCCCCACCAGTGCTATAATTTGGGGTAGGTGGCGAGGACTGACTCAGGACTCATGAACGCATTGTGTTGGCCATGCTGCAGGGATGGGGGAAACCACCATGAAATGTCATTGCTTCCCAACCCCAGAGAAAACCATCACAAACAGAGGATCCAAGGGCTGCAGCAGCAGAGAGGGACCAACCCAGAGAGGTTCTCTTTGCTGCCTCTCCTCACACACATCAGCCTCAACCTTCCTGCCTGCTCTCTCCCTCCTCCTTGTCTCTTTGCTGCAATCTAGAGCTCTGAATATTCACCTTGTTCCAAATCTGAGCTCTGACTAAGGAACCAAACGTGCATCACCAGCTCTGCACATCAAAGCCCTCACAGCCCCGGATCTGCAGGGACAGCAGAGGGAAGGAGAAGCAGGACAGACACAACAGCAAGGACTGGTTTTGCAGAGGGTAAAAGCTCCTCATGCAGATGTTGGTCACAGCCTGTTTAAGAGATCCAGGAGACTGCAGCTCCTCTGAGCTTCCTTAGCTCCTGCTCTTTTTTTTTCCCCCCTTCTCCTGAATAGCCAAGTCCTGTTTTTTCCCAGCCTTTTTCTTTTACACAGTGAACAAAACATAACAAGTGCTCTTCCGCTGTTGATTCCAACCAGACCCTGCCAGTCTCTTAAGCACCACCTCTGGAAGAACTACTGGGGCTTTCCTTTTCCTGAGCCTCTCTTCTGCCCTCTCTTTGAGATGATCCCCTAATTCACACATCAGTTATCTTTTCGATACAGGAACAAATCCGAGGAGGAGCATGCACACACCATCATCACTCTGATCGGCTTTCTAACGTGTTTCTAGAATTTTCCTCTCCTGTTCACAGCTTCAACAAAGAACAACCCATTAGCTGAACTCAAAAATAAAACCCCAACAGCTTCAAGCTATAAATAACCAAGTGAGATCCACAGGGTTCTGTAAACTCCTATTTTCACCAGGCAAGGGCAGGAAAACAAAGAAGAGAGAAAAGAAAGGGTGGAGTTTGCTCAGCACCTCTGTCCTGGCTCCTCAGCAGCAGCTCCCCCCACTCCAGGATGCCTGAACAAAGTCACTCGGTCCCACTCTCCCAGCTCACTCCTACCCCCAGTTTCTCAGCCAGAGCCTGCAAACCTCATTTTTTTAAATGAAGGCTCCAGCAGAATTATTTTTGTTTTAGGGATGGAGCAAAGAAACTACAAATTGCATAATAAACCCCAGTATAAATTGCGTAATAAACCCCAGTATAAATTACGCTTAAGCAAACCCTTTGGCATTTTAACAGGAGCTGGGAAGAACCAATTTCAGAGCAGTGTCTTTTAATGGGTGTCTCCATGGATACCCCTGTCAGCGCCTCATTAGATAAGAGCCAAGATGTGCAAGAGTATCTTCTCCTGCGTGTTAGGAGGTACCTCAAAAAAAAAAAGCCCCTCATTATGCAGATCTCCATCCTCTAGCTGATGGATACTGGTGAGTTCAGGTGACTAAAGGGATAAGCTGAGCTGTGCTGGGAAAGGAAAGGCCAGCCGTTTCATTTCGACTCTTCTTGATGCTTAACAATTCCCGGGGACTGGGGAACCCCTTTAAACTACAAAACTGCTTCTTTTGATTCCTCCCCTCTTCTCTTTTCTTTAACAGCAAGACGACAGAAAGGAAGAGGCAAGCATAGAGGCAGAATTCAGAGAGCAGCATCAGGAACACCAGCGGTGTTGGAGAGAAAGGAGATCCACACAGAGACCCATTACCAGGGCTGGGAGCTGCAGAGACAACAGCCCAGAGGAGTTTAGAGGGGCATTTTCTCTAGATACTCCCCAGATTCGTGACTAATTGGTCTCCCCCAGAACAAATATTTCAATTCAAATTAAAATCCAGCTCTGGTAGAAACACAGAAAGCTCACGGCTAGCTTGACTTTCAGAACAGTATCGATGATACTAGATAAATTCAGCACTGAGACACCTATGTCATAGGATCACAGACTGGTTTGGATTGGAAGGGACCTCAGAGTTCATCCAAGTCCTAACACCCTGCCACAGGCAGCAACACCTCTCACCAGACCAGGCTGCCCAGAGTTCATCCAGCCTGGCCTTGGGCACTGCCAGGGATGGAGCAGCCACAACCTCCCTGGGCAACCTGTTCCAGTGCCTCCGCACCATCTCAGGGAGGGATTTTTCTCAAGATCTCATCTAAATTTCCCCTCTTGTCACCTGTGAGCCACATGCAGAGCACAAATCCTCAGGAACAAGGCGGATTGTGGGAGGCGGGTCCCCGCTGGGACCTCCAATTTGTTCTTCCATCGCTGAGTGCAGCAGAGGTTAGAAATGCTGCAACCTCCCACTCCTGAAGCAGCTGGGAGCCCACTCAGATCCCAGCATGGCTCCGAGCCACCACGGGGAAGGTTTTCCCTCCTCCCTGCACAGACGCTGTAAGTCAGCCTAAACCACAGGAGAAATCCTTTGGACTGCTCTCAATTATGCTGATGTGCAAAAGCCCCACGGGACTCTCTACCTGCTGGGGATTGCTGGTGTGCTGTGTTCTGGGCTCCACTTCCTTCCTTGGGTCCCAACTGGGAGCTCTATAATGGAGAGAAAGGAGAAACCCCTCCCCACTGCCACCAGCCAGCTGGGTCTTGGAGCACCTTCCCATGGGGTTGAACCTTCAAGGACAACCTCCAAGCACAGAATCATCTCATGGGGATAAGCTAGGACCAAAGGTGTCTGCTGAGGTATTTTTCCTGAAGACCTTCCCTTGTGATATTTCAGGCTACTCTGAGAGCTCCAAAGAACCCAAGGGGAACCCTGCCAGGCTCCTCCCAGACAGAAACAACAAGTGCATCCAAGATGCTGCTGATGCACTGCTTTAAACAAGAAATTGGGGTTCAGGCTTTGTCTAGATAAGGCAGAAAGTGGCATCTGCACAGCAGGTTTGTACAAGTTGAGCACAGAATCACTGAATTATTGAGGCTGGAAAAGACCTCTGAGCTCGTCCAGCCCAGCCTGATCCCACCACATGAGCCAGACCAGGGTACTAAAGGCCACAGCCAGGCCTTAAACCCTCCAGGGATGGGGATTCCACCACTCTCCTGGGCAGTCCAGTCCAGGCTCTGATCATCCTTTCTGTGAGGAAGGGCTTCCTAACATCCAGCCTAACCCTCCCCTGGCAGCTCCAGGCTCTGCCCTCTCAGCCTGACACTGGTTGCCCGGGAGAAGAGCCTGACCTCCACCTGACACCTCCCACATCCCCCCTTCAGGTAGTTACGAAGAGCAATAAGATCCTTCCCCAGTCTCCTACAGGCTAAACACCTCAGCTTCCTCAGCCTCTCTTCATAAGACTCTCTCTCCAGTCCCCTCCCCAGCCTCACTGCTCTCCTCTGGACAAACGTGAACCTGGGAGCACAGTCTTAACTGGGACCAGCTCTGACCCAGCATAAAACTAGACTCAGGCTAAGAGAGGTAGCCAGGAACACCAGGAACCATCCAGGAAGCACAAAATGCCCTCTACAATTAAAGCTGAGAAAGATGCCCCCAAAGCAGGGCTACCTCCCCATTTAACCACCAACAGCAGTGCTCTCCTATCACCGACACCCTCCTGCCTGGCACACCTGAATCATCCTCTCCCCATGGAACTGCAAACTTCCCTTTCTCTTCCTCACTTGTGATGTTCTGATGGAGTAGTAACCATAGCCCAACTGATCAGACCCAACACTGCTGCTCCCTCTGCCTCGTGAGCACCAGCAGATTTAATGATCCAAGAACCAGCTCCCTCGTGGTCCCATCATCATGATCAGCCCTTTGCCTGAGGCTGTAGGAGCAGAAATACTTCACACAGCGAGTTTGTCAGCACTGAGACCTTTAGAACAGCCCTACGAGGCTGTTGGTCCCTTTGGGATGCTGCCAGGCTCTTTAGATACACAGAGAGAACAGGATTGTGTTGAAAACAATTTCACTTGTGCTGTGTGAGCCCTTCAGGCTGGAGCCAGTGCTGTGAGACACAGATAATGCCACCGAGTCAGCTCCCCTGACTTCAACAGCGATGTCCTGCAGCTCGTGGAGAGCCCAGAGGAGCTTCAGGCGCTTCTCAACCACAGGAAGGAAATGCTGTGATTGGCAGAGAGCGCTTCAGAGGCTCCAACCCCACAGACTTTAAGAACAAACTTATGCAAACCTGAATGTTGAGCTTTATTAACTCCCCACTGTTTTCTCTAGAAACCCACACACAGATCAAAGCCTTGCTGGACATAAGAAAGAATCCTAGAACCTTAGGGGTTAGAAGGGACCTGTAAGAGATTGAGTCCAACGGCCCCGCCAGAGAAGGATCCCCTAGGACAGGTCACACAGGGCTGCATCCAGGTGAGTTTGAAAGTCTCCAGAGCAGGAGACTCCACAACCTCTCCGGGCAGCCTGTGCCAGGGTTCCATCTCCCTTCCCAACTAAAGGAATGGAAGGTTCCCACCTCTACTCTCACCACTGGCAAGCCAGGGCTTCCAGCTACCAACCAAGGACCATTAAACTGATTTCCTGACTATTCAATCAGCCCGATTATTATGATCCTGGTCAGCGTGGCAGCAATTTTCCCCAAAGCATCACCTTTAGAGCAGAAGGAATTAAGTGAATGAAGCAAAGCTACGTCCTCCGTATGGAACACGGCCCTAGAAAACTCAGCAGCTGAATGAAAAGCACCGTAACCTACCTATGGGAGGTCATGAGTCAAGAGCATTTGATTCCATCACAGCCATTCTCCATAACCCAGAGGAAATCTTACAGCTTTAAGGGTTTCTTTTGCCTGCTCTGGTAGTCAGGAGTCACCGGGGTGATGAGAAGGAGCAGATGCAGAACCACCTTCCACGTGTGTGTCTGCGACACAGCATCAGAGGACTTAATTCCTCGTGAATCTCCTCAATTACTGCAGCCTTCAGGATACGCTTTAAGATAACGACACGCTTGAATATTAATGCTATCGAAAAATAATGGGAGCTGAAAGGATGTCCTTGATCATGTCTAGACAGAAGCAGATATAATGGATTTCTAATATCTAGGTAGTAGGTATAAATAGATATTACTCAAAGACCTGCATCACCTCTGTCTGCATTACCCAGAGAGGAGCGATCCTGTAGCCCATCCCCTTACCCACTATCTCTACGGTCTAGTGAAGGGGCTCCTACAAAGCGTTGGGAGGAAATCAGTCAGGGGGTGCTGCTCAGAGAACACTTGCCAACCTCCTCTATCCTGTTAAAGGGAGATACGAGGCCAAACCTAGGTCTGACCAACGTGACTGAGGGTTTGAGAATCCTCAAAGCCAATAGATTGATTTCCAACTCTGAACTACTGAGAAGTTCGCTCGCCCACCCTACCATAGCCAGCAGCCCAGAGAAAGCACAATCTGAATTCACCTTGCATGACCATCGTGGAGGCTGTTGCCATCCGCTGTCCAGGTCCCTCAAACCATCTGGATGTTCTTTATTCTGAGGTACTGAATCCCTGAACAGGTTTCCTAGGGAGGCCGTATAAGGCCCCCTCCGTGCAGGGTCAGGCTTGATGGAGCCTGGGCAATCTGCTCTACCTGCTTCTTGTAAGGAGGCTGGACTAGAAGACCTTTAGAAGTTCCTTCCAAACCACTACAGTCTGTGATTTTATGATCCATCAACACAACAGCACCAAAGAGATCTAGCCCCAGGGTCATCAAAACTAGAAAGGGCAGGGACAGCATCAAAGCTTTGACTGCTGTTTCCTGGGGGGTCTTTGAGCAGCCCTTGCTCCCCACCAACACTTGAGGCTGAAAACCTCACTGATAGCAGCAAACAGGGACTCAAAACCCCTGGTGGAGTCCTGGATCCTTACCTGGGTTTCAGACAAGCCCTATTCCCACTGCTTATGTCCCCCAACTGTGTTTCTCCTGAGAGCAGCCTAAAAATGCTTACTGGGACCTAGATCTGCTTTGCTCTGAGTAAGAGGCAGTCACATGCAGCCAGAAGTTCAGCAACATAAACATCTTGGTCAAGAAAAGGGAGGAAAAAAGGACAAAGGGAAAGAAAAACAAGAGAGTAGGAGTGGGTTCATCTAGGAGTGAAAGCTGTTTTAGGTGTAAGCCTGGGGGAATTCACTTCAGCACTCCATTTCAGTTCCTTTTCCCCTCCTTTCTTTGCACAAACTTGCATCTCTCTCCCATCAGACTTTGATGGCTTTATGTAACCGTTTAAAAATTGAACGAGCTTCTTAACTTAGGTTTAGCAGGATACACTTTTCTGCCTCTCTCTCTCTCGAATGCACATTAAGAATAAAGATTTCCGGAGAAAACAAGACCTTTTTCCAGCCTCTGACATCAGCTACTGTAGTACACAAAGCCACGTCCTTGAGGACTCTATTTTTTTCTGTACATTCTGTTCCAGTACAAGCCGACGCATCTGCAGCCCCAGTGGGCTTTTACAACAGGTAACCGGAAAGAAAAACTCATCTCAGAGAAAACACACAGGTTAAACGTTGCAACAACACCCAGTTCCCCATCTCAGTCCTAGAAAGCAGTAACAAGCAAAGGAAACCTCAGAACTCTGGCAGGACCCCTGTATGGAGGGGGACTGTCCTGCTCTACTCTGCTCTCATGAGACCCCACCTGCAGTCCTGCGTCCAGTTCTGGAGCCCCCAATGCAGGAAGGAGATGGAGCTGTTGGAATGTGTCCAGAGGAGGGCCACGAGGATGAGTGGAGGGCTGGAGCACCTCTCCTACGGGGACAGGCTGAGAGAGTTGGGGCTGTTCAGCCTAGAGAAGAGGAGACTCTGGAGAGACCTTATAGTGGCTCCCCAGTACCTGGAAGAAGCTACCTGTGTGAGGTTTCCCCAGTTATCCTCTTCCTGCTAACAGATGCAGGAGGGAGGATGCCCTAACAGTGTGCTCCCTTGGCAGCAGCTCAACACGCAGCACAGAACTCACAGCACCGGCTGTGGGATGCAGGAATATTTGTAATCAAATGCATAACGCGTAGAAAACCCATCAGTTCCATCTAGCACAGCTAACATTTCACCCCTCAGCCACCCAAAGAAGGTCCTTGGCTTGTCAATTGAATCAGAGCTCTATGTATCAGCCCTCATCTCCCCTTTTCTAATGGGCAGCTGCTCATGCTGAGGTCAGCTCTTTAGGAACAGAGCAACATCAGCTGCAATGTTGGAACCCCGGTGAGGAAACACTCAGGTCAGGAAGAGGCAAAAGCATCAGAAATGCTGGGGGCAGATGTGGTACCTGTGACAAAACCGGAGAGGAGGCACCTAAAGAATGAAAAAAATGGTCTTTGGAAGTTTTTGCAGAATAGGAAAGCATTTTTATATCTTTTTATACTGTATATTGGTTTTGCATATGTAATATAAGATATATATGCATATACTTTGTATATACATAGGTAATCACAGACTGTTAGGGATTGGAAGGGACTTCAAAAGATCATCCAGTCCAATCCCCCTGCCACATCAGGATCACCTAGATCCAGTGGCACAGGAACAGTCCAGGTGAGTTTGAAACGTCTCCAGAAAAGGAGACTCCACAACTCCCCTGGGCAGCCCCTTCCCGGGCTCTGGCACCCTCACCAGTAACAAATTGCTTCTCATCTTTAGGTGGAACCTCCTCTGTACCAGCTGACACCTGGTGCCCCTTGTCTTAGCATTGAGTAGAGGTCACTTTTCAGCCTCCTCCAAGCTCAAGAGATCCAGCTCCCTCAGCCTTTCTTAATCAGGGAGCTAGCTGTTCTACTTCCTTCCTCATCTTCCTTGCTCTATGCTGGACACTCTCCAGCAGCTCTGTGTCCTTCTGGAACTAAGGGGCCAGAACTGGACACAGTACTCCAGATAAGGTCTCACCAGTGCAAAGTAGAGGGGAAGAAGAACCTCTCTCAATCTGCTAACCATCCCCCTTCTGATCCCCACCACGTTGGCCCTCTTGGTCACAGAAGCACATTGCTGGCTCAGTCATCCTGCTGGCCACTAGGACCCCCAGGACCCTTTCTCCCCCACTGCTCTCCAACAGGTCAGTCCTTTTCTCAGCTTTATAGGCCCCTCCTGGCTCATCCCAGAAAAGTCTTGAGAGATAAGAAATTGCAAGTCTCAATGAACAGGAGAGTTCAATCTGATGAAACGGCCTCTGTGAGCTGCCTTGTTCCACACCTGAGCTCCTAAGTGATCTCCTCCCTTTATCCCAAAACTGCACCTTGGGCCAGAAACCCTCCAGCATCTCCCAACAGATAACAAAGGGCAATTAGAGACATCGCTGCAATTAAACACACGGCTGCAAAGGGAGCTCAGCTGGCAACAGCACAGGAAAGAGGGGGGGGAAATTAAGGGTTACTTAAAAAAAGGGTTATTTTAAGCCTGGTGGAGAGGAACAGGGAGCACATTAAAAGGAAGCCAGGCCACGTTCCTGCTGCAAATACCAGTAAAGAGAAGAGGCAGCGTATCCAGCAGCACAAATAGCTGCTAGGGTGATCTCAACATTATTTAGGGCACTGCAGTGCTGGGTGAGGCTGAAAACGGATAAAGGCTTGAGCCAAGCATGGAGATGTGAAACCCTCTCGCATAGATGTGCTATGGAAGAATGGCAGAAACCTGCAGGAACCAGGTTGAGTAGAGAAAGAAAAGTGAAGAAAACTACTTATCTTTACCTCTTCTCCACTATTTCACACTCTGTATAGGGCTAGATGTTAAAAATCACCCCTATAGAGCAGAGAGCCACCTCCTCAAATCCTGTAAGACAGGTGGTAGCTCCCATCCTTCTGCAATCACAAGCACCAACACTCTTGCTTGTCTCTGACAAACTCCAAAGATCTCCTGAGAGGCTCTAAACAAAAAGCAGCAGCTTCTGTACAAGCACCAAAGGCCTCTGTTTCCACCTTAATGCCCATGTTCTGGAGCTATTTTTGGCCAGTAGTGACGTGGGCTTTGTTTGCATAACTCACTTCCCACCTCAGCATCTGCCGCTCTAATAGTTAGCAAAATAATAGCTGGAAAATGCCCGACCGCCACCCAAGTGCCATCCTAGTAGAGCCCTCAGATCATTACCCCTTGTTGGATTTTCAGGTGGGTAGTGATGAGGCTACCAGAAGCCCAAAAAACAGTTGAGTTTTTTGAATCACAGACTCAAGAGTGTTAGGGATTGGAAGGTACTTCAAGTCCAATCCTCCTGCCACAGCAGGAAATCCTACACCCAGTGGCACAGGAGCAGTCCAGGAGGGTTTGAAACCTCTCCAGAGAAGGAGACTCCAGAATCTCCTGGGAAAACCCTTCCAGGGCTCTGGCACCCTCACTGGGAAGAACCTGCTTCTTATCTTGACAGGGAACCTCCTCTGTTCCAGCTGACACCTGGGCCCCTTGTCCTAGCATTGGGTGCCACTGAGCACTGGCTCCTTCCTCCTGACACCCAACCTTTCCATCTTCAACAACAGTCATGGGGTCACCCCTCAGGCTCCTTTTTTCCAAGCATGGATGTTAAGCCCTTCCTCATGGAAAGGGTGCTTAGAGCCTGGAATGAACTGCCCAGGGCAGCGGTGAAGTCCCCATCCCTGGAGGGGTTTAGACAGCATGGCTGTGGCCCTTAGTGCCCTGGTCTAGCTGATTGTAGTGCTGATAGGTCACAAGCTGGGCTGGATGAGCTCGGAGGTCTTTTCCAGCCTCAGTAATTCTGTGAAACTCTAGGTTGCCTTCAAAATAAAAAAATCAGCTAAATCAAGGCAGAAACAAACATTTTTGCACAACTTTGTCTCTAAAATGCTTCAGCAAGATGTGAGTGGAATTCGTTAGTGATGATGGGATTTCATTCTCTCTCTGGTTCGGGAGAAAGAGAATCAAAATAGGAAGAAGTCCCTAACCAGAACAAAATCCCCACTGGAAGGTAGAAGTTCAGACATCCTCACAAATATTTGGGACTCAACCCAAAATGTCACCCAGGAGCAGTGCAAACTTAGTGCCGGTGGTTAAGAACCAGAGCAGAGCCCAAAACAGCAGCGTTTCGGGCAGCTAGACCACCCCCAACAGTCCAAACAGAGCTGCGATCACACATCTCTCGAGGATTACTTGATATTTGTCCAGTGATAAAAATAAAAGTGAGATGTCTTAGAAGAGCAAGAAATAGCCCCAGTAAAGGGCATAGGGGAACGAATCACATGCGTACAAAGCATCCAGCCGCTGGTTCTGCTCATCCAGACCCCAACTACTGGCAGAAGACAAACAACATCCCTTTCTCTACATTCATAGAGGTGGGAAAGGACACGCTGACCTGGGAGGTCACCAGTGCTCAGGCTCAACCCCAGTTAAACCCACTGCTGAGGGAGAGACTGGTCCAAGGTCCAAAGATCCCTCTCCCTAGAGGAGTCTCTGACAGCCACAAGGTCTGTCCCCTACGCTAGGGCTGCTTTAGCCTCTGCAGCTCTTCAAAAGAGCAGTACCTTGTATCCTGCTGATGTGGAGTCTGTCTTGCTATTGTGATCGCCAATGATACTGAAGAGTGGGAACAGCAGTGCTGCAACCAGCTATTATCTCACCTCTTGTCCCAGCTGCACAGGAGAACAACCCCTGACCCCTTCACACCAGATGGAGCCAACATGAAACATCTGTTCCTGCTCAGATAGGACTGATCTCCCAGGGGGTCTGAACAACAGGAGGATCTATTTCTCATCAGTATTAGGAACAGAAAGATTTATCAGGGGAATTATTCCCTCTATCCCATACAGTCTGTTAAAAGATTAAGCTTGCCTTGGTTCATTGAGGAGCTCCTCACAGGCCACGTGAATTCACTCCTCTAAACCCAAGATCCCTTTGCAGCATCTCATCCTGCTCATTTTATACCCCTCCTCCTAAAGCACAGTGTTGGGATGACATCCCAAGTTGAATTCAGGGATGGAAACCACTACAACTCCACAGGACAAAACCAGGCCCTTTATTCCAGCCTGTGGGACCAAGTGCCAGCAGCTCATTACCCAAAACCTACTGCACTTTCTTGATTTTAAAATCCAGACAAAACAACCGGACCCTTCCTGAAAGCCCTGGATTCTTCATGCTGGTCAAGGCAGCACTGGGTGCACTAACTCGGGGGTTTAGGAACAAAGCCTCTACGAATGACACAGGTATCACCCAGTTCACACAGCCTGGGCAAAGGAGCAGAGGGGATGGTCCCACATTTTCAAACCAGAGTGGAAATCTGGAGCTCATTTCATCCAGCATAGGAAGTGATCACCTCACCGGTGACTCCAGCAGCACTTTAACATGCAAGGTTCATCTCAGAATCACATGCAGGCAGCTACAGAAGAGATTTTGAAGCCATGCCCTACACTTACACCCCCTTTCCAAATTTGGATCCTTTTCAGCTACATAGCAGTGATACCACAGTCACCTTGAATCATGGATACAGACAGAGCTCAATCCTGGCACTGGTTGCCTGGAAGAAGAGCCTAACCCCCATCTGTCTACAACCTCCCTTCAGGGAGCTAGAAAGAAGGAGAAGATCCCCTCTGAGTCTCCTCTTCTCCAGCCTAAACACCCCCAGCTCCATCAGCTTCTCCTCATCAACCTTTCCCTTCAGTCCCTTCCCCAGCCTCATTGTTCCTCTGCACCCACTCCAGCCCTGCAATCTCTCTCTTGAACCGAGGGGCCCAGAACTGCCCCAGGATTCAAGGGGAGGCCTCCCCAGTGCCCAGGACAGGGGCAGACTGACATCTCTAGTCCCACTGGCCACACTAGTACTGACACAAGCCAGGACACTACTGGCCTCTCATGCCACCTGGGCATCCTGCTGGCTCCTGGTTGGCCAGCTGTCACCCAGACCAGCCAGGTCCCTCTCTGCCAGGCTGCTCTGCAGCCACTCATCTCCCAGTCTGTAGCTGCAGGGGGTTTCTTGTGGCCAAAATGTGGGACCCAGCACTCGGCCTTTAAAGCCCATACCCTGAGATGGAGACTTGAGCCCTGCCTGCGCAGTCTGGTCCAACACCCAGTGACCCAGCCAGCCGGGCACAACAGCCAGTTTGTAGTTACCACTCTCTTCCAGTGCTAGCAACCCCGAAGTGGATTTTGCTCTACTATTCCCCCACAGTCCCTGTAGAGCAAGTTCCAAGCACCCTCCCTTCATGCAAAACAGATGCAAACGGGTTTAGGCATGACCTAGAGTTCACCGGAGACTCCCCATGCTCACTCGATGCTCTGACCAGTTCACAAACTGAATCACATCAGCCACAGCGATGCTCAAGTCCTCCGAAGGCTGCAAACCCTAGTAATCAGCGACATTGGCTGAGCACAGACAGACAGGGGCCACGGAACAGCATCAGAGAGATGCTCGGAGACAGTGCTGACAGACCCTGCTGCCCCTGACTGAATTACTTTTCCTCCTTGACTGAGCACAGTGATTTTTATTTTTGTTTTTTATCTGCTCAGAGTTTCTCAGGACTTGCAAAAAGCCATCATTTTTTAGAGACAGGGGGATAAAACCGACCTCTATAATAAAGATTTCAGAGCACTGCTAAGTAGAGCAGCTTTATCTCTCAGATATAAAACAGCCTCCTTTCCCCTCTAGAAAATATTCAGCTTTAAAATGATGGCAGGGAGATGCAGTTCCCTGGCAGCCCTGCACATCCCAATAACCCTCTCGGAACCAGCAGCAGCAAGGAAGCCACTGGACTGGGGCTTTCCCCCCCTGTTCACAGGGACAGAAGCAAAAAGGAGCAGGGGGGAAAAAAATTACTACATACTCACATAGGGGAATGCAGCAGCCCCCCTCCCCTGATCCCACCACACCCCCTGCCTTCCCCCTGCAAGAGAAAACACAGTGCGGGGCGCCTTTCAAATTAAAATAAAACACCCCCACTCGGCAAAACACTTGCTCAGCATTATGCTGAGAGATAAAAATAGAAGGCAGAGGAGCTGGTGCTGCATATCAAGCAGCGATCCCCCAACTCGCTGCGGCGAGGAAAGAGAGAGACCCCAAATCAACTTTCCCTTCACTGTGGATCAACATATCCACCATGCTCTGAGAACAGCTGAGGAGGAAGGATGGGCTGGGGGGGAGTATTCAGCACCTCAGCCTGCTATCTGGATGGGAGACAGCAAAGCAGCTGGATCCCAGGCAACATTTCAATCCTAATTCCTCCAGCATTAAGTCTGGACTTTAGCCCCCTGTATCCATTTTAAAAGATTAAAAGGATAAGGCTTTTAGCCCCCTGTATCCCCCAGCAAAGGGGGCAAGGAGCAGTGAATGGGAACGTCTGCAAAAGACCAAATCACATCTTTGTTAGGCTGGAGGCTAAAAATTAAACCTCTAGTTACAGGTGAGAAGAAACCTCTACACCCTTCGAGAATGGTCCTGATCTTAGGATGGGCTCAAGCCAGCACCCAGTTCCTACCTAAGAGGCAGATGGAGTAAGATGGGGGTCGGTCTCCTCACTCAACTGATGCGATACAACATGAAGAAACAGCCTCAAGCTGCCCCAGGGGAGTTTTAGGCTTTTTTCCTCCCCACAAGGGTTCCCCCAGGCTGCTAAGCCCAGTGGGGGAGTCCCCCATGTCTGTAGGGGTTGAAAAGCTGTGCAGTGAGGGGACAGGGGTTAGTGTGGACCTGGCAGACTCTACTTAGTCTCTTCCAACCCAAACAATTCTATGAGTCTATGAATCTCCTGCAGTACACTCCAGCAGCACCTATAGGAAGGAGTGAGGGCAACCTTCCAGGTTACCCTTTGGCACAGCAGCTGCTTGCTGCAGCACAGGCTGCAGTTCAGGGCACCCTGAGGGCCTGTGCAAAGTGGTCTTGATCACGAGTCCATGTCAAAGAGCTCCCAGAAAAGCAAAGGCTTGAAGTGACCGACACATTAAAAACACTCTGCACATAAACTGCGTCAACACCAGTTTTCTCCAGGCTGAGAAGTGTTCTCCTGAAAATAAAGAAATCTCCAAAAGCTTTGAAAAGTCAACTTAGTTTGACCCTATTTACTTGGTTTTCTGCTCCTTGAGATTAGGAGACAAAGAAAAACAATTCCCACACAGCTCTACACGTCCCTCATACCCCCCCCCCAACACCATACCTCCAGTGCTTCAGGGTTCTTGTTGCCATCTACAAAGTGGCAGCAACAAAAGGTACCAGCTCCATGGAAAATTTCTACAGCTTGTATCCAACCCCTGCAGGCACTAGTTTGTCAGGAGAGCCTGAGCAGGGAACTGAAAGGAGCACAGAGCCCTGAGCTGTAAGAATACCCCCAGTTTGGTGCACACCGATGGGATGGGGCACGGAGACATGAGCCTTTCTCTCCTCTCCTGGTCCCGCTTGCTCTGTGACAGCATTTTGCCATCACTGCTGTCTGGACAGACAGATTAAGATTGAGGCAGCTACAGACCGAGGGGCACTATCAGCAGGTGTGAGCAACAACAGTGACAACAGGGGCCTTGCCTAGGGGGGAATCTTCCTCCTTGGGCTTGGGACCAGCCCCGGCTCATCAGGTAGCTAGGAGATGCCATCTCTAAATCACAGCTCTGTCCCAAAAGGAAAGAAAAATAGTGGGGGGTGGGAAAGGAGGAAGAGAATGTTTTACCTTCAAGCCTGCACATTGTGCAAAGATCAAGCAGCCTCCAAGGGCTCACAGAGCAGCTGCTCAGCAGCAGCTCCACACGTCTGCACAACACACAGTGACAGCAACGCAGTCCTTCTGCACAACCACCCACACCCCTCCAAGAGTTAAGAGGGCACCAATGCCACTACAACAAGTCTGATGCTTCTTCAGTCTCCTGCTCCCTTCTCCACCTCATACACACCCATTCAGGATGGAGCTCTGGGACAGCTTCTGCAGAGCCTGGCCTCTGGTTTGGAGGTGGAACTCACCCCCTTTTTCTGTGCCAGCTCTGCCACCTGCCTGGCCACAGACAAACACACCAAACAGGAGGGATCCGAGTCCACAAATCTCACCTCCAGTTTATAAATCCTAGCAAAGAAGGAAGTTCTTTCTGGCAGAGAGCTGATTTACAAACCCATAGATCTCTGCTCCACTCAGGGCAGAGCAATAGATGAATTTTCCAGGGCTGCTTATGGATCCAACCCTTGCAGCTCTTAAAACACAACCTCTGGTTTATAACTCTCAGCACAGCCCTCACACCTCTAGTTCGAGCTGAACCACAACCTGCCCAATGGCATTGCTAAACAAGTCTGAGGGTACCTGGATCAGGACCCGGGTCCAACCCTCCGGCCCAGTCCGAGTCCAACACGACACACAGGTCTCTGTGCTCATGTCCCTCTCCAGTCCCACACTCTTCCCAGATGCCACCACTGGAGAAGCAAAGACTCCTATCTAACCCCTCCCAAGGTATTTTGGGTCTGCTACAGTTTGCATCCTCACTGCCTTTGTTCAGGTGCTCCAAGGCCAGCGCTCTGTTTGCAATCAGAAATAGGCCTGGTTTTACTGAGCTGACCCAGGACACAACCCACCCTTTATTTCTTCTCATACATCCACATGAACTCATGTTTGCCAATAGATCCACTCACGGGTCCTCTGCCATCAATCAAACCTCACAAGTGATGTGAGATGGCACTGCAGAAAGTACCAAGTAACCCTGCAATCCACCACCCAATGCACTCAGGCTGGAGAAATCCAGTCTCTCCACCAACTTACTGCTTGTACAACGGAGAAACAGACAGCGAGGCCGGGTCCTCCCTGGAAATCTCATTTCAGGATAGGGTATCAAAAGGGAAAATGAAAATAAAGCACTGGTAAGGCAGGACAGTAACAGGGATGGGAAGAGCCACGGAGACTCCGCTTCAGGAGGTCAGTTCCTCTTCTTGATTCCTGCATGGAAATTCCTGGTTCCCAGATGACTGTCTGTTCATACGAAGAACAAAGGCCAAACCTTTTCTGCCACGTTGGCTCGAGAGCTCTCCTTGCATCACATCAGCTGCCAGCAAGCAATTCTAGCAGGCTTTGGACAAGCCAGAGGTTTGTACGCTGGGTAGTAGTGAATCCAGACTCACAAATACTATAGACCCCAAAAGATGACCCCGGAAGAATCAAAGTCTCCAGATTTCAACAAAATCAGTTGATCAAACCTATGGGTGATGTGAGACATCACCAACCACCCCAATAGGAGGCCCAACGCCAACAGGAGACCATCAAGCCTCCCATGAGAACATAGAGCCTCAGCCACGTATAGAGGGGAAGCAAATGCAGTGCAAAAAGCACAACAATCCTATTTTTTTGCTACAGAACTACTAATAACCATCAAAATATCCCCATCCGTGGCTGTAGGAACCACATATTCAGGAAGAAGCTGTTAGCAAAGCAGGCTGTTAGAGTCCAAGACCATTACCAGCTCGAAGCAAGCAGAGGAAGATTCAAACATCATCTTACCCGACTGATTTGCAGCTTCTCAGCTCCAGGTCTGAAGAGGTTCCATCGACGTCCTCCGTTCCTGTAGTTCCTGCGCACCTTCAGAGTCTTTGAAGCTTGTTCGTTCTCAGCTGCCAAGAGAAAATCCACAGGAAAGGGGAAAAATAAGAGGAATGACAAAGGATAAATGCTGTGCTTCAGCTCAGGCTGGGGGCGGAGGCTGTTCTTTTAAATGAAAGAAACAACATTGTTTGCAAGAGACTCATTCAACCTCTTCTTTAGGAGGAGAAAAAGAGAGCAGGGGGTATATTTAGGGGTTTTATTCAGGGTTCTCAGGGGGGAAAATACCTCCCAGCTTTGAATACTCTATAAATGCCAGCAGCAACTAAGAGGTGGGGTAGGATGAGCTGGGTGCGAAGCCACAATGCTGTCCCAGGAGCACCAGAGCCCCAGCAGCACCCGGGCAGCATTGACCCTCACAAATCCCAGTTGCACAGTCGCTGAGGTCCATGGGGTACCGCAGAGCCTTGAAAAGCAAGTGGCTCCTCGAGTCAGGAATGGCAAAGTCCATCAAAGCTGGTTTTCCCCTCACAGAACCTGGGTTTCTTCTCACCCCCAGATGCAGTTTGGATCCAGCTTCAAGTAAGCTGCACCTTCTACACCAAAGCTCAGCCTGGCAGTACAGATTGTGACCCATTCCCAGGCTCAAAGCAGCTCTGAAGATGCAAATGGTAGAGGAGGACTGGCAGCTTTCAAGATGAAGCTCTGCCTGATTTTTTTTACCACCCCATCCTACCCCTTCCTCTCTGTTTTTGAGGTGAAGCTGCCATTCTGTGTGAGACAAGAAGGTTTCACCACCCTTCTACATCTGGCAGGACTTTAATTCCTTCCTCTTCGTGTCCATTAACCTGGAGTGACAGCCAACAAGAGGATGGAATGAGAGAGCTGAGCTCTGCTCATGTCTCCACAGTCAGCAGTTCCACATACAGAGATGCCCATGTACCTATACACACCCTCGTGGGCATCCCCATCCCCTGGCAGCTTCGCAATCCCTCACAGATAAAAGAATCTACAGAAAACAGCCAAATCCTGGAAGCCTTCCCTGAAAGACACCAATTCTCAGGCAGAGGTGGCAGAGCCAAGGGGTTTGGAACCATCTCACAAAGGGTAAACAGCCCCAGGCTGTGCCAGCGCAGAGATCCACACCCCTGCTCCTGGCTTTGGGATCAATTTTACCTTAAAGGAGCAAAGCACCCAACACCCCCCCCAAATCTCATCATCCAAGGGGACAGAGCCGGGGCCCCGCTGCAGCCCTGGCACGGCTGGGTGGGCAGCAATCCCGATTCTCTTCCAGCGTTGCTGGGAGAGTGATTGCACCGAGACCTATTTCCTAAACACGATGCTGACGCAGGCAGCCCGCTGTTATTTTTAGCAGCACCACGGTTCACTTTCTAGACTCGTAGGGGATAAAAAAAAAAAGAATAAAGAAAATCAAGCAGCAGTGTGAGCACCGATTACAGAGAGGCTGCTGCTACAGCTCTGACAGGCTCCAGCAGCACTGTGCTGGCTCAGGAGCGACATGCAAAGGCAGCGATGCTCACGTTGAGAGTCACTGCGTGTTCCCCCCTCTGGGTGTAAAAACATGTGCACCCCAACCCAAGAGCCATCCGTTAGAGAGACAGCAGCTTCGTCCTTCCCTCCCTTCCTCCTCCTTCTCCACGTGTACACACTGCTGCCCATCCGTTATCCTCCTGGATTTCCCGTGTGATGCCAGCACAGGCTGGCAGCGTTCCTGGCTTGACTCGTTGCTGAATCAAAGGGATTCTCGGTGTTAGCAGCAGCCCTTCAGGAAATCATTTCCTTACTCTAATTATCAATCTGCTTAATTAGGGGTTCAGAAGCTGGATGTCAACCATTCAACCGTCACCTGCCAAAACAAGACCCTTCCAGCGGATCCGTTCTGCAG
The DNA here is from genome assembly GCA_013397515.1 of Upupa epops. Classification (NCBI taxonomy): domain Eukaryota; kingdom Metazoa; phylum Chordata; class Aves; order Bucerotiformes; family Upupidae; genus Upupa; species Upupa epops. Next base: position 118,503 of record VZRI01013242.1, read on the forward strand.
TGCTAGCGCTGGCAATGCTTTGCAGATAACTCATGGTAGGTGTTGGCTCATCAGATTCTCTCCTTGATCAGGAAGAGTGGGCAACCATAGGAGAATAAAAACCCAACCCTCTCTTTCTTGCTACATTCCCAAATAAACACCAGGCTTGGGCTGTGATCTCTGCATCCATCACCTCTCACCGTCTCCATAGGGCATCTCCTCTTAGAGAGACAGGAGGGGATCTTTCCTCTTGGGCAGGGGGAAAAACTCTCAGAGAGACAGAGAACGAAAGGGAGGCAGAACTGTGGGGGGAATCCCTCCTCTTATAAAGAGATCTCAGACCAAGAGATGAACTTAGCCAGCCAAAATCTCCTTTGTGCATGGCTGTCAGAGATCCCTCATCTGGCTCTGCGGTTGGAATGAGCTACAGTTTTGACTGTTCAACACCCTTGACGTGTTCTCTGAAGGATGGGCAAAATCACAGAACAGACCACAGAGAGATGAAACCCCACCAAGCTACTCACCGCGTCTCCTGAGCAAGTTCTGCATGCGCCCTCCCACTTGGTCCAGCCCCATGGGTGTGCTCTGGGAGAGGGGTTCGGAGCGGCATCTCTCCACAAGGGCTTTGAAGGGCCCTTCAGAAGTGGATGGTTTAGACATCGGCTGGCAAGAAAAGGGTCACAATTTTACCCCTAAGGGTCAAACCTCAAATAAAATTATCACAGAACACAATCATTTTCAAGAGAACCCATCACACTTCATCACAGCAATCAGCACCTGCTTTCCTTTCACTGAAAGGTTAAGAGTTGCTGGCTTTGGAGATGGTGACCAGGGTCACTGCAACTGGCAGATCATCCAGCACATTCTTAGTGATGAAGCAGGTCCAACGTAAAGCAAGTGATTCAGACTACAGATGAGGGTCAAACAA
>VZRI01013242.1:119706-135903 GCA_013397515.1 Upupa epops
GCTCTGCAGCCACTCCTCCCCCAGTCTGTAACTGCTGGGGGTTCTTATGACCAAAGTGTAGGGCTCTACCCTTGGCCCTGCTCAGCCTCATCCCATTGGCCTCTGCCCACTGACCCAGCCTGTGCTTAGAACAGGGCTGGGACACCCATCAAGAACAATTCTTGCAAAGCTCCAGAGGTTTCCTGATCACACAATCCACATCAGAATTCATTAAAACAAGCACCACGTTTCCGTTTTCCGCACTCCCCAAAACCTTTATGAAATAGCTGAAGGCAAGAGCCAACAAGCACTCAAAGGAAACATGGAAATCATAGAATCCTTAGGGATTGGAAGGGACCTTGAAAGATCATCCAGTCCAATCCCCCTGCCACAGCAGGATCACCCAGACCAAGTCACACAGGAACACAGCCAGGGGGGTCTGGAACGTCTCCAGAGAAGGAGACTCCACAACCCTCCTGGGCAGCCCCTTCCAATGCTCTGTTACCCTCCCTGGGAAGAAGTTCCTGCTGATATTGATAGGGAACCCCCTCTGTCCCAGCGTGGCACCCATTGCCCCTTGTCCTGTCACTACATAACACATATATGTGTTCAGGTGCTGCCTCTCTACCCAACACACGCAGAAAGCCTATCGGCCGCCTGGCAAACTCAACCTGCCTTTTCCTGACAGTCGTTAAAATACACCTCCAAAACCGAAACACCCCAGCCCTACTCCCCTACAGACAGCACTCAGCACAGGCTTTCAACTCAAGGTTTTGCTAGCACCTCATGCTTATTAAAAACACGACAGTCTGAGCAGCTCGAGGAGGGGCTGGAGAGGTTTTGTCTCCGCTAAAAATAAGATGATTGTCAGACACAACCATATTAAAAGCCATAAATACCCAGGATCTTCCCTTCTGCAGCTAAACTCTACCTCGCTACAGGCAGCAGCTCGATGCTCTTTTGACAGCAGCAGGATTTAGAAACACGAAGTACTAGTTCTTCATTTGGAAGGACCACGATGTCTGTCGTGATCACAGCTATCTGCCGCGAGGCTGAGACACAACCCAGTCTGATGCCAACATCCAGGAGATGGAGAAGGCTCTAAATATCAGCTCTCAGCAAGATCCATTTCTCAGTTAACAGGGGGGAAAATGCAGAGGAGGAATAAAACAAATTGCCTCAGCAGTTCCATTTCTGAACTCCGAGACAATCAAAGAGCTTCAAGCTAAAGGTCACTGTGAGAACTTACAGCTTCTCATCAAACAGACAAAGAAAGTTGCTGCATCTTCCTCTCATGCTAAGGCAGCCTCCACGCTGAAATAAAGTTCCAGAGCTGGGGGAGGATCCAACATCTGAGGCTGAGGGAGCTGCACAGGGTTAGTTTGGAGAAAGGGAGGCTGAGGCGGGAACCTCATTGCCCTCTCCAACTCCCTGAAGGGAGGCTGTGGAGGGGTGGGTCTTGGCCTCTTCTCCTTGGTGCCTGCTGACAGAAGCAGGGGCACTGATATGCAGTTGAGGCAGGGGAGGGTTAGATTGGATCTGAGGAAGATATCCTTTCCAGAAAGAGTGGTTGGCTCTGGCTGGTGGTGGAGTCTCCATGCCTGGAGGCGTTGAAGAACCGTGTAACCATGGTGCTTCACACCCTGCTCGAGTGGCAGCATGGAGGGGGTCAGGTTGTGTTTGTCAGTCTCCCAGGGATTGATGTTTTTTTGTTGGGGTGGGGATGGTTGGACTCAGAAGCTCCTTTCCAGCCAGGATTATCCTGTGATCTGCCCGAGCTATCAGATGGCAGATCTGTAGACACATCCTCTGGCACATGCAGGCTCAGGCAAATCAGCCATCCTGCTCTTCCAGTCAGACCCACCCCGCTGCCAGAGTGGGAGCCCCTACTTCTTCCCACACTTAGCAACACAGAAATCGCAGCACCTCTCAGCACTGTGGGAGTCCCGACTGACTGACACCAGCCTGGGACACTCTGAGAGCTGCAACATAGAGTACCCTAATGGTGAACCCCATGGCTGTGCATGAGGAACAGCTGGAGAAGGCTCCAAGGAGCAGCTGAGGCAACTGGGGGGGATTAAGTAGAGTAATGAAGGCTCAAGGGAGACCACTTTCCTCTCAAGAGCAACCTGACAGGAGGCTGGAGCAAGGTGGGGACAGTCTCTTCTCTAAATAGCAAGGACCACTGATTTAGGTTGATGCTGTGGAACAATTTCTTCTCCCAAGGGGTTGTCCAGGCCTGATCCACTCCCAGGGCAGTGGGGGAGTCCCTATGTCTGGAGGGGTTGAAGCATCACAGAGATGTGGGGTGAGGGACAGGGATTAGAGGGGATTTCTGGGGGAATGGTTGGATTCAATGAGCTTTAATGTTTTTCCCAACCCAGTTCCATGACTCCACAGATAAGTCAAACAATCCCCTCCTCAGCAGTGGGGCCACAAGAAGACCCAGACCCTGCCTGGAACAGAACAGCAGAGGGGTCAGTTGGAGCCCTGGCCCTGGATGCTCACGCTGGAGCGGTGCTGCTGCCACCCACAAGGTCTTAAAAGGTCGTTTCAACCCACCCATCACCCTCATCCTATGGACTGGCCACCTTTTACCCAGGCAGATAAACTTTGTGTGGCCACAACTGCCAGCCAGCAGCAGCCTCAGGACTTTTTGGAGGCAAAATTCAAACTCCTAAAGGTAAAAAAAATAGGTTTTTCTCTTGTAAGGAAAAATCAACTCTTATGCCGTGAATAAACCAGCAGAGGGCACAGAAAGACCAGAGATAAACCCTCCCCTCCTTCCCAGCAAGAGAGGCTCAAGCCAAAGCTCTCTGCAGTGCCATGTGTTTGCCCCGAGACATCAGGGAGGATCTACCTGCCCCAACTCAACCTGAATCAAGTTATTGTGTCCTAAAATCTCCAAAGTGATGCCTGAAACATAGAGTCAGCTGCATGTTTTTTCCTCATGTCAGTCCTAAAGGAGGCATCAAGGTGCCCACAAAACGGGGTCCGAGTGGTTTGAAACCCAGATGGAAATGCTGGAACCACAAAATGCTCTCTGTGATGGCAGAGCTTCCTTCCACCCAAGCATCATGCCAAGTGGGCAAACACAACCACTGGGGCTGTGCTGGGCTCCCAGCAGTAGCGTTCTCCCTGCTGGGATGCTGTGGGGTGTTCAGAGGGGGGATGAGGATCATTCACTACAGTGGGAACAAGGGCAGTGGAAGCTTTTGGAGTTTGCAGCATTCAAAATAGAATGAATCCTCTGTGTCATCGTCTAATTCATGTCTGCTACCTCTCTCTCTCTCTCTCTCAAAGGAAGTGACGCACTGCTGGCACTGCAGCCATATGAGTGATGAAATCACAGAATCATCGGATTGTTTAGGTTGGAGGAGACTCCTAATCCCATCAACCCAACAGTCCCAACCCGCTGTCCAGATCTCCATGACTGTGCAACACAGCCAGGGATGACAATTGAACCCCCTCTCCCTAGGCTGCCTGTGCCAAGGCCTGAGGAGAACCCTTTCCATGAACAAGTTCTTCCTCAGGGCCAACCTCAACTTCTCCTGGCACAACCTGGGCCACTTCTTGTCCTGTCATTTGCTCCTTTGGAGAAGAGCCCAACCTCCACCTCTCTACGGCCTCCTGTCATGGAGCTGCAGCCAGCAATAAGGTCTCCTGTTCTTCAGGCTACATCAGGAAAACTCTTCTCCCACTGGCAACCAATTTTGACCCCTGTTGTTCCGTCACAACATTTTTATCTCCACTGTTTCATGAATTCACAGATAAATAGGCATTTGGGATGGGGTTTGAAAGCAAATAGACAGGAGACAGCTGGAAAAGCTTGTCTCTGCCTTTCTGCTCTTATTCAATACTGTTGCAAAGCAAATCTTCCAGATCCTATGGAACCGATGATTTCTGTGGGACAACACATAAGTTGCTTTGAAAGTATCTGCTCAAGCTATTTCTTCCCTGCTCTGGTGAGAGGCTTTCAAAGCTCCCAAGCGCTTGCTCACAGCAGCTGACCGAGCCAAGCCACTGCGTCCTGGCAGCACCTATTTGTGGTTGAGCATTTCACTTGAAATCCAAAGCCCCCGATGGATGTGGAGCAGCCTGGAGTGGAGGCACAAGAGCCAACAATTGTCCTAGGGAACAGGTGCCAGCAAAATGCTGGATTTAGCCCTAAAACAATAAGAGGCAGGAGTTTGCTGCTTATTGACACGCCGGGGTTGAAGTTCCTCCTGCCTGTTTATTTTTGGGACAACGTTTCCGAGTGCCGCTCCCTGATGAGAGATAGGCAGGCAAATCCCTCTGGTATCTCAGGGGGGTTGTTCCTGGAGCTGCTGCAGGACTCTCCAGGTCCATCCCTACCCTAGAAAATGCCTCCTGGTGCCTCCGCTGCTGGACCACAGTTCATTTGGGAATCTTTGGGAATCTCTAGCTGGAGTTTCTGGGCTGCAGAAGGTGACTGCAAACCTCCCATCCTCAGAGAGGCAGCAAGCCTTCCACACAGCCGGAAGCCGCAGCAGTCCAGAGGTCATCCTGCTATCACCCTGCTCAACGGGAACTGGGGGGAGGTTTCCTGTCCAGTTATCTCCAAACACCACATTTCAGTTTCTTGGGTTGTGTTTGTAAGCTGCAACAGCTGAGCTGGGCCTTCCCCCATCTCCTGTTCACACAGCTGAGCTGGGACATCACACGAGGGATTTGCAGCCACTGCCCTCTGCCAGCAAAGATGTCCTGAGAGAAGAGTCCGAGTTTCTCCCTGAGCTCCACTCACAGAATGGCTCAGATTGGAAGGAACCTTCGAGATCACCTACTCCAAGCCCCTTTGCCAGCAGCAGTGATGCCTCTCAACCAGACTTAAGTTGCTCAAAGCCACATCCAACCCAACCCTGAACACCTCCAGGGAGGGGGCAGCCACAGCCCCTCTGGGCAATGGATTCCAGAGTCTCTGCACCCTTGCACTGAAGATCTAGCCTGAACCTCCTCTCCTTCAGTCTCAAACCATTTCCCTTTGTCCTATCACTAGATCCCCTTGGGAAAAGTCCCTCTCTCCAGCCTTCCTGTAGGTTCCCTTCAGGTACTGGAAGGCTGCAATAAGGGTCCCCAACCTACTGTCTTCTATTCCCCAGGCTAAGCAGTCCCAGCTCCCTCAAACTGTCCTCATAGCAAAGGTGCTCGAGCCCTCGGATCATCTTTGTGGCCTCCTCTGGACTTGCTCCAGCAGTTCCACATCCTCTTTATGCTGGGGACAGCAGAACAAGACCACTCAATCCTTTTGTGTCTCTGCTCTCTGGCTCCTGCCCAGAACACACTTCCAGCTCAGTGCCTGTGAAGAGCTATCAAACCACAAGCTCCTCCTCAAGCCATCTCTTCCAGAGACCACAAGAAGTGACTAACCACCACCCAGCCCACTTCATCCGTGCCTGCAATTTACACAGAGCGCTGCATCTTTATTTTCCCCTCCTCCTTTTAATGACACAGAACTGAGCAGAAAAGCAAATCCAGGAATAACTCACAATGGCTCTGCCCATTTTAGCTCCAAGTCAGAAGTTCAGATATTCCCCCCCTTCCTCCCCCCGACATTTCTAATCTGCTGCCAATTTTCAAACACTTCCCCTCCTGGCACACAAGTTCCAGTGACCCCTTTTCCAACAGGGAATAATGTCATCACCTCTGGAACATCTCTGCTCTCTCCGTGCCCAAAAGGAAAAGAGAAAGTTTCTTCATGAGTTGACCCAATTTCCCTACCTACTTGGCATCTTCACCAAATGATTAAATAGCCATCCTTTGGCCTCAGCTAATCATCTGGTACCCAAAAGACAACTCCACACCAAGTCCCACCATGCTTTATCCAGAAAACTGGACTAATCTGGATACAGAGCGATGTGGACCTGGCACAGCCCCTACAGTGGCTGCTGCTCATGGATTTCTGCTCCACACACAGATCTGTGAGCAGACAAGAGTCTATCTGCTCCAGGAGGCCTTTCTCATCCTCCACAAGACTTGTGAGCTTTCCTAGCATGAAGCTGGATGCAATAACATACAACACCCACAATGTGGCCCAACAAAGTCACTTCCCCTCTTTGACCATTTTAAGGGCTGAGAAAGACTTGCTATAACCAACAGGAACGTGCTGCCACCACCAGTGCACACGGGGTGTTACCCCCACAGCAGCATCCTCTGTGCAGACAGATGCAAAACAGCTCTGCCCAAGCCACCACCGGGTGTGTGGGCACATCAGGAGGTGATATTTTGCTCACATTATGCCTTCGGTCCCTTTAGCAAGACTTTCTTCTTCTACAGCTTCAGTGTCATCCCACTGTGGCCACACAGCCTCTGACACATCTGGAGCAGGGACAGAGCTCACTCAGATCTGACAGATACAACCTGATGAGCTCTACAAGGCATAGGCCACCACTTCCTGGGTCGCTTCCATCCTCGCATTGCATTCCAGGACTCTGTAACCAGCATAACCTAATAAAAATCAACCACCAGCACCCTGCCACCACCCACACTGTGGTCTGCCTGATGGAAAATCCCAAGGAGAGATCTAGGAAAAGGTTTCTGAAGTGCAAACCATCTTCTCAAGTACATAACACAGTCTGCCTGAAAACACAATACGAAAAACTCTTACCTTTCCATTTTTGAGCCGTCCAGAGGAGACAATTCTGGAGACACGCACTTGGAAGGGTTGATGCTCCTCATTAAATTGGTCCTCAGTGTCCGTTATTTCTAGGGAGTTCTCCTCAACAAATGAGGTGGCTCCACGCTTCTTAAGGTGGTGGTCTAAGTCCTGCCCTTCGGCTGTTGAACATCTCAGGAGAGTCACCACAGAGAAATCAGAGTCAACAACTGGAGAAGAGTCCGTGCCTCCAGCATCCAGGTTACTCAGAGGAAGACTCTGAGAAAGCGGCAAGTCCATGAGCTGTGTCGTCTCTAGAGTACTGCCTGGGACTTCAATCTGTTGAGCCAGGACAGCTTGTGGAAGGTGGATCAGAGTCTCAGTCACTGTAGAAAGGTCACCGTCAGCAGCTGGAGAATGGCTCAGGTCTGCATTACCCAGATTATTCACAGGGAGATCTTGAGAACATGGGAGGTCTGCACCCATAACCTCAGTCCTCTCCAGATCACTGCCAGCACCCTGAATCCCCAGCTCAGCTCCAGGCAAGTCCTGCAAAGGCAGCTTAGGATTTCTCAAGTCCTGCATGTCCAGTTCTGCACTGGAAAACTCCTGAGCCACTGCTGCAGGTGGATTCAGGTCTTCAACAACCACTGGAGCACAAGCCACATCCTCAGTATTAAATGTAGTTTGTGATGTCTGTGGAAGGTGGTTCACAGCTTCAGTCACTACAAGGAAGTCACTGTCGACAGTTGGACAACAGTCCAGGTACTCAGCATCCACGTCATTCACAGGAAGATCTTGAGAACATGGCAGGTCCCTGTCCATATCCTGTGTCCACTCGGGATTATTGTCCATGTCCTGAATTTGCTCAGTCACAGTCATCTGTGGAAAGTCAGTCAGATCCTCAGAAAAGTCTCTATTTATTTCAGCAGAATAGTTATCAGCAAGTTCTGCCTGGTGGGTGGTAGATGGTTCCGGCCCAAAGGGAGTCACTGATGTTGCATTAAATTTCTCATTCTCACGGCCCACAGCAGAGGAACCAACATCCTGCAACACCTCTGTGGTTCTGTAGTGCTGTGCAGGCTCCTTCTCCACCAAACTCTCAAAGCTCAGATTTTCCCATGTGCCTGAATCCGGTGACTGCAGACATGCTCCCACTGTGCAGAAAGCCCTGGCGTTCTCATTTTCAATGACCAAGTCCTCTTTGTGTGAGCTGACATCTGGCTTCCAGCCTCGGAAACTCCGCTGAGGCTTCTTCTCATCAGGTGAGAATGCCTTGGAGGAGCCTCGCAGCCGACGTGCTGCCTCAGCCACGCTGGTAAAGAACCTCACAACACCCCCAAAGTGAGTGGCTTTGGTCCCGCTGCTGGATTTCTTCTGCTGGCTGAAGTTCTCCTCGCCTCGCATATCACGATCAATGTAAGACACAGAATGATGGGTTGAGTTCTCAAAGTTCTGGAAATTGGTTTCAGCCCTTTGGTCGGAAAGCTTGGAATTCTCTTTGCCAGTTAACGAAATTCCTCTCAGATAGCTCCAGACATCAGAGCTTCGTCCTTTCTTGTTCTCCAGGGGGAGCACTGAACACCTATTCAGATTGTCTCCTCTCTCAGTCACCCTAAAGGTCTCAACATTCAAAGACTCGCTCTTCCCAACCACTCCCTTATGGTAGCCATCACCACCCGCGCCGTGTAACCAGGCATTAACATCCCCGAGACATGTACTTTCGGTAGCAGCCGCTTCAGGAACGCTGTCATTCAGCTCTATGTCCTCAAAAGACGAATCCAAGTCATCGATGTACCCTGCGTACGAGTGCCGGGAGGGTCTGCGGCTCTCATCCAGCTTCTTAACCCTGTAGATAGCTCTCTGCCCACTGGCATAATGGTCCTCCTCAGAGTCACAAGCAACACGGTCTCCAGATGCTCTTAAATCCAGAGTATTTGGTGTCCTGGCAGTTTTTCCCTTTCTTGATGGCCTTACTCTGTCCATGAAAGATGGTTTCTTCAACTCAGGGACCTCAGAAGTAACTCCCAGTAGGATCATGGACTGGGGTCTTTCTTTAGTCACAGAGTGTCCTTTCTTCCGTCTAACAAAATTCCAGATCCAGTTGCCCTTGGTCGACTTCTTGGGTGCTTCCTCCCGTTCATTCAGCATCATGTTGCTGGTGGTGCAATGCTCAGCACGGCAGGCCTCTGACACAACAGTGCTCCCTTTTTCCATGTTTGATTGGAAAATCCGGTTTGCAAATCCATTGGAAACAATTATGGGACCGCTGTGGCAGCGGCCCTCAAGAACGTCCATCGCCTCAGCTCTCAGGCTCGTATCCATGGGCATAGCTGAAACATCTTCATCGTTTTCCTCATCCGACTGAAAGGAAGAAGAACAAGAGGAATTTAACTAGGAGCAGCTTAAATCTTACCCAGAGGGTAGCAGTGACCACAGAATCACTATCATGGAATCTTGGAGGCCCACACATCTTTCCTGCACCCTGAGAGTCTTTAAAGATGAAGGGAAGGTGGTAAGCTCTTAACCCTCTCCCTCCCTCGGAGCTGTAACCACCTGGGAGATGGGATAAAAAAAAAAATGCAGAGAGGGGACAAGGACCTGGAGCAGACCCATTTATCACAACCATCGTGGTGCCTCTGTCCCCCCACCTGGGCCTGACAGCAGATGCTGGATGCTCTGTCACTGAGAGACTGCAAGAAGCTTTTGATAAGAGAGCAAGAGATCCTAAGATACTGATCTCTTAAACCTTTGGCAAACAGAAAGAGTAGGAACAGACAGAATCCCAGACATCTGAGATGCTGCTGGCTGTGGTCACATTGTTAAGAGTTGCCACAATAAAAGGAGCTAGAGTCAAACCTGGAGACATCCAGGGGAAGCTGGCATCTGCAAGAGGACTGGAAAAGGAACGATTCCACAAGCATCATGATGTGGATGGAGGGGATAGGTAAATCCCCCCCCTCTGGTTAGAGTGTTAGTCCTCTTTTCCCAGGACTCTCATCTGAAGCCAAAAACCAATGTGTTAGCTGTCGCCCTCTTCTCTCAGAGGGTGTGTGATGGCATTGTGAAACAGGCTCTGGTTTAGTTTTGGTTTTTTAACTTTTTAGATTTTTCCCCCCTTTTCTTATTGGTGGTAGCTCTGATAAATTCTTTCTAGCAAAGTTGATTCATTACCTGTTGAATTCCCAGCAAGAGCTAGTTAGTGCACTTGGATTGCAGGCACCAACCCAGAACCCAGCCAGACCTTCATTTTAACCCAGGGCACCCTGCCAGAGCAGGATCCCCTAGATCCAGTGGCACAGGAACAGTTTCAGGCAGGTAAATGTCTCCAGAGAAGGAGGCTCCACAACCCCCCCGGGCAGCCCCTTCCAGGGCTCTGGCACCCTCACCGGGAAGAAGTTTCTTCTCATCTTGATGCGAAACCTGCTCTGTTTCAGTAGACACCCAGTACCCCCTGTCCTATCATTGGGTGCCACTGAGCAGAGCCTTCCTCACCTTTGTTATCCCTCCTCCCTCCTTTCTGGCATGTTTGCTCTTTCATAACCACAAATCCCCACTGACAGGCTCCACCATGATGCAGTCAGTGCAGAACCAGCCATGCCCTCACCAGGCAGCTGTGCTGCTCCTCACAGCAGCCCTTGGTACCACCAACCAACCAAGTACACCCAGTAAGGTAAGGTTACACTGACTACACAGCTGCACCTTCTCTTCCACACACACCACCTCACCCCGCTCTGGCTATACATCCCCTCAATCCTCTGTCCTCACCACCACAGAGGTTTGAAGACAACCTCCTGCCCCAAGCTAAGCTTTGGTTTTGCCACCCACCACAGCTTAAACCCCACAGCACAGTTGTGCTGCTCTGGGTCCACACAGAGACCACAGAAAGCTTTTGATCCCCCAAACCCCAGGGTTTAGCACGACTGTTCCTCCATCTGGTGCTTAAGGAGACCAGTTCCTCAACTCCACGGGCTGTCACTCTGCGTCTGCAGTCATTCACAGACATCGTCCCTGCTGCAGCTTAAAGAGTTGGAAGGGGTGAAAAGTAAAACTAAATGAAAGAAAAGAGTGTTTGAGTCATTTCAAGTTGTGCAGCCAACTGGCAGCAGAAGACAAAACTCAAACAAGGTCCCTGTTTGGTTGGTTTCTCTTTCCAGCTTTAATTGTTTTTGGCTGGGTGGCTCCTGCATGAGGAAAGAAGATTCAAAGGGAAAAGCCTTGTCTGTGAGGTCTTTGGTGGGAGGATGCTAGAGGAGAGAGGCTGTTCCTCATGTGTTGAGCCTGTAACAGGAGACAGACCCTGCAGAGACCTCCCCAAAGCAGCCACACAACCCAGAAACACCGAGAACAAGAGTAGCTCTAACATTAAAACGATCTATTTTAAACAAGTATTTTCTTTTTAAGAGCAGCTTTAAACCAGATGTAAATTAGAGCTGCCACAACAAAGCCAGATCTGGACAGAGAAGGGACCTCTCCAGCTTTCCTTCCACCTGAAGCTCTCATCTCTGAGCCCACCAGAGCACTCTCCCAGCAGCTCTTCATACTGAAACCTCAGCACAACCTCCAGAGCAAACAGCACCAGGCACGTTCCTCAAACGTCTGCATCTGCGCCTGTGATTCCCCCTCAAGACTCTTTCATCACGTTTTTGCATTCTCTACAACTCCATGACCAAATGAGGCATTTCTTTATCTCCTTCAGGTCTGCATCCCATTCCCCTGGCAGTGAGACTCCCTTTGGAGGCGGACAGAGGAGCAGAATGACCACCACAGGCCCAGGTGACACCTGCTGAAGTGACAGTTCACAGACTTCAAGAACAAAGAACCAGCCCAAACAATCAGGGCTGTTCCACACCACCGCCCAGGACCTGACGTTTCTCTTGGGCAATCTTGTTCTTCTGGAGTTAGCCACAACCAGAGCAAACTAAAAGGTGTCCACATACCTACACAAGGCAACTGGGTGGTGAAACCAGGTAGCCAGGAAGCATCAGCTGGCAAAGGTCCCAGTGCTCTGTGAATCATCTCAGAGAAAACATAATAATTACCCCCTTTTCTCTCAAGACAACTCCTTGCAGAGCGAGAAAAGAATGGCACATACCCCCTCTCCTCCAAGAGAGGTCCTTCAGAGCCTTGCTGTAACGACCTCTCAGTTCACATCGTCACACACAAGCAGACGTTCATACTGGTGCCACAAAAAAGAAACCTGGGCACCCTCAAGCACTGTGGGATTCAGGAGAATAGGAGTTACAAGCAACTTGTAAATCTCCTCCACTGAGTGGAATAACAACTATTTCAATGGGAGCCTCGAGGAAGAATGAGCCTTTGAAGAGATGGAAAAGGAAATTGGTGGTGCAATAGCCCTTGGCTACCTCACATACCAGAAATGTGCTGTGCGCCACAGAAAGCATCTTAAGAGACACCAAGGTTGACCTCTTGGGTTTTGGAACAGGAGGTGGTCTGACTCTAGCTACACCCCCACAACAGTAGAAGAGATCCCAGCAGCATAAGAGGGGTCCAAGCCACATGAGAAACAGCTAGTATAAAGCCCAGCTCCACCTGGCACTCTGACTACCTGCACTGTGCTGGCTGCTGAAGGAATCACAGAGTGATCTAGGCAGGAAGAGATTTTCAAACTCATCGAGGCCAACTATCAAACCCAACTGTCCTAAGGCCACCACTAAACCCTGTTCCTAAGCTTCACATCTAACTTTCAGACACATCCAGGGATGGCAATTCAGCAACCTCCCCAGACAGCCTGTCCCAAGGCCTGAGGACCCTTTCAGTGAAGAAGTTTCTCCTCATGTCAAGCCTAAACTTCCCCTGGGGCAACCTGAGGCCATTTCCTCCTGTCCTATCACTTGTTTCTTGTGAGAAGAGACCAACCCCCATTCTCTACAAACTTCCTTTCAACTAGTTATAGACAGCAATAAGGTCTCCTCTCAGTCTCCTGCTCCTCTCCAGAATGACCAGCCCAGCTCTCTCAGCCTCTCCTCACAAGGGCAGGATCCACTCTTTCAAGCACCCCTCTAGGGTTCTCCATCCTCCTCTTCCCAAACCCATCACCAGCCCCAGCATCACTCAGCTCTGAAGTTCCAGGTAAAAGGGCCTGGGGACAACATGGTGAAGGCAGCAGCAGCTAGAGCTGGAATGCACTGAAGGGTCCCCAGGGAAACGATCTTCCACTCAGCTCTTCCTCCCCTCAATCCAAAACAACAAACAAGAAGGAGTCCTTGGCCATTGTTTCTGGGTGAAGGGGGGTGTTGGGGCCAGGGCACACGGTGTGGGCTGCCAGAAGGCAGCATCAAGCGACGGAAGTCCTGCCTGGGCTTTGGCGTATCCGCTCCTCTCCAGGAGGGGCAGGGGGAGGCAGGAAGGAGAGAAAATAAGAACAAATGATCATATAACCCTTGAGAGAAACCTGTCTGCTCCCTGAGAGCAGATTTAGCCCGAGCAAGCAGCGTCGCTCGCTGTACAAAAGAAAAAGAGGAAAGAAAATGCCGCCAGTTCTTCCGTTACCATGTTCTACTAGCAAGAGGAAAAAAAATGGGAGGAAACAGATGTTGAGCTCTCCAGCAGCAGGAAATTATCTCTTTCATGAGAGTACAGCTACTTCAGTGTATTTAGGTCAAATAAATAGGGAGAGAGTTGTGACTTCACCTCTTTCTTGTCTCCACAGCCATTTCAGCGTCTTAGTGCTGCTGCAGAGGACCAACAGCAGAGCTGCACTGCCAGACTCAGGTAGGAACCAGCCACCCTGCCAGCAAGTCCTTCTGCTCACAGCCAGCCATCCCACAAACTGCTCCCAACCCTACTTGAAGCCAGCATCTCTTGCTCATAAGATGAGGCTGGTAGGCTGCTGAGCATCACCCACAGCACAACGTCCACTTGCACGCTCATTTTCAACAGAGCTGGAAGGAGCAGAGAGGAGACTTGGATGAAACATCTGCAAAAGGGATCTCAAGGCCATTAGCCAGCGTGGTTACGGCTTTCCGGCGCTGGGCTCCCCAAGGAGCGCTGAGCCCATGCCCATAGGAAGTGGCTATAGAATTCAACCAGCTTTTCATATGCTCTGCAAAATACGTTATGCGAGAAGCTGAAACCCCTCATCGGTCTGACTCCCTTTCCAGCTGGGAGAGGATGGACGCTACTGAAACACTGAGTTTTCAGTGGCAAAACTTAACTGCAGCCACAGCCTCGCTCCATCACCGAGGGCAACCCATGAGACGAGTCAAGGGCAGGCAAGCACACTGCTTCCCCTGCTTCACATGGTCCTGCCTGCTTTAAGCCAAAACTCTTACAGCCCTGGGTGGGCCCAGCTCACACAGCCACCCGATCTGTGCCAGGCAGATAGACAGCCGGACATGCAGCCAGGCAGCTCCAGCCCTTGTGTTCATAAGGATGGAACTCAAACCCCTGGGTCTGGGTGAATCAGTTCACTCATGTAGAATTGAAATGTTACTTCCTTCCCATCTCAGGGGCTTTAGAGTTTGTGCGATGGCTAAACACAATGGAATTAGAGTGTGAGGCTCGTTCTGCCCACAGCCAAGGGGAAAGGCAGTACTGCAACCGTCAGATAAACTGCACTGGTACTGCTGCAGAATGACCAGCTCACACTCAGCTGGGCAGTTCCATGCTCAGGGCTTGGTGTGATGGTGCAGCGAGCTGCCAGGGTACCAGCACTTGGTTCTGAATCCTGAATACCTCACACATACACATCACCATCTCTTTAAGCCCTGTTTGTAGGTACAGAGCCCTGAAGAGAGACTTTGAGACAGCTAGATAGGCGCGATTCCTCTGTTCTACCCTCCACAAGGGTTTTAACAGAAACCAACACTTTGAGCTTCTCCATCAAACAGGCAAAACCCAACAACCTCCTGGAAACAGACCCACAGCACTGGACCTGACATCACCACATCAGCCAGACCAGGGCACTAAGGGCCACAGCCAGGCTGTCCTTCAACCCCTCCAGGGAGAGGGACTCCCCCACTGCCCTGGGCAGTCCACTCCAAGCTCCGAGCACCTTTTCTGTGAGGAAGGGCTTCCTAACATCCAACCTAACCCTCAAGCAGCTCCAGGCCCTGCCCTCTCATCCTGGTGCTGGTTGCCTAGAAGAACCTGACCCCCACCTGACTGCAGCTTCCCTTCCTATAGGTGTAGAGAGGGAGAAGGTCCCCTGAGTCTCCTCTTTTCCAAGCTCCCTCCAGTCCCTTCCCAGCTTCATTGCTAGTGCATTTAGTTACTATCCAGTAGCTGATGTAGCTAATACCATGGTTATGAGTTAAACACAAGAGTGGGGCAGATTATGGGGTCTACATCCACACAGACATCAGCAGCCCCCACTAGGCTGCTGGCTGCCATCCATCATCTTCAAGCTCCCTGGACACTGGAGACAGGACAAGGGGTCACAGGGGACCTCCTCCATCAAGGGAGGTTTAGACTTGACATTAGGAAAAGGTTTTTCAGTGAAAGAGTTATCAGATTTTGGAACAGGCTGCCCATATTGCTGTTTAAGGTTAGGCTGGATGAAGTGCTCAGTGGCATGATCTAGATGACAGATGTTTAGGGTTACTTGGTTTTAGGTTGGACCAGATGATCTTTAAGGTCTTTTCCAGCCTCATCATTACTGTGAGACTGTGAGTCCAACCATTAACCCAACTGTCCAAAGGCCACCACTAAACCCTGCTGTGGAATCGCAAAGGTTGGAAGAGACCTACAAGCTGATGCAGTCCAAGCATTAACACAACCCCACCCTGGCCACCAAACCCTGTCACCCAGGGCAACACCTAGTCACTTTTGTGCCCCTCCAGGAAAGGATCCCCAGGCTCCAGATCTCTCCCTGGATGTAAAACACTTCAGGATGGCAACTCAACCCTCTTCCTGAGCAGCGTGTGCCAAGGCCTGACAGCTTTTTCCATGGAGAAGTTATTCCTAAACCTAAACTTCCCTTCTCCAAACCCTTCCAAACGACGGTCACCCAGGGTCTGAACAGAAATCAGTAGCCGACATTTAATTGTTTATATCTCGAGACAAAGATAGTGTCTGAATAATTGTCTATTGTGTCCCAGAGACAGCACAGGAAAGCTCTTCCCCTCACAGGGAGCCTGTGGGTCACACATGCTTCTGCCATAACATCTGCTATAAATAATCCTCAGCCGAGCAGAGGCTGGGGCTGGTCACAAAGCCGACTGAAGCCGGCACCACAGCTCCTATCGGTTTCAGCCATTAGGCCTCCCCAGAGAGAGCGGATCCTAACCCTATTGTTCACGCTCAAACGTTGGAAAGAATTCTTTTCTCCTTGCTGCTTTTNTTTAATTGTTTATATCTCGAGACAAAGATAGTGTCTGAATAATTGTCTATTGTGTCCCAGAGACAGCACAGGAAAGCTCTTCCCCTCACAGGGAGCCTGTGGGTCACACATGCTTCTGCCATAACATCTGCTATAAATAATCCTCAGCCGAGCAGAGGCTGGGGCTGGTCACAAAGCCGACTGAAGCCGGCACCACAGCTCCTATCGGTTTCAGCCATTAGGCCTCCCCAGAGAGAGCGGATCCTAACCCTATTGTTCACGCTCAAACGTTGGAAAGAATTCTTTTCTCCTTGCTGCTTTT
>VZRI01013242.1:151449-172286 GCA_013397515.1 Upupa epops
TAAGAACAATCAGAGGAAGCGGAGTCGCGTCTGTCCTCGCCGTCGTGGGGAGGGGACACCAGGAATAGAGCACCATCCTGCTCCGAAACTGCCCCATCCCACCCCCCTCCAACCCCGCAACAGCCCCATGCCAACCCCCAGCAACCTCCCCGCCCTAGTGCGTGGGGACACGGAGAGCAGGAGCTCAACACTGAGACGTCGAGGCATGCTTGACCGTGGCTGCATCGCCTGAGACACCCACCTGCAGGATCCTCTCTGCTTCTCCACCACCATTGAACATCCTCTACGGTGAGGCCGAAGAAAAACTACCACCTCCAGCTCCTCACCCCCGAGCAGGGTGACCGGACCAGGCTGGTGCGGACTAGCTGTTGACATCTGTGGAAGAGGAGAGAGCACAGAGAAGCCCCTTTGCCGCCTCCACAAACCCACCTGATCACAGTGAATTCATTGGCCCCGTGGCCAGGTGCTTCCAATGACCCATTAGGCAGCCCAGAGCCACCTGGAGAAGCAGCACGAGCCCCTTCCCCAACCCTGAGGTGACCCAAGCAGAAGGTCAGCTTTGTTTTCCCACCCTTGGAGTTAATTTGTCTGCAGGTCTGAGATGTTCCTGTCTGGATAAATGGGAGATCACCCGTATTTGGTCGAAGAAATGGCCTTTCTAACGTTAAAAATGTCAAGGGGAATTTGTTCATCACCTGCACACAGACTTAACTGCAGCTTTTCCATTGCATGGAGCTGGAGGTGAAGTCCTGTGAGCAGAGCTCTCCATGGAGAGGCAGGTTTGTGCCATGAGAAGAGGCAGCTGTCGCTAGGACAAGCACAGGGAGGTCTGATCGGGATCATTGGATCGATCGCTCCACGATGCTCCAGAGTTTTTCCCCCTGGTTTTCTGATCGTTTTGGTGATGCATCCGATTGCAAATCTCCAAGGGCTCAACTCCCCCCACCTCAGCAGCTCCTGACCTTGCCCGGGGGGGTGAGGGGGGGCAAACACAATCAGCAGAAAGACCTTAAATTCTGCTTATGCTGGGGAAATTCCCAGCTGCTTCCAGCACTCTGCAGAGTTCAACGACTAAAGAAGGGACAGAGCCTGTCTGAAACAGGAGGTGATGGAGCTCAATGTGGGGCTTTGTTACCTCAGCCCATCACCAGCTCTATGAACCAAGGGGACTAAGAGGGTCAGTGAAGGTGAAGGTGAACCCAGGAGATACCCAGATGTTTTCTTGAGGTCTTTTTATGGCTCTATCAAAAACTGGCAACTTCAGTGGGCTCAGGTGGGGTCACAGATGATGTGGAGGCCTCCCCAGTCTCATCCCGTCCCTCCTCCTGTGCAAACACCATCAATCATAGAATCATCAGGGATTGGAAGAGACCTCAAAAGATCATCCAGTCCAATCCCCCTGCCACAGCAGGGTCACCCAGACCGAGTCNGTGAAGAACTTCCTCCTCACATCAAGTCTAACTCTACCCCTCTCCAGCTTTGCTCCATTCCCCTTAGTCCTGTTACTACCTGAGATCCTAAAAAGCCCCTCCCCAGCTTTTCTGTAGCCCCTTTCAGATACTGGAGGCCACAATAAGGTCACTTTGAGCCTCCTTTTCTCCAGCCTGAACAGCCCCAACTCTCTCAGCCTGGCCTTATAGGAGAGATGCTCCAGCCCTCTGCTCATCCTCGTGGCCCTCCTCTGGACTCGCTCCAGCACATCCACATCCCTCTTGTAATAAGGGCTCCAGAACTGGACACAGTACTCCAGGTGGGGTCTCACCAGTGGAGCAGAGGGGGAGAATCACCTCCCTCGACCTGCAGCCCAGGATCAGGTTTGCTCTCTGGGCTGCAAGTGCACACTGCTGGCTCATGCTGAGCTGTTCATCCACAAGCACCCCACGTCCCTCTCCTCAGAGCCATTCTGCAGTCAGTCACTGCCCAGCCTGTCTGTATCTGTGCTTGGTATTGCCTCGCCCCCTTGGTCCTGTGTCAAGGTTGTAGCTACCCTGGGGCAGCCTAAACACAACTCCTTGGACGCCCTTGACGTGAGACAAGAGCAAACCACAAGGGATAAGGAATCAAGAGCTTCTTGCAAACCCAAACAATGGGGTTTTGTAGGGACAGCGGTATCAGAAATTGAGCCCCTCTAATTAAGGCATCCCAAGAAATTGTCCTTCTGGAATTAAAACAACCCAGCTGCTTCTTGCTGGGATGACTGTGGGGGATCTCAGCCCCATGGCAATGCAGAGGCAGCTCTTCACGATGCTCGATGCTCGCAGTGAAGACACTGAGCATGAAACCATGCTCAGTGAAACCATGAGACCACGGCATCACCCACTGTCATTGTTTAATTCAGACACCTTAACCCCTGTTATAGGCTCCTTCATTCCCTCCTCTCTGCCTCCTCCCAGAAGGGCTAAGTGCTTCCATACTCCTCGTTTAATCCTTACCCTTTATCTTTATAAAGATCCAGCAGCATCTGCTCCGTCGTCTCCTTTCATTTCCTATCACATTTAGTTCAAATTCAGTTCATTTCCTATTCCGCTGAACCAGGGTGAGCCCAGCACCACCATCCTTCCACCAAAGCTGGGCATCATTCAGAGCCTTCAGGGCCCTTGGCCCTGTTCAACCTCATCCTTTTGGCCTTGGCCCCCTGACCCAGCCTGTCCAGATCTCTCTGCAGCATCTGCCTTCCCTCCAGCAGATCAAATGATGGCCCTGGGATGCTCAGAGGCTGGACGTGTCCAGCTCCCACCCAGCCACATCCATCCCTGAGTTCAGGACAGTGGGGTGGAGGACACAGCCTGGTGCCCAGCGGCACCATTTATTTAGTCTACTTTCTGTTGAATAAATAAACCCTGTGGCTTCAGCCCCAGCAGAGCTGGTGTGGCAGCAGGAGATGACCCCAGTGCCCCAGGAGCAGGTGGATCAATATCCTCACCCTGGAGTTAGCACTCCATCACCCCAGGGGCCGGTTGTCTTTGAGGTCCCAACTGCACACCCAAGATAAGGAGCCTGCAGCAGGGGAGCAGTCCCTTTGTGCTCCTCATTCTGAGTTTTACTGGCTGGAGGACTGGGGTAGAGAAACCCATTCAGCTGTTGAGGTCCCCAAATCACCTCATTAACTCCTGCTTCACCTCTAATGAGGGCTCATTTGTGCTCCTGCTCCCTCTCCCTAGCCCTGCTGGGTTTATTCATGGCCAGTGACTCCTGCTCCTGCCCCAGGCCTTGCTTATTGCTCCTCTGCAGGTGTAATGTGTAGGGAGAGGACCAGAAGCCCACGAGCAGGTTCCTGGAGCAGCACAGGAGCCCTCACAGCATCACCAGCAGCAGGAGGTGGTGAACCACAGCGGGAATCAAATGAAGGGTGGGAAACCTGGAGGGAAGGATGAAATCCCAAGGAGAGGGCTGAGCACCGGGCACGTCGCTGGAGCAGGAACTCTGCTGCAGAAGCTCAGGTGGTCTCCTCAAAGCCTTCCCTGGCTGATTGTCCACAACTCAGCAGCGAGTTTGCAAGAGGTAGGTGTTGCCATCTCTGCTCCTTGGTGGGGAAGCAGCTCAGCTCCATGCGGGAACGTGCTGAGGAGGATCTTGTCTTAACAGGAAAGCAGCTGGCACAGGAGCAACCAACAAACAGAAGCTTGTTGCACGTACCCCAGGCACTGCTTTCAGCACCCCATGGGGGTGTTTCTCCCACCCCCTCAAGGCAGATGGGCTCCTCAGCAGGGCTTGGGATTTGTAGGTGAGGCTGCTCCTTGCTGAGCTCAAACCTTGCATTTGAGGGCAGAGCCAATGCTCCTGCCTCAGGTCCCCAGAAAACCATCTCCACCAGCAGCCTCCTGGGCTGATCCTGGCCCCACAGAGCCCGTCCTCTGCTCACGAGCTGGTTTTCCAGCCTGCAGCTACCACAGAGCATCGTCAAGAAGGAACTCTGCCCTGAAGTTTGCAGGTAATGTACCCTTCCACTCCGTCACCCCCAAGGAGCAGCCCTCTAACCCAACTCCCTCTTTGTAGCCAGCTCAGACACAACCTCTCTGCTCTCTTGTCACCCCTGGAATCCCACACTGGGTTTTCCCAGAGCCACGGTGAGCCCAGGCTGGGCCAGGCAACAAGGGCAGGGAGCAGCAGGCAGGGAGTGGGAAAACAAGGAGACATTTCCATGTATTAACTTCATTTCCTTCATTTCCTCCAGCCCGGGGGGTTATTAATAGTTCTCTGCAGATGAGAGCCAGGACCGGGGCTGGACCAGGCTACGACCTCCCAGCACCCACCCCAATGGCCACTGCTTCCAGCACCCCTCTGTGTCTGGGAAGGGACGATGCTGGGGGGTCCTTGGATGGAGAACCCCCCTTTCCTTGCAGCAGCACAGCAGCCACCTCGCAGGAACACGGTGCTGAGGGGGGAAGAGCTGGGCAACACCCCTGGGTTTGCTGCTTCCCCCTGACTTGGGTTGTTGGCGACCACCTTTCTGAGCCCTGGAGCACTTTGAACTCACATTTTCAGCCACCAGCAGATGAGGAAGAGTCAAGCAGGTTCTTCCAAGGCAGGCAGGGAGGGTTGGGGTGCTGTCTGCTGGGTGCTCTGCCCCAGTAGCGTCTTTGGGATCACGGCTGGGACTAGAAGCCCCATTGCCCCATCAGCTCCCACCTTGTTGTCCGTCCTTTGCTGTTCCCATGCCACGGCCTGTGAGGAGCTGTTTCTTCTGCCACATCCTGCTGCTGCTCAGCCCACAGCCGTGCCCCCTCTGGAGAGACCACCACCATCACCCACACCGGGAGCAGAGCCAACACCCGCTGGGAGAGCCCAGGCAGGGAGGGGAGAGGTGCCATTAACCCAGTTAAGCAGCTCTGCTTGAACCAGTCCAAACGTGCACCATCTCCAGTAGGAGCCAGGAGCAGCCCTGAGGAGATTTCTGCGGCGTGACTCACGTTCACCCCATCCCAGAGCAGCTCTCAGGGACCCAGGTAAAGCCATCCAGAACCCAGAGGGGCTGCAGCTCAGCTCCTCCTGGGCACATGAAGATGGAGCTGGTGAACTGCTGAGCTGCTGCCTGCGACCAGCCAGGTGGCCAGAGGAGAACAGAGCGAGTTCATCCAGCAGCAGCAACGACAGAGTTTGTGCTGTCCCATCCCTCCAGTTCCTCACTCAAACCCCAGGCAGAGGGGACATCCAGCACCTCCAGAGCAGAGCTCTGTCTGCTGCAGCTCAGCTAACACCCTCAGAGATGCCTGCTTCACCGTGTTGGTGCAACTAAAAGCTCCTGACTCTTCATACCAGAGCTTTCAGTATTGAAGTGGAGGAGTCTCCTGAAGGACTTTGGCTCTGGTGCTCGTCCAGCTGTGTTTTACCCCAACAGCCTTCCAGAGCCACCGCTGCCACCCCTGGCTGTTCTGACACCGCCCTGTTGCCCCAGCAGAGGCTCAGATTCACCTCAGGACAGCAGGAACTTAGGGAAAGCAGCCAGCACAAGATCCTGCAGGAAACCTCCTCCAGTGCTGCTCTCCTTGTCCTGGAAAGTCAGCACTTAAATTCCCAGTGGGAAGAGGGTCAGTAAACTGGAGTTACAGCTCCTGGGAGACCCTCTCAGCCCAAACCCAGACTCTGAGAACTTCATCTGTAACCAGGCATCAGCAGTGATCTCAGTCTCACTTCAGCATTAATTCCGAGGTCAAAGGCTGTCAGGGGCTGCTGATTTACACTGGCAACACTCAGCCAGCTCCTCCTGCTCCACTCCCCCTCCTGCTCAGCCACCAAACCCTTCCCCCCTGCTAAAAATCGCTGTCATCTGCTTTGACACAAAACAAAAACAACCCTTCCACCACCAAAACCAGAAGCAGCTCCAGTGGTTTCAGTGGGAAAAAACCCCCTCCCTCCCAGTGATTCCTCCATGGAATTCCTCCACCCACTGTGGGGTGAGGCCAGCTGTCCAGTGTCGTGGCCACTGAGCAGATGCTGAGGTCACTGGCTGCTCACAGCCAGCTTGGCCTCTGGCGGGTGAAACCTTGGTGAGCACAGCTCTGCTTCGAGGAGCTGAAGGTCTCTCCTAGATGCCAGCAGGTTGTAGGGCTGGGGCTGCTCTGTCTGTGGGAAAACAAGAGCTAAGGACTCTACCGGATCCTCTCATTGTGGGGGGGGGGGGCTCATTGCAGCACCCCCTTTCCTCCTTGACCCNGGGCTGGGGCTGCTCTGTCTGGTGGGAAAACAAGAGCTAAGGACTCTACCAGATCCTCTCATTGTGAGGGGGGTCTCATTGCAGCACCCCCTTTCCTCCTTGACCCAGCCCTCTCAAAAACCAAGCTGTTCAGTAGCCAAAAACACTCCCGGGAGGAGCCAGTGTTCTGAGAGGATCCGAGAAGAGACAGAAACCCCTAAATAAGGGCTGAGAGTTGAGGTGTCAACACAACACCAAGTGCCCCAAGCCCACCCCTGCTGCCCGGCGCCTCGTTACCCACTTCAGTGCGTAGACCTAATGATGGATCCTCAAATCAATAGGGCACCACCCCACCATCCCCTCGGACGGGGTAGCAGCACCCCCACGTCCAACGTTAACCCCCACTTTGCAGCAGAGCAGAGGGAACACAACCCCAGAAGCAGGGAGGGGGGAGATGAGATCAAACGGATCCCATCAAACCCCCCCATCAGAGCCACCATCCAACAGCAGCATCCTGGGCTGGAGGAGGAAGATCCTCGGATGGGCTGTGGGTGCCAGCGTGCGGGTTCCTGTGAGTCTGTGGGTTCCTGCTTTCTCCTGCAGGGCCTCAAGCGAGCAAGTGCTGTGGCTCCCCAGTGCTGAGCCCAGAGCACCCCACACGTGGGCAGGATTGGCCCTGTGGGGGAGGGAAGGCACCAAGCAAAGCCCCGCTGTGCTGCGTGGGGAGTACAAGGAATGGTGAGAACCTGAGGTGGAGCCACGTGCGGGAAAACTGAGTGAAGGGGGGATCACCCAGGGAAAGGAGTGAGCAAATCCCTACCTCTTGCATCACTGGCGAGGGATTAACCAAGAGAGAGCAGCACTCTCAGCTGGAACCTGCCCACAGTGGGCAGCACCCAGCCAGGATGGCTAAGCAGCAGCACCACCACCTATCAACCAGAGGAATCTTCTCTGAAGCAGCACAGCCCCGCTCCCCCGCACGCACCCACCCTTGGGAGATGCCAAGCAACAACCTGGAAAGCTTCCCGGGCGATTTCAAAGCTGGGGAAGAGGAGGGAGTCTTCCTCAGACAGCTCCTGGCAGGAGAACAAACACGCCCAGCCTTGGGTGCCTCTCTGAAGGGTTGGTTTATTTACGTGTTGGCGGATCGCTGTCATCCTGCCCTTCAGACTCCCTTCTCCAAACGGGGCTGCTCTTGCCCGGCCTCAGAGCACCCCTCAAGGACGTTTGAGGGCAGCACTGATGATGACACCAAGTGCCCTGGTCAAGGGCCAGGAGCAATAACCTGCTGGCAGGGTAGGGGTTGGCCTCACAGTACCTGAGCAAGGGTAGCAGGATGGTGGCCAAGGACAACTGAGGCAGATTCATGGTGAAGAAGCAGCTCGGTGCTCAGGCCAGGAAGTCAGCCCATGGGTCAACACCTGAATCAGTAGAGTCCATGGATTAGGGATGGGCTGGAACAGAGCTGGAGTCTCACACCCCACAAGAGAGCCCAGGAGGAGCTGAGGGGCCTGGGCAGAGCTTCAGTGGGTTCCTGGGTCCCTGTGTGCAGGTCCCAGGTGAGGCTGCTCAGGACCAGTGAGTTCTTAGTGAGCTCAGGTGTTGGCAGCCTGGTTTCAGAGCCACCCTTCAGCCCCGTTTCCTCCGTGGCTGGACCACAGTCCTTTTGTGCTGAAGAACAGGAAGCGAGTGAGTGCCATGAAGACCATGAGTGACTACTTATTCCTGAGCCCTTCCAGACAGATAGTGAGTGACAGAGTATCAGGAGACAGTGGCTACTCACAAACCCCCAGGAGGAAGGGGTGATGCTCTTGGGGAGCTGGGCAGAGAAATGTCCCACCAGGAGGGCTGACCCTTATCTGGCTTCCAAAACCAACTGGAGAGAAGCTCCTACTCTCAGCAAGGGGCTTCCTGCCCATCACCTGGCAACCTGCACCATGGCAGATCCATGGCTTCCCAACTGCACCTTCACTTGCCAGCCAGACCTGGGTCAAACCAGGTTCATCAGGACTTTGGTGGTGGCTTCTCCCTTTGAGCTCGGCCGGAGAGTGAAGCCACACTTGGGACTGTTATTCCCTTGTAGGAGCACTTGTTCCTGTGGTTGTAGGGACAAAGAAGGGGCAGTTTGGTCTCCTCCACCTCCCTGAGATCCCACCCAGGAGAGGACAGGCTGCCATCACTGATGATGGAGATATCACAGCTGAGCCCATCCCACTGCAGCTGCTCTGACCCCCAGCCCTCCCTCCCTCCCTGCCTCAGAAAACAGACTGTGTTGGCGACACAGGAACAGGAGGAAACACATGAACCGCCGGTGCCTGGGAGACGGCAACCTCCGTCCTCCTTCCGCTCCTTCCCGAAGGGCATCACAGCAGCTAGGAACACGGCGTCTCTGGCTCCCCGGGTGATCCAGGTACAGCCAGGAAACCAGAGAGCTCAGTTACTTCTCCTCCAGTTAGTTGCTGGTGGCACTGGCAAGTGCGTTCGGGGTTCATTCCCCAGGGCTGGGGCAGGGCTTGGGGTCACCGGTCCCTCTGCCCAAACATCTCGTAGGAAGGAGAAAGGACAAGGGGAGAGAGGAAACGTGGCTGCTAAACAAGATGAGTGGATTTATATCGTAACCTGAACCCTCTCCGTGGAAAGAGACCTCAGACCTTGGCACGGGCTGCCCAGGGAGGGGTTGAATCACCATCCCTGGCTGTGTTTCAAAGTCGTGGAGAGCTGGAGCTCAGGGACAGGGTCTAGCAGTGGCCTTGGAACAGCTGGGTTCATGGTTGGACTCAATGAACCTAAAGGTCTTCTCCAACCTGACCAGTTCTATAGCTCAGGCCTCCTCTCATCGTCTCCAGGAAGCCCCTCATTGATACCCACCCACCCAAAGCCCAGGGAAGGCTGTTTGCAGAGCAGTGCCGAAGGGGTGGGAGCAGAGGGGGCACCGTGTCCTCAGACCCCGGATCCCCAGCCCTCGGACCGGCCGGTGGGGTGATGCAGGCGGCTCCAGCAAGCGCAGGGTGGGGGAGGTTCCAACCTCTGCAAGAGTCTAGAAGAAGGGAAAAACCCAAAGAACTGGATTTTATGGGGTTTTAGAAGGCTAAAAGGGCGATAGAGTAGGCATCACAGACACCGTTCTCCAGCTCCCTGATCAAAGGTGGTGACCTGCCCAGTCCCTGGGGCAGAACACACTGGTCTTACAGGGCTGAGTGGGTCCCTGATGCCCTCTGGTGCCTGAGCAGGCTGTGAGGTGTCTTTGCCCACCCAAGTCCCACTGAGCTGTGAAGGCACAAAGATCTGGTGCCCAGGAACCCCCACACGGGAGCTGCTGGTGGCAGCACCTCTGCAACGTGGACAACCCGCAAATTCAGGTGGCACCGAAGCCACCAAACCCCTCCGTGGAACCTGGTCCTGGTCCCAGTCCTCCTGTAAAGCAGGACATCAGCAGCCCAGAAGCTCCCTGAGCCCTGGAGAGGCTTCCTCTCCTCTTTCTGATGATGGATTTGATGGGGGACAGTGGAAAGGCCCCTCGGGTGGGGTTGGGGGAACCTCCCTCAGCATCGCTCCCAGGAGCTGCAGTAACTGAGCTCTCCCTTAAGAGGTCAGTCCAGCATCACAGCTGCTCCCCAAATCCTCACCGCTGGTCCCAAAATCCTCACCACTGGTCCCCAAATCCCCCCAGCTGGATGCAACTCCTGCAAGAAGTGGGAATTCCATTAAGAAGGGGTGGTCCCCAACACCTGCTGCCCCTCACTTCACTGTTATCAACGAACATCCCCCTCAGCTGAGCTCCTCCAGCTGCTTCCCAGGTGCTGGCTGCTCCGAACCCCCTATCCAACCCTGCTATGGGGCAGCCTGGGGGGTCCTGGGGGGGCTGTGAGGATGGGCTCGCTGCTCCTGCTGCAACGTTTTCCACACGCAGAGTAGCCAGGACAGCCTTTCAGCCTTTCTTTTTGGCTTCCCTCCTCCTTCTATCGGACAAATCAAACTCAGCAGTAACTCACACGCACCCCAAAACATCCTCCAAACCCCAAACGGATGGGCTGGAGGGTCTGATGGTCCATTCTGGGATCCCCTGCTCGGGATCGAGCCCGTTGCTGGGGAAGGGGATTTAAAAGGAAAGTGAGCCCGGGCTGGAGCTAAGGATCAGGATTATCCCAGCGGGATGTCAGCTGGGGGCGGGGAGAAAGCAGATGCTGATCCTGACCTGAGCTGGAGAGGAACCACGGACACGGTTAAGCTCAGCCTCATGACCACACATTCCCTACAACAAACTCGAGACGGCCCCAAGAACCCTGCACCGATCGTTTCCCAAGCAGAAAGGTCTCCGTTCCTTTCCCAGATCTCAGGGAGCACACGGGGGTTGCTTTTCCTCCCTGCAGTATTTTCCACCGCGATGCTGACGTTCAGCAGGTCCTGCTTGACCCCCACCGACCTCTCCTGCCTTGGAAACAGGACTGAACCTCGCTCGTTGAGGCTGTCACAGCCCCAGGAGCACAGGGTTCTGCTTGGAGGATTTAGGGAGCTAGCGATGCTATTGAATTCCCCGTGAAGCTCACCGGAGCGAGGAGCAGCTGACTCAGAAGAGCTTCATGGCCACAAATCCCCGACAACTGCATTGATTAACGAGCTGGCTGCTAATTATCCCACCCAGCTTAAGAAATGGGGCCAAGCTGTGCTTTGTGTGGCAGCCTGGTCTGAGCTGGGATCTCAGTGGGACCCAGCAATACCAGACCCCGAGGAGATGCTCAGCTCAGCCACGACCCCACGGGTCTCCCCAGCACTACGTTACAGCTGAGTTGTCCCCCTAAACTCAAAGCCCTGGAGCCCAGCAGCCGCCCAACCCATCCCACCGCTTCCCCCAGCAAGATGAAGCCCTCAGTCTCTTTGTTGGTCTGGTTTCTCCTCGGCTGTGATCACCTCAGAGCCAGGTGCTGCCCCTGAAGTCATTTGCTCCAGTCTCTGGGTGGTGGAGAAGCCTCTGCGTGTGACAGGCACTCGTTCGTGTCGCTGCGTTGGGGCTTTTCAAATCACTTGGGAGAAAAAAGGAGGGGGGGAAAAATAAGAAGGAAGCACTTCAAAGCATGAAACCCGTCTGCACGGTGACAACTGACTTCCCTGCCTGTTATCTTCCTGTAGGACCTTGTTTGCAGCCAGCAGTCGATTTGTATTTCCTAGCAGGCAATTAAAGCTGAACGTTTGAAGGATCCCTGGTGGGATGGGCCGGGAGATCTCTCCATCGCCTTCCTCAGTCCCTGGCCAGTGCCTGCATCCAGTGGAGGAGGAGAAATGAAGGGGGGGAAAACCTGCCTGTGGTGATGGATATTCATAGAATCCTTAGGGATTGGAACGGACCTCGAAAGATCATCCAGTCCAATCCCCCTGCCACAGCAGGAGCACCCAGACCAAGTCACACAGGAACACAGCCAGGCGGGGCTGGAACATCTCCAGAGAAGGAGGCTCCACAGCCCCCCCTGGGCAGCCTGTGCCAGTGCTCCGGGACCCTCCCTGGGAAGAAGGTCCTGCTGAGATTGATAGGGAACCTCCTCTGTTCCAGCTGGCACCCAGTGCCCCTTGTCCTGTCACCAGATGCCCTTGAGCAGAGCCTGGCTCCATCCTCTTGACACCCACCCTTCACATCTTTATAGACAGGAATGAGGTCCCCCCTCAGCCTCCTCCAAGCTCAAGAGACCCAGCTCCCTCAGCCTTTCCTCATCAGGGAGCTGCTCTCCCTCCTCCATCATCTTAGTTGCTCTACACTGGACACCCTCCAGCAGCTCTGTGCCCTTCTGGAACTGAGGGGCCCAGAACTGGACACAGTCCTCCAGATGCAGTCTCACCAGTGCAGAGCAGAGGGGGAGAAGAACCTCTCCCCATCCACTCACCACCCCCCTTTCTGATCCCCCCAGGATGCTGCAGGGTTTGGCTGAGGAGCATGAAGGACCAGGAACCCACTGTGCTGTCTAGAGCACCCGTTGTGTTGCCTTCTCCTGTGAAATCACTGAGAGAGAGGTAGGAAGAGGAGAAGGTGGTACCTGACACAGAATAAGCAGGAAAAAATCCCCCCCAGACCCAAAGAGACCACGAGGGACAAGGGCCGCTCTCTAAAAACCCCGAGTTTATTCATCAGTGAAAGGAACATTCATTGCAAAACACAATCAATACATTAGAAAGTGTGAAGGACTCGCAGCGAGGAGACCAGAAAGGAACCAAAATCACCCCCCTCTCCCATTCAGACAAAAGTCAGTCACCGTGAGAGGAGCCACCTCAGCTCCCGGGGCACCCACAGAGCAGCTGCGCAGCGGGGAAGGACGGGGTGACCCCGGTAATGGACAATCCTGACTGAAGTTTCTTTAGGACCGAGGGTTTTCCAGGCTTTCATCTCTCCCTTCACCCAAATGTAGCTTCTAGGGTGGCTGGAAGCCCCCAGATGATGAGGCAGAGGGAATGTGAAGGCGGGGGAGCGGGTCTGAGCACCCCAGGAATGTTTGTGGGTGACCTGCCCCTGCAGACCGGGGCGAACCCAGCGAAGACAACACCGAGAAGCAGTTACTAAATGAAACGACAGAAGAGAAAGCAAATCAAGGCAGCACCAAACGACGCGGTGGCTGCTGCTGGGGAAAGAAGGGGGAAGCATCTGCTCTGGGCCACGATCCTTCGGCTTCTCAGCACTTCCTTTCTGCTTTAGCCCGTCCCAAACGCCGTGCCGGGTGGCTCCACTCGGCACCACTGTCAGCTCTTCCTTACCAGAAGCTCCTCTTGTGCTTCTGATCCCAGAACTGAAGGCGTTGTTTACCCCAGAAGACACTTCCAGGCAGCAGCTCGTGCGCTCAGAGAGGAGGAGAAGGCAGAAAGCCCCCGATATCCCACACGGACCCCAGGGTTATTCAAGGAGCATCCTCAGCCGCGGAGCTGGCGATGCCGAGGACTGAATTCCAACCCCTCACCACCACCTCTTGTGGATAAAATCCTTAAAGCCAACAGAAATAACAGTGGACGAGCGCGAGGCAGCAGCTGTACAACATCCGAGCGGCGTGTGCAAAGAGAGCAGGGGGGATCAGGCCGAGCCGAGGCCCGCGGCGGCGCTCGGTGCCTTCTCCCCATCGGAGGAGATGAACGTACATGAGCAAAAGAGTCCGTTTAATTCCCTCCACCCCCCACCTCCCCGTGAATAGAAAATGCCAAAACAAAACCCCCAACCTATACAAAAATAGAGGAAATCAGTGTTTTCTTAGGTTATCAAAAGAAAGGAACGCAAACCCCAGGCCCCACGAGGCGATACAGAGCTACCTGGTAGACCCACCCGCACGCCAGGGGTTCCATCGCAAGTTCACAGCCGGAATTGATCGCTTTGAGGCGAGGTCCTCCCCGGAAGGGATGGATTCGGGGGAGTTTTGCCTCAGTACCTGCTGATCCTGACTTGTACGGAAGGGTTTTGGGTTGGAGGCTCCGGTTGTGAAGGTCTCCATCGCTGCTCTCAAATTTAAGCTCCGTGGGCGAGAAGCTCGGACTAAGGGCTTGGCCCACCGTCAGGACCAGAAGATCCGCTCCCGTTTATCCCGGGGCAGAGGGGGCTTCAGGACAAGCAGCGGATTAGGCAGCGAAAGCCAGTCTCCACAGCAGTGAGAATACACTGTGTTAAAGCACTACAAACCCCCTTTGCTCTGAGCGAACGGGGTGGGAGACACCAAGAATCCAGCAAGCTCCCTCCAAAATCACTTCAGGAAAGCAAGATCATCATTCATTTCCCGTGGAACAACGAGGAGAAGCCTTTGGTATGAAGTCAGGTTATCAAGTCTCAGCTGGATCGCTATCACTCACTCGAGTCTACAAGTCCTTTGCCATCCCAGTACCTACAACCTACGGGTTTATTCCTAGAGACAACGTGTCTGCGAGGCAACATTCATCATCACAGCACCCAGACACCCTCCTACCTCCCCAAGACTTTGGCCAAGGCTGCGCAGAGCTCCCCTCCTGCCTTTGGTGATGTGCTGAAACAAACCAGTAAGGGAGGAAAATAACCCAGTAAACAGGCGGTTGCTCTCTGGATCAGGCAGCTGGTGGGGTTGTCTCAGAGCTGGAGGGATGAGAGAACCAAGTGGTGGCACAGCAGGAGCTCCCTGCAGGGGGACACTGGGAGCAGGAGCTCCCTGCAGGGGGACACTGGGGAGTTAAGGTGAAGCCCACAGATAGGTGGATGGGTCTGGTCTGGACAGAGGTAAAACAGAAGAATCAGAGGAGTTAGGGGCTGAACAAAGCCTGGTTTTGCCTTTCCCTGCTCCTTCAGGGCAGACAGGGAGTCTCTCCTCGAAAAGGAAGCAGCAGGAGAATGTTTTGCTTAGGGAGGGAATCAAGAAGATCCAAACCATGAGCAGCTCCAAGTACCTGTAACTGCAGCAATGCCAGGGAGCTGTGGATGCTGCCAAGCAGAGCCACGTTAGGGGGATTTCAGCAAGGAGAGGGGGGTGGAGCTGGGCAGAGCCCCCCCTCACCCTGCTCTTGTCTGGGCTTGTTCTGATTTTTACTGCTACAACCTCGGCTGCAAAGGAAAGCAGAGAAGGGGCAACTCGGGGTGGGGAGAAGGTGGCCAATGCCATCCTCGGGTGCATTAGAAGGGGGGTGGTTAGTAGATCCAGAGAGGTTCTCTGCACAGTGAGACCCCATCTGGAATAGTGTGTCCAGCCCTGGGCTCCTCAGTTGCAGGAGGACACAGAGCTGCTGGAGAGAGTCCAGCACAGAGCCACAAAGATGATGATGGGAGTGGAGTAGCTCCCTGCTGAGGAAAGGCTGAGGGAGCTGGGAAAAAAAGGAGCCTGAGGGGGACCCCATGAATGTTGATCAAGATGGAAAGGGTGGGTGTCAGGAGGATGGAGCCAGGCTCTGCTCAGGGGCACCCAGTGATAGGACAAGGGGCACTGGGTGTCAGCTGGAACAGAGGAGGCTCCACATCAAGAGGAGAAGAAAGTTCTTCCCAGTGAGAGTGCCAGAGCCCTGGAAGGGGCTGCCCAGGGGTGTTGTGGAGTCTCCTTCTCTGGAGGACACATTTCAAACCCACCTGGGCTGTTCCTGTGTGACTGAGTCTAGAGGATCCTGCTGTGGCAGGGGGACTGGACTGGATGATCTTTCGAGGTCCCTTCCGATCCCTAACACTGTGATTCTGTGAAGACCAGAATGAAGAGCTTGGGTGGGAGGAGGAAGGAGCTTTTTAAGTCACAGACAGGGAGGTTTGGTTTGGAGAAGAGAGGTTGAGATCACTGAGGCCATGGGAAACACCTCAAGGAACAGTATTAGATGTTTCCAGGAGCTCCTGAGACCTTCTCAGCTGAAGTCTGTGTAGCTCAGGTCCCTCCTTCAAAGAGGCAAAAGAAAAATTATCCCCAAACCTGCAGCAACCTCCAGCTTTCTTGTTGTTGTTGTTGTTGTTGTTGATCCCTCCTGTCAGGAGGAAGAAGTCGCGAAGCCTAATTTAGGCTGCGTTACATCCTGTCTGCCAGTGAACAGAATAACCTCGTGCGAGCTTACGCACAACGAAAACGACCCTAAAAGAACAGCAACTACAAACTCCCGAACAAAAACCCAACAGCAGAACCTCCCTTCTCAACGACAGAACCTCCCTTCTCAACAAAGCACCGGCATCTACGAGGCGGGAACTGCGCTTGGTTCCTACGAGGGCCGCTCATCTCTCCCAGGGCGGTACCGTCGAGCGAAGCCGTGGTGGTAAACGCTGCCAACACGCACACTCACACGCACGCAGGAGCTCCTGCTTTCCTTCGGGGTAGCGGAGGGGGGGGAAGTTCATAATAAATAAAAGCAGCGCTGCAACGTTGCCCTTTCAGCTGATTCCCCTCCTGCCCTCGCTGTGGGAACACGCGGCTCCTGCCTCCCGGCCTCCCCGCGTGGAGATCGAGCCGGATGAACATTCAAAGTCAGCCTGAAGCTAAGTGTTTCGTGGAGGAAAGGAAGGAAAAGAACCCACCCCGACGTCTCCCGAAAGCTTCCCCAAGACCTGCTCCCATCCTGCGGAAGAAAACCAACCCCACACCAGCAGCAGGTCCATTCCCAGCTCCTCCAGCGTGAGCAGTCGGGGTTGCGATGGCACTTAGGGCTCAAGTGGGAAATCAGGAAGCACCTCGGTGTCACTCTAGGAATCCCAGAGGCAACCCCAGACCCCGCTGGGACCACGTACCACGGCCTGGGACAGGACAGCCTGCCCCGCTCAGCCCAGTCTCAGTTCCAGCTGCTCACAAACTGCTCACGAATGCTTCTTTCCTTCCTCCCCGCCCTTCACAGCCCTTTCTCGGAGCATCTACTCGGCTTCGGTGACGTTCAGGGCAGCGCTGCGGCAGCCAGCAGGCACTGCAGGGCCGGCTTTGCCTTTCAGGGGCTCCCCGCAGCGCTCGGGGCTTTTGGTGGAGTCGTTGCTGCCGCTGGGATGCTGCGGGACGCCCTGGGCGATGCCGATGGGTTTGCTCTTGGCGCGTTTCTCCGGGGAGCAAGAGAAAGCGAAGCCTGGGGGCAGGTGGGGATCTGTTCCCCCCAGGGGTAACAAGCGGGGCAGCTTTTTGGTGGCGACTTCTCCATGGTACCTGTAGGACCCAGCTGCTGCCTCCCGGGACCACCTCGCCTCAGTCTGCAGAGGTAGGTTGGAGGGTCTGAGCGGGTGCCTGCTCAGCTCCGGCTCTTGGGGCCGCCTGTCCAGAGTTTCTCCCACGATGCTGCAGGAATGAGACAGGAAAGGGGGGGACAGGGTGCCCAGCGCCTCCGATGGCTCCCACATGCTCTCCATGGCAGCAGCCGGAGCGAAACCCCAATGCTTCACCCCGTCTGCAGCCCCATCAGGGTCATTCTGGAGGTGCTGCAAGCCCGGCCAGCTCAACCCACCCTCAGGAGCCACCAACTCACCCTCCTCCTCACTCCGGCTCCTCCTCGTTCCACCGGAGTCCTTTCGGCCACCCTCCCGCCTGGTCCAGAGCCAGCAGGGCTGAGGGCCACCCTTGGCAGCCTGTGCATCAGCCAGCTCGAACTCCAGGCTCTCTGTGTCGAGCGAGCGGCTCCGGCGGTCAACGGAGAGCGGTGCTGGCATGGAGGGGCTGAGCCCGTGCAAGCGCAGGTGGCGGGGCAGGCTGGCAACACCCCAGTTGCAGCTCTGGAAGGAGCCCGGGGAATACCCCGGGGACATTCTCTCGTCACATTCAGCCAACGACTCTTTCCCGTCGTCAAAGGCCTCGGCAATGTCCTCCCCAGCTGTCATGTCGGGGTGCCGCTCGCACTCCCCTTCTCCTTCCTGCTCCACATCCACGACGTCAAAGGTGACCATGGTGGGGAGGGCAGGGAGGTTCTGGGTGAAGGAGGAGCCAGAAGCAGAGCTCCCCAGACTTTCCGAGAGGCTGGAGAAGAGGGTCCCGCTGCTGGCAAACTCCACCAGTGCCTGTGAGAAGCTCACAGCGTGCTCGGGCTCACATTCGCTGCCCTCCTGGGGCTCGATGGTGCCGGGCTCCGCTCCACCACCACGCTCATGCTCCGCCACTCTGTAGCTGGAGAACATTCCCGAGTTAGCTGGGGCTGCGCCGCCGCAGACGGAGCCCCCAAACAACCCACAGTCAGGGTCCGAATCGAAGCCCGGGTTGTTCTTCGTGAGCTGAATAAGGCAATTTCCTTGGGCTTTTTGGCCGTTGAAACAGTTTTCAGGACACAGAGAGCCTGGAAAATCCCTCCACTCTGGATTTTCACCTCGAGCCCCACCGTTCACACCCCTGTTTGGGGCGTGTGAGGCTACCTGCTCACTGCCAAGGCCACTCTGATTCTTGCCCATTGAGC
Organism: Upupa epops; assembly: GCA_013397515.1. Classification (NCBI taxonomy): domain Eukaryota; kingdom Metazoa; phylum Chordata; class Aves; order Bucerotiformes; family Upupidae; genus Upupa; species Upupa epops. Next base: position 169,388 of record VZRI01013242.1, read on the forward strand.
TGGCCGCTCTACTTTTACATTCCACGCACTGCTTCTCCCGGGGACACTTCTCCTTGCTGGGAACATCCAGTCGTTTCAAGAGCGGTTCCCTCTGCAGCTCCCAGTAGAACAGCTCCTTCTGAATGGCCGCCAGTCTCTCCTCCTCTGTTTCCATCACCCCTTGTTTCTGATCCATCATCTGGATCAGGCTCTTCTCAGCAGGGAGGCAGAGGTCTAAGAAGTAGCTGAAGATCTCCGGGCGTGAGATTTTGCCCTCAAAGAGGGATTCCTCACCGTGAGAGGGACTCATCAACGCGTCAAACTCATAAAGTGCATCACCGCTGTAGCTGTCCCTGGGCAGACGGTCCTTCTTGATCTCTCCCAGCCCATCTCCGGCCTCATCGTCTGGCCCCGGTGTGGTGGAGTCGTAGTAACCCTCATCACTGTTAGGAGCAGACTCCTGCTGGTCGCTCTGCGGTGTCAGGAGGTCGACACCATCCATCGCATCCCCCAGGTAGGGGTGAGCTTCCGCTTCATGCGAGGCGTGTGTCTCAAGACTGCTGCTGGAGACCTGGGCACCGTAGCTCCTGTCCCCTGCCACGTTGCTGTTCCATATCTGGTGGAGGTACTCCTCGGCCTCCTCAGGTATGGCCATCTCCTCCCCGCCACCCTGGAAGGTGACAAGACAGGAGCTCCGTTTCCCAGCATCTCTGCTGCGCTCCATGGAGATGGTGCTGTCGGCGATGTCGGGCTCGGCGATGTCATCCCCGCACCCTGTCAGGGAATCGAAGCTCTTGAGGGATGTGGCGTCTCCTAGGATGAGGCTGAGCAGGTCCCCAGAGTTTAGGCAGGGGGGATCGTTTTCCGGGAAGTCAGGAGGAAAAGCCAGCAGCAGGTTGTCATGGTCAAACTCTGCACAGACAGCAGCATCAGCCTCTGATGTTGGATCTAGAGCGTCCCTGTTCCCTGGCGCTGCCGCTGCATCGCCCTCAGAACTGCCTTCACCAGCTACGAGACAGCCAGGCTCGGCAGTGTCGCCGCTGTTGGCCGCTGGATCTGTGTCATCCTCTGAGGTGACCGCAGCAAGAGAGACAGCTCCCAGTCCCCTTCCTTCTGCAGCTCCTTGGTTCTCCACTCCCACACCAGGAGCTTTCCTGGCCTCTTCTGATTCCCCAGCCCACTCAGTGAGCTCTGTTTTCTCACACTCGGCAACTTTGCTCTTGCGATGACGCCGGATGCTGTTAAAAAACCCTTTCAGGCCCTTTTTGGGTCTGGAAAAGGAGGACTTCTCTCCATTGGGCTTTTTCTCAGTGCCCTCAATACTCCCGGGTGGAGAGCTGTCCCCCTGGCTGAAATCAAACTTGCTGCCAGTGTCTACAGCCGAGTGAGCACTCTGGGAGCTGGGCAAGGAGCAGGGGTGTGAGTCCCTGCTCCCCTCCGAGGGGCTTTCCAGCTGCGCCCCATCGCCTGTGGCACCGCTGAGCCCGTCGTGGGTTTTGCATTTAGTGAGGCCCTTTTTAGAAGCTGCTTTCCCCTGGCCTTTGCTTCTGCCCCCAAAGAAACTGGGCAGTGTACAGATGCTCCTCTTCCCTCCAAACAGTTTGAAAGCTGTTTTCTTCAGCTTGCCAGGGGGCGGCTGAGGCTGCTGTGGCTCTGCAGCCGCGACAGAGTCATTGCCCCGCTCAGGCTGAGGGTCTCTGTTCTCCTCCTGCTGTTGCTCGCTTCCCTCCGGTTGCCCGCAGACCCCTGATGGCAACCCAGTGTAGGCAGGCTCCTCCGTGCAGCCCGTGTCCATGGCAGCTGCTCGGTTTGGGTGCTTCTAGCTGGGAACGACGGCTTTGGTGGCGGAGTCCTCGTCTGGGAGCAGAGACCGAGGCATCACAGCTGGTCTAAAGCCAAGAGAAAGGGCAGAGAGGTGAGGACATGGCAGTGGAGGGTGCAAAGCCCTCTTCCAGCTCCCCCAGACCCAGCACTGAGCACTCTCTGCAGAGAGCCAAAGCAGGACACGGCCCTTTCCTGCCTTCAGGGAGAACAAAGCCATTTACCAGACTTTTTTAGGAGACTCCAGCCATTTTTACCATCATCTGTCCAGCGAGAAAGGATGGCATGAAAATCCATCCACTGGGAGCCACCCCGATCAGATTATGTGAGCAGGGCAGGTTTTAAATCCGATCCCAGATTACTGCCATCCATCCTGGCAGAACAAAACCACTGCCGTTCCTTGGGCAGAGGTGAGCGAGGAGAAGGGAAACGCAGCCACAGCTGCAACCTGCTGCCCCAGGCTTCGTCCTTCCCGGTGAGAGGCTTCTCCGGAGGGTTCAGGCAGAGCTGATGAATAAAGAATCCACCCCAGCGATGGCCTGGAGCTCCTTCCAAGCTGCAACTGGAGATTTTCTTTCACCCCCACCTCAAGCCCAGGGAACAGCGAGGTGCTGCTTGGTCTCTAATTAATGACGAGTCCTGGTGTTCACCTGCTGGGAGGGCAAACCCTCCTCGCCAGTGACTACCTGGGGTTTGCCAGCTCTGCTCAAGAGCCCTCCTGGGGTCCTGGATGGCTGCAGAGCCTCCCCTGGGGCTTCTCTGTCTGCGGGTCTGGGCCTGGGAGAGCCTCGAAGGAGGTGGCTGCACAGGGGCTGCTGGAAGGGGCCGGGAGGAGTCGGGAAGGGGCAGGCATGGGGTTGCAGAACCCCAGCGAGCAGACGATTTCACCGCGGCTCCACGTCAGCACCGGCCGCGGCTGCGAAACGAAGCCCCGGGAGCAGACGGCACCGGCGGAAAGGAGGGAAACGCGGGTTTAACGCACAAATCCCCCCGCAACCACGGTGGAAACCGCAGCGACCGCACCGCGATCACGGCCGAGCGAGGCACGGATGAGGGGGGGCGGCCGGGCGGGCGGCCCAAGGGAGCCCCGGGAGGGGCC
>VZRI01013242.1:172653-282549 GCA_013397515.1 Upupa epops
TCACCCCCAGTCCCCATCCCCTCCACCCCACAGCTATCAAACCCAGCCTCTCACCCCCGTTATCACCCCAGTCCCCATCACAGCCACTCCCAGCAGCTCCCCCGCTCCTCACGCCGTCATCATCCCCTCTTCTCTAGAGAAGATGCTGCTTGGAGGAGGGAGTGGGGGGTAAAGACCCATCTAACCCAGTACCCCCTCTGCCCAGCTGCCATCACTCCCCCCAGAGCAGTTCCCAACACCTCGTCCAGGCTCGTGATGCTGCCCCCACGGCCTGGTTATGAGTTGCTGACTAACAGATCCCACCACCTCTGAAAGCAGCCCCTAACTCCTGCAAAGAGCCACCCTTGGAGCTCCTGAAGACCCAACAGCCTTTGAGATGACCTTAAGGTAGAGTGGACCCAAGCAGAGGGGATCCAGAGCACCAACAGGACAAACCCCAGCTTGGATGATGAGTGGCAACCCTGTTGCTGGTCACTGGAGCTAGAGAGACCCACCAAAGGCAGAAGGAACCAGCTCTGCTCCAGGCTCAGCTTCCCAGTGTCCATCCCTTCCGCTAGACTCTTCCCACTGAAGGGTGTTTTACCAAACAGCTTACGGTAGTTTAATGAGAACAGGAATAACTGTTAATTAACAAACTCGCCCAGTCACAATAAACCTCTCAGCCACAACGTGAACCATTCTTGAGCTGAGAACGATGGTTAAAGGTGGAGCTGGGGTGGGGAGTTTGGGGACTCTGCATACTTCTCAGGGGATCACAGACCAGTTTGGGTAAAAGGAGCCTTCAGAGATTACCCAGTCCCACACCAGTAAGCAGGTTCATTTCCAACCAGAGCAGTTTGCTCAGAGCCTCAAGGTCCAACCTGACCTGGGATGGTTCCAAGGATGAGGCCTCTCTCACCTCCCTGGGCAACCTGGGCCAAGGTTTTACCACCTTCAGCATCAATTCCTTCCTTCTCCCCAGTCTGAATCTCCCCCTTTTAGTTTAACCATCACCCCTGGTCCTGTCACAGCAGCCCCTGCTCAAACATCTGTCCCCATCTTTCTCCTTGACTCCTTTAACACTGGAGGGCCACGATGAGGTCTCCTCGGGGACCCCTCTGAGCCCTGGGCTTTGCAGGAGACACTCACGCACCTCCTCACTGGGAAGAGGAGCTTTGAGGCAACTTGTTGAAGACAACACTGCTTTGTGACCACCAGCTCGGTGCTTTCACACCGTGTGGATGTCAGAGCAGCTGTGAAGGTGATGCTTGATGAGGGTTGGGGACGGTGTCTCCCGCAGTGGGCTGTGCATCACAGCTGGTGTTGGAGGTAGTTTGCCAGGACCACCGGGATCTCCAGCTTGCCAAAGGCAGGTGGGTGGGCAACCTGCTTCAGGAGGCGTCTCAGCACCAGCCTGGCCTGCGACAGCAAGGACTTGGGATGAGCTGTGTAAGGAGAGGGAGAAGAAATGAGATAGAATCAGAGAATCATTGAGGTTGGGAAAGACCTCCAAGATCATCAAGGTCCAACCATGAACCCAGCTGTCCCATGGCCACTGCTAAACCCTGGCCCTCAGCTCCAGCTCTCCATGACTTTGAAACACATCTGGGGACGGCAACTGAACCCCCTCCCTGGGCAACCTGTTTCAAGGCCTGAGTACCCTTTCAATGGAGAAGGTTTTCTTGAAGTCCAACCTAAACTTCGCCTGGAGGAACTCAGTCACCTACTGGGCAGCACTGGGTTTATGGTTGGAGCCCAGAGCAGCCCTGGTCACAGGGAGGACCCTCAGCAGCTGCTTTATCAAGCGTCTGGTAATGATGAAAAGCAGACGCTGGGCTGAGTCTAAGGGAGAAGGTGGCCACGTCAAAGCATGTTGGTGGCCGCACTGATTCAGACCCCAGGTCCAAACCAGGGTGACTCCAGCCCAGCTGCAGCCAGTGGTGGAATTTGGGGGTGGTTGGTGGATTTTTGGGGGCTGAACATAATAATCATAGGGAGAAGAAGGACTAGGAGTGAGAATAGGGAGAACACTCAAGAGTTTAAGAGTAGAGACTCAAGTGATGCTGCAAAGTGAGCCTGTAGGTACTCTGGGGTCACGAGAAGCAGAGGGAAAGGGCAGGGGAACCTGAAGCAGCTTGCACCTAGCTGAGCAAAACTAGAACTTGTCTCCACACACAGTTACCTCTTGCCTGCAGCAGCAGCTCCAGGCCCTCACTGCGGGGTGCTGCCTCATCCACCACGACACTGGGCAAGTACACGTTGGCTCCAAAGTCAATGAGCAACTCGATGAACTCCTTCCTGCAGCCGTGCCGCAGGCATGTTTCCAGCAGAGTCTTGGGCTCCTTGATCTGGGCGATCACCCTCTCCTCAGTGCAGTTATAGTCGGGATCGGCACCGTAGAGCAGCAGTAGCTTAAAGCACTCCAGGTGCCCGTACGCAGCGGCAAGGTAGAGGGGACCCGAACAAGCCACCGAAGTGGCAGCCCACGCGGGCAACCTCGGTTGAACGTTGGTTTCTGCTCCGTGCTCCAGGAGCTGCTGCAGGATGTCCGCGTTGCCATCCCTCGCGGCGATGAGCAGCGGCGAGCAGTTGTTGTAGATGCTGCCGATGGGGCTGGCCCCCGCGTCCAGGAGGACCTTCACGCATTCCCGGTGGCCGTTGCTGACTGCCATGAAGAGAGGGGTTTGAGCCTTCACGTCCAGGCTGTCCACCTCTGCCCCGTGGGCTAAGAGGACCTTCATGCTCCTGACGCGGCCCCAGGTGGCAGCCAGGCGCAGCGGGGTGCTGGGTACACCCCAACCGCTCCTGCGGTTGATGAACCTCTTGTACCTGTCCTGGGACAAGAGCTTATCTAGGGTTTGGTAATCGTCCTCGGACACCGCTCGGGTCAGCTCCTCGCTTGCTCCGTTGTCATCTTCATCTTCTCTGGGCTGGAGCATGGAGAACATTTTGGTGATATCCATTAGGCTCATTTTGCTGGGCTCTGGCTCCCACGTCCTGATTTCATCTTAAAAGGCAACAGCACAGATCTACAGGACAGAAGCAGCAGCACCAGAGGATCAGAACCAGCTCCCTGCCACTAGCACCATCCTTTTTCACTTTTTAATGCACAGTTGAGGGAAGACCCCTCCCCACCCCCCCGAAAGACCTCACTGGGTGATGATGATGATGCTTCATCACCCTTCCCTAACGATATCAGTGTTTGAACCCAGCAAACCCTCTCCTGGCTACTGTCTCCTGCCTAACAGAGGCTTAAGGAATGGGGCTAGAAGAAGGGTCTGGGATTTTCACATCCAGGGTACAGGGTGATGGGAGGAGAGTGAGGAGGTGGTGAGCTGATCACACCAGAGCAGAGGCTGAAACCCAACACATCTGCCCGGCGCTCAGTGCAGGATCTGGCCTCCCCGCAGCAGGGGACAAGAATGTGATGCTGCGACTGGGAAGGGCAGAGGAATTTCTCACCCTTCGCATCTCGGATTTCCTCAGGGAGAGGTGGCAGTGGCAGAGCTCGGTGTCCCCAAGCAGCTCCTCCAACCCTCCCTTAGAGGAGGCAAGAAGCTGCACCAAGCATTTATCCTCTTTCTGCAAGTAAAACTGAGTGAGGAGAGTGGGGGGAGGCTCATCCCAAATCCACTGCTGCTTGCAGGATGGGGACACAGGAGCTCAGAGGGATCCCCCAGCCACAGCCACTGTCACAGCTCGTTTAAATAGAGCAAAACTCTGCTGTGCTTCCACCTGTTACAGTCACCCAGAGGATTCTCACAGCACTAGGTGAAATGATGACATTACTGCTACTCATCAGACACATTGATAATGAGCTGGGGAGCTCTGGAACCCCCTCAACAATGAGGCTAATGGGGTAGGGGGGGTGACAGTGGGTTTGATTCAGAGAAGAAGGTCCAAGGGAAAAGGTCTGAGAAGGTGAAAAGCAAGTTGGAGCATTTCCTGAGTGCACTGGTGTGTCCAGAGGGATGCGTGGAAGCACTCACGTGGGGACCTCACTGATGCCAGGAGAGCCCAAATGAGAATCGTCCCCTCTCGAGCTGAAGGAATCTGTCCCTACATCCCAACAGAAGAGGTTGTGACTGGAGCTGAAGGTGATAGAGAACCCACTCATGCTTTTACCACCCCTTACTGACTCCCTTCAATGGCTGCTCCTTACCTTTGGGAGATGGGTGATGCTCATCATGGCCAAGGTGGGTGAGGCAGAGGTGGTCCCATGGCAAGTTCTCCCTCGGTTTAAGCAATAGGAGAAAGACAGAGGATTGAGCTGCGTTGGGGATGGAGAGAGTCCCTTCTGTGCGAGGGGAGCAAAGCAGGCTGTCCAGCTCACAGCTGAAATGCCATGGTGGGGAGAAGGGCCACGGCACTGGGGCTAATTTTAGTCCCTCAGGGGTTTTATCTTACCACTTCCATTCTTGGAAAGTTCCTCCTGGGTAAATATAGAGAGGGGCAGCGAGGCAGGGGGGGCTGGGACAGGTGCTGGCGGCTGCTCGACCCATCTGAACAGGCACAGAGCGCTTGTTTTGCTGTTTTCCTGCTGAAATCACAGGGTCTCGGGTGGGTCGTGTCCTCAGCCAGGGTGTTCCCTGCTGCAGCATCAGCCTCTGCGTCCTCTTCGTTACTGCTAGTCACCCTCATGGCTTAAACCCTCTCTCAATCACCTTTTCCACTCCCAGTTGAACACAAATGAGCATTAAAATAAGTAACACACTCCCCCCCCCCATAATTAACACACGGAGGACAAAAAAGACTCTGAAGGCAGTCCAGGTTTCTCTCCTGAGCTGCTCCTCACTCTTCCATCCCAGATCAAACCTCTTCATAAAACCCAGCACAAAGCAGGGCACAGAACTTCACAGGGGCAAACCAGACGAGCGAGGAGCAGCGCTGGGGCTGTCTTATCAGAAACTGTCAGCTGCTACGTGCAGTCCTGTTTTACCCAGGGCCCTTCAAACCTTCTCCAAACACTTGGGTACTGGAGCAGAAGCCGCCTGACAGCTCAGGGCTGCTTTATCAACGGTGCTGGATAACGAGTGGGGAACCCAATTACCCAGCAGGAAAATCTCTGCTGCAAGAAGTGAAATCTGGGTGCTGTGGGAAGGGTTGACGATGGCCCCGCTGTCACCACTGTGCTCATGGGTCCTGTAGCCCTGAAAAGCAGGAAAACACTCAATACAGAGAAGCTTCAGACTTCTGGCTTCCTCTAAATTCACTCTAAAAGGTTGAGATCCTAATGCTATTCATGAAATGAATGAGTAGGGGTCATGTGGAGAAACATCACAGTAGAAAGGGGGGATCAGGGCTGGTGAAGCAGCTCAGGGAGCTCCAACCTGTGTGAGGATGGTGCGGTGTGAAATTCAGGCTTGGCTGGGAACTCCTTCCATAAAACAAACATGAAAGTCACTACAGAGTGCTTTATAAAAGGGGAAAAAAGGGGATTAGAGACAACAGCATCACGAATTACCTGTTCGAAAAGGCAGGGAACTCTAAAGAGATGAAAGGAAAATCCTTGAATGGAGAATGTTAACAATAACCTGCAAATCCTTTTGTTGTTGCTGCTGCTGTTTAAGTTGTTAACCAGGAAATCTTACAATCAAAAGTGACTCTCTGGCACAGAACAGAGAGGAAACTGAATCCTAATGAAGCAAAACCCACTGGCACTGGCTGATAAATCCCCCCCTCAGCTGGAAGAATTCAGTCTGACACCCACGGTGATCCCTTAACGGCCAGAGAACGCTGTTGTGGTCAGCAGCACCTTGCCTGGGTATTTAATCCATCAGATCCCACTAAACCCCAAAGAGGAGCCCACTGATGTGTCTGACACATCCCAGAGGAGCCTCTTCCCCCCACTTCAAACCCTTAGGAAGGCTGAGGAGTGGAGAGAACCTTCCCCTCTTGCTGTTTTCCGAGCAGACTACGAGGTCACGTCTCCAGGCAAAGCAACTCAGCAATCAGTTCTGCATTAACTGGGAGAGATTTAAAGAGCAGAAGTATCTTTAACTCCAGCCAAGAGGGTTTTGGGGGAAGGTAAATCCTGCCTGACAAAGTTACTGCTATTAAAGAGATTATGGTCATTATCGCGGCTGAGAGCAGGTAATGAGCTTTCTGATTTAACAGCGCTCAGCGTCCCGGTTTAAAAGTTTATGGCTAAACAGCACCAAATAAATCATCGAGCGGGGATTAAGGGTTTACTCCAGAGCCCCCAGCTCCAGCGTCATTCAGATCGTAACCACGAGAGGGCACGAAGACCTGCAGGACCACCCCGGGGCTCCACACAATCTCTTTGGTTGGAAGAGACCTTCCAGATCATCAAGACCAACCTTCAACTCAGCCGCAGCTGCCAGAGCCCCCTCTCAAGGGCTTCACCAACTATTTGGGGCATTAAAGCACAAAATCTGCAGTTAGAAGCGAAGGAGGAATCCAGCAGCTGTTGTTTTTCCTTCACAAGCTGGAAGGATTTATTAGTTCAAAATACTCATAGGAGAATGAACTCTCTACTCTGAGAGGATTCACCTAGAGCAGGGAAAGCTGCAGCAACCCCCTGCAAGAAAGATGCAGAGATTCCTAGAACGGTTCAGGTTGGAAGGGACCTGAAAGATCATCCAGTTCCAACTCCCCCTGCCCTGAGCAGGGACACCCCCAACCAGACCAAGGTTGCTCAAGGCCCCAGCCAATCTGGCCTTGAACACTTCCAGGGAGGGGGCAGCCACAACCCCCTTGGGCAATCTGTTCCAGTGTCTCAGCACCCTCATTGTGAAGAACTTTGTTTTGACNCTCCAGAACTGGATGCAGGACTGCAGATGGGGTCTCACGAGAGCAGAATAAAGGGGGAGGATCCCCTCCTTCGACCTACTGGTCACACTTCTCTCAATGCAGCCCAGGATGTGGTTTGCTTTCTGGGCTGCAAGCGAACATAGAGAATTGCTGGTCAGTTTGAGTCACAGCAGGTTTATCCCAAACATTTCCATGCACACTGCATCACTGCACAACGCAGGTTGGATGGGGCTCTGGGCAACCTGGTCTGGTGAGCGGTGTCCCTCCCCATTGCAGGGGGTTTGCACTGGGTGAGCTCCAAGATCCCTTCCCATCCAACCCAGTCTGGTTTCAATGTGGAACCAGCCCTCTCAACGCTGAAAGGAGCTTCACGCCGGAGAAATTTTCAAGACTCTGTCCCCGAGTTCTCCCCAAAGGTACAATTACTGCTTTATCAGTCGTAGCTGGCGTCGATGCTAATGATCCCACTAAATGCAAGGCAGGACTAATTGAGGTAAAGGAAGGATTGCACTGGCAGCACTAAGAACATTTTCAAATCAGTAAGGAAAGAAATTAGGGAGAAAAAAAAAGGCTTTGAAACATCTGGGGACTGAGTACACCCAGGAGTCAGGTGTAGTGTTACTGCCTCAGTACAGGGAACAGAAGTAGCAGGTTTTAGGAGGCACCAGGAGACGTTCACCAGGAGCTGGGTAACAGGTCTTGGGTCCCTTCCTCCTGTTCAGTCTTACCCCGTCCTCAGCTCGGAGCCACCTGTAGACAGACAAAAGCACATGGAACAAGTGACAGGAGGAGAGGAAATGGCCTCAAGTAGCTCCAGGAGAAGTTTAGGTTGTTCACGAGGCAAAACTTCTTCCAGGAAAGAGTCCTCAGCCCTTGGAACAGGCTGCCCAGGGAGGGGGCTGAATCTCCACAGCTGTGGAGGTCTGGAACTTAGGGGCAGCGTTGGGACTGATGGGTTAACGGCTGGACTGGACGATCCTGAAGGTCTTTTCCAACCTGAGTAGAATTAACCAAGAAACAGAGCGACTGTTTACTTTAAAAAGACAAAAGTATTTATTTTGTAGGGAATAAAAATAACCTGTAATACAAGTGGGACAAACACACTGAGGGGAAAAAAGACACAGTGCTCCTCTCACCACAGGATTTGTTTAAGCAGTGCATTAACTACACAATGAACATGTACAGAGCTGTCGCAGCACATCCAGGACCACGGGATTTCCTCACCCACAGCTTTACACAAGAGGCCCTCAGTGGTTACACAGACAAAACCAGCGACTTGACTTAGAGAAACAGCAAAAAAACCCCACCTTTAGGGTTTTCCTGTCGGGTATGTTCCTACCCGGATCCTATAGGAGAAGTACACGTGTGCGCTCGGCTCCGCGTGAGCAGATCCAGTGCTATGAGTTAACTCCAGTAGTATGGTGCTACGGTAAATACAGACGCATATACACACAGACAGGAGATGTAGGTCACCAGGCCGACCTTCCCTCTCCCTGCATTGCTTTTGTAGTTCAGAGGTGCCAGCAGGACGCGGCACATTAAAATACTCGCCCTGACGACTTACACCGACTGGGTTCTAAAGACGTTTAGGACAAGGTGAACTCCGACATTACCTGGCTCCAGGTCTATTTGTGGTCTATTCATCAAGTGTTGTGCATTAATTAAAATACAACTACTACATTCAGAAGAGATTCTTCCCCCTAACACTGCCCCGAGGCCTGGGAAGTGCAGGAGGGACAGTGTGTAAACAAGGAGCAACTGCTGAAACAGCCCCAGCACTCCAGGCAGGATATGGGAGGGGGAAGAGAGCAGATACAGAGGGAATTCCACCGGCCACTCATGGAAAACAAGGCTGAGAAATCAGACTGTGAAGCTCTGTTCATCTTCAGCTCCCAGCAAATCGCTCTCAAGAGGGACCTGAGCAACAAAACAGAACAAACCAGGTACCCACGAGCAAGTCTCCTCCTCCATCCCAGTCTGGGCAGCTTTCTGTGGCGGGTTCTTCTCCTAAGCACTGAAACTATCAGCGTTCTAGGAGCAGGGATGGAACATGCAGCAACAAGTCCATCGTGCCCAGGGGCTTCCACAACCTGCTTTTCCTCTCCCTAGTGAGAGCTGCGGCCTTGATGGGCAAAACCACTGACTCCCTTATGTATTTGTTTTTCAAACAGCACCGATTGGATTTTCCCTACTGCAGGTGACAACAGCAAAACAAAACCTACAATTTAAGAATCCAGCATCATGAAGTCCACACCAAGACGTCTGAACAGAGAAATAAAAGCTCCACGAGTCCCTCTTCTATCTCGTAAGCAGTCGCTTTAATGCAGAGTATCAGAGGCACTTGCTCACTGCACTGCTACACTGACACCTAGCAAGAGGGACACTGCGTGTAACCACGATACCACAGAGCACCTGAGTGAAGCAAGAGGTGCTCCAAGAGAGCTTTATGCGAAGAGTAAGCTGAGAACTCCTTCCCAGTTTAAGGAATAAAAGCGGAAAGCAGCAAGTCTCATTGTTCCCTCCATAGAAAAACCAGTATTTGGGGCTTCACAACGTACAGACGCCCCACAAGGAGTAAGTAACTTCAGAGTAACTCTTCACTTACACATAAGGAGGTTCCTACGTAACAGCTTTTACACTGAACACTTTAGGGGACACATCACCCAGTGGCTCAGGCAGTCAGCAGGGCACTGGGTAACAGTCCTGGCTGAGGACACACTGCTGTGTCCAACTGCTTCTCCTTTTGGTCTCAAAACACACAGGAATCACCATCAGAACGAAATGAGCTTCTAGCTACTTGGTCTTCAAAGAAAGAACCTCACGGAAAGCCAGGAGAGGCCCTGGAATGGTTTCCAGCCCTATAAATTTACAGCACCAGCAGGAAAGATTGTTAATGTGTTAGAGACTTTGCCCTGGTCCACACACATTAAACCAGAGGGTTTAAAAAGACAGACCATTACCCTTCTTGGTTTTGGCTTTCAAAGTCCAAAGTTCTGTTACTGAAGTCAGCAGCAACAAGATTACTAAGAGCCTACTAACACTTCCAGCTAGGAAGTCATCTTCTCATGGTTATGTGTAGTCAGGAAGGCTCTGTGGAGGCATCACATCACCTTTTAGGGATCAGCAAAGACTGTCAGGCTTTGTTCAAGGTAATGATGGTCACTCAATACACAAAGCAATGTGTAAACACTTAGAAACCTTCTGCAAGATGTTTTTAAGCAATGATTACTCAATGGTGTGTCTAAACCCTTCCCAGGTCAGTCAGCTCTCCATAGCTGTCATTTTCATCAGAGAATGAATGCAGCAGAACTAGTGACCTCTAACACAACTGGTCTCATTTACCATTTCAGAGCTCTCTAGTTAGGGAGCTGCATGGACTAAGTACTACACCCTTCCACCACCTAGAAAGAAAAGACAGGGGTGATCTACAAGTCCACACGAAACAGGTTCCAAACTGCCACGTGCACGGGTGACACTGAGCTTTTATGGTACCCCAAGAGGCAAAGGATCTCCCCAGCACCCTCCAGTGGAAATGCAGAGCAGATTCCAAACCCTGGGGGTGTCCAGAGAGACTCTGCTTGAGGAGAAAGTGGAAATGGTGAAATCTCAAGGGCTGGTAGATCAGCCGTCTTCACGTCAGGAGCTCAGCAGAGCTCTGGTTAGGAACACAGACAGCAGCAGAGATTCAACTCGGGATTAAGAAAAGGCGCATTCAGCAACGCATAGCCTTCAGAAACACCCCACAGCTGCTGTGCGCTGCAGGGGTTTGATCCCTAACTGCACAACCTTAGGGAAACACCTTTCCCTGAAGCTTATCAGGTTCAGTATTTCATGGATTTAGTTTTTATATCAGTCACACACTGTCACTCCCTCACTCCTACCTGGAAAGCAACTGCACTCCCTGCTTTACAATTGATAAACCTGCAACACTGATCAAGAAGATCAAGTTTCTCTGTGCCGTTCAAGGCACTGAAGAAACTCTCTGTTCCTAGGCGTTGCTTGTTCTTGGCCTTCTGCTACACTTCATAAAACACCTACCTTCTTACCCAAAGTGAGACACTCGGGGGAGTTTTTAGAGGTTGGAGGTTGTTTTTTTTCCCTTCCTACTTTATCTTGATCATCAAAATTAACCTTGTTTGTGCAACTTGAACACTAAAGTTAACACCTGCTCTGATCACTCAATGGGATGTGAAGGCATTGTTTCGAGAACTCACTTCACCTCTAATTACTGCCTCTTGCTCCTATTTAACTAAGGTCATAAAATAAGAGAAAAATTCAGTATGAATTTTTTTTCCCCTAGCTTTTTTCATTTATAATCCTCCCCCCAGCACAAACCCACGTTACAGCCAGCCTTCGTGGCTCACTGCGCTCTCACCATCAGTAAGTAAGGTCCATACAAGCTTTTTTTCCTTTGACAAGTCGGTTTAGGAAGAAGCTCAGGCTCAGGGGGATCGGCCAAGATCCTGGAGAAGCCAACAGCAGATAATAAAAACACCCCCTCATTTAAAAATACTGACTACAAAGAAGCTCAAGTACTACACTAATAAAAACCACACACTGCGCGGCCGGACGTTACAGCGCTCTCCATGAAAAGGCACAGGGGAGTTTGGTTCTGTTGAACAAATATGCATAGGAAACTGAAAATTATCCAGTGAGGGTCCATGCAGAGGTTCATTCACAGCTAAGACAAGGATTTGGGGGTTTGGTTTTGTAAGATTCAACTGAATTTTAGGTCACTGAGATCACGTGGATCTCATGACCGAGAATAAATCGATGGCATCTTTCCTCCTCCAGTTATAAAACACTGCGCGACTCTTAAGTCCTGTGTTAACTGGTCAAGATGCCTTTTCAGCTTGAAATACCAGAGCTGGCAGTTACAAACCTCAAACCACAAGGTGCCTTGCACTGAGAAATGAGGTTTTCACTAACTGGTGGAACCCTTCTGGGGCAGCTCTGTGCTCACCTTCATCATCTGAGCTACAAAACACGAACCAAAGCGAACAGGGACTGTTCCCTACAGCGAGCACCGCTCTCTGCAAACATACGTACTCAGGCTTAGCTGGAAATGGTTACGGGGTCTCCACCCTTGTGGGGTCACCCCACTGCAAGTGCCTGGTTCACCCAATGCAGTTCTTAGAGCTGGTCAGTGGTGCTGTGGGTTTTCATCCTTTGCTTGGGAGTCTAAAATGGCAACGGAGTCATTATGATCGTGGAGATCCCAGTGATGCGAGGGGTTCTCTCTGTGCTTTTGGTCCCTAAGATCTATGTCCCCTGGTGAGGCACCGTTGCTCAACGCAGGAGGTGGTACCCCTTCGTAATCCTGAGGAGTGTTGACCATTGGGGTTTTTGAAGCAGCAGGTCCTACTTTAGGTAAGGAGGAACCTTCACCAGGCACAGGACCGTCAGGGAAAGGAAGTTTCTATACAAATAAAAGACATTAGAAAAGAGTTAATGAATGTTACTGGTGTCAGGGATATAGAAAAACCACCCAACTGTCAACGTAACAGACCTGCAACACAACTCGAGCAGCTCTTACCCCACAGAAGAGAAACTTGGGGATATCAAACCTACTTATTACAGCAGTGTCATTTAACTCATTTCATAGAGTCACACAATGCCATGGGCAGGGACATCTCTCAGCAGACCAAGCTGCCCAAAGCCCCATCCAAACCAGCCTTGAACACTTCCAGGGAAGGAGCAGTCACAACCTCCCTGGGCAACCTGTTCCAGGGCCTCAGCACCCACACAGGGAGGAGTTTCTGCCATCCACCTCATCCAAATCTCCCCTCTTGTAGCTTCAACCCATCCTCCTTGTCCTATCACTAGAGTCCCTCAGCAAACATCCCTCTCCAGCTTTCCTGTAGCCCCTTCATGTACAGGAAGCTGTTACAAGGTTCTCCTAGAGCCGTCTCTTTTCCACTACAAGTCCAATTCCTTCAGCATGCCCTCTGATACAACAGTTCCATGCCCTTGTGCTGGGGACTCCAGAACTGGACACAGGACTCCAGCTGGAGTTCTCACAAGAGCAGAGCAGAGCAGAAAAGTAGAACGTCCTCCTTTGCCCTGCTGTGACACTTCTTTAGATCCAGCCCAGGACACAGATGGGCTGCCCCTATACTCTGCTGGCTCACACTGAGCTTCTTACCTACCAACACTCCCATGTCCTTCTCCTGGTGACTGCTCTCGATTTTGCCTAGCATCAAAAAACAGCTCTTCAACATCAACGCCTAATCCCAGTGATACCTGCCAAACCCAGCAGGTGATTTCAAATACCGTGAAGATTCAGGACTCAGGACTCACGTTCTCCAGTTCGGATGCACTGTCCTCCAGTTTCAGCTTCTGGCTCATGCAGCTCAGCAGGTGGTCCAGCACACGCTGTTTCGGATGCATTCCTTTGTCAAAGCGATTGTACATCCCACACCAAAACCTCAAGAACAGCCAGACANACCAAAACCTCAAGAACAGCGAGACAAGAGAAATGACGGGAGAGACAAGAGAAATGAGCTGCTAACTGGCAGCAAACTAGATGTAGTTTAAGAAAACTACACTCAACACAATTGGATTAGGAGTGATTCTTGAATTTCCATGGCCTTAGAATCATAGAATCCTTAGGGATCAGAAGGGACCTTGAAAGATCATCCAGTCCAATCCCCCTACCACAGCAGGATCACCCAGACCAAGTGGCACAGGAACACAGCCAGGCGGGTCTCTGGAATGTCTCCAGAGAAGGAAACTCCACAACCCCCCTGGGCAGCCTGTTCCAGTGCTCTGGTACCCTCACTGTGAAGCCTTGGGGTAGAAAATTCACTATCACTTTCAGAAGTTCCAGAAAAAACTGAGAATTTAAGTAGTTCTGTTCTACCACCCACAGGCTCTGCAGGAGGGATGAGCATTAAGATTTTTCTGTTGGAAAGATTCCAATCATGTATGTTGAAAAGGAGGAAAGGAGGAACTTGCTTTCTCAACTGCTTGCACTGTCATGTGAATTTGACAGGGTAAGAGACTGGGGGTGTGCGTAGGGGGCCTGAGGTTCTCCTTTTCCTTGCCTTTCCACACACTTTCTCAACAACCCAGCAAAACCCCATGATTTTAAGTGATGGTACCTGCACCTACTGGGTAACTACCAGCCTCTGGATGAGTAACAAAGGGGAAAGGCAAATGAAGCCTTAATAATCAGCAAAACTTTAGTTTATTAAGCCTGAATTGCTTGAAAAATGAAATCCCCCCAGTTTCTCCCTCAGCAACTTACTGGAAACCAAAAGGTAGAGTGTTTGGTTGAAGCTCTTTGTAAGCTGTAAATCCTCTGTACAAAGGATTCCTGAACTCCTGCTTCTTCTGTAAGAGGAAAGGCCACAGCGAATGGGTCTTCTCAAAGATTCTGTTAATTACAAGTAACATTTAATCACTAAAACAAAGAGTTGAGTGAGTTGATAACTTTACCAGGTTGATAACTTTAGCCGGTTATCTGATTAGTTTTGTAAACACAAGACAATCCCTAAGGGATAGATAACAATTTGAAATAGCCATCAGGGGTATCTGCAAGGTATTCTGGGGTCCAAATCAAACCATCAGACTCCAGGAGTATAATGAATCTGTTTTTACCCCACAGTGTAGAACATAAGCAGCTATCAAAACAAGGTTACCCTTAACCAACCTACAATTACACTATAAACACACAACCACACACAACCTGCCCTTTTTCTGACATAGAATAGTTGGAAAGGACCACCAGGATTATCAAGTCCAGCTCTCATCCCAACAGCTCCCCAACCCCTACACCATGGCCTTAAGTGCTTTAGCTACTCATTTTTTAAACTCCTTCAGCTCCATGGGCAGCCTATGCCAGTGCCCAACCACTCTCTCAGCAAAGAACTTCCTCCTAAGATCCAATCTAACCCTCCCCTGATGCAGCTTGAGGCCATTTCCCCTCATCCTATCATTAGGAATTTGGGAGAAGAGACCAGCAGCAGCCTNTCAAGATGCTGTCTCAGGAGCGCAGACTACAGGGGCATCATCACCTCCTCCCTCCTCCTGGTGACACCATTCTTGATCCGGGCCAGGATGCTTTTGGCCTTCTTGGCCACCTGGGGCCCTGCTGGCTCCTGTTCAGCCGGCTGTCAGCCAACACCCCCAGGTCCTTTTCTGCTAGGCAGCTCTCCAGCCACTCTTCTCCAAGCCTGTAGTTACAGATGTCCCACATCTAAAGTGATTTCCAGCCTGCTGGGTGCCCACTCACTTCAGATCCTCACGCTCCTTGTGACAAGTCCCAAGGAAGTTGCCAAACTGGCAGGAGTAGACGTGGTCATGGATCTCGAGAAGGAAACGCTCGTTAAACTCAAAGGCGCAGGGGAACTGCTGCTGGAGCTGCCAGACGCACTCCACGAACTGAGTGAACACAGGGGACACTTCTTTGGGGTCACTATCCAAATGGCCACACCTAAAAGAGGAACGAACAAAATGGTTAAATCCCACATCACCATTCCTCAGCACTGAAGTGGGAAGTTCTTTTTACCACTAGAATAAGAAATCATCTCTGGGACAGATATTTCTACATCCACTGTCAAGTTCTCCTGCATCACACAACTATAAATAATAGAATAGGGAGGGTTGGAGTGCTTTTTCAGTCTCGAAGCAAGAAAGGGGGAAAGAGTCCCCTAAAGAAGCAGAAATGATGAGCACAGGTTTATTTAGCCACTAATGGCCAGAGAACGTTTTGCTCTTGTCTTTGAGCAGTGTCTCTTCTTCTATTCCAGTGTAAGGTGTGTGTAGTGCTCATTTTCCCAGATACGCTTTAAAAAACCCCAGATTTCTTTTATTATTCTTCTCTGATTGAAATTCATTCTTAAAATTTCCACTTTTTACACTTTACTACTTACTACACCAGTTCCCTCCCCCCTTGTGCTTGTTGTGAGGTAATAAAGCACCGATGCAACAACAACCCAGGCAGATACTGGCTTTATGTTGCCAGGATTTCCCAAAATCTTCTCTCCTCTGTCCCCTCTTCATTTCATTTTTAATTGAATAGATTGCATGAGTTTAGGAATGTCATTCTCCTGCTGTGTACTGGTCACTGGGGAGGCCTCCCCTCAAGTAGTGGGGACAGGTCTGGGGTCCTTGCTTCAAGAAAGAGATTGAGGGCTCAAGTGGGTCCAGAGGAGCAACAAGGCTGTGGAAGGGACTGGAGGGAAAGGCTGATGGGGAGAGGCTGATGGAGCTGGGAGTGTTTAGCTTGGAGGAGAATCAGAGGGGGACCTTAACACTCTCTATAACTACCTGCAAGGAAGTTGTAGACAGGTATAGGTCAGGCTTTTCTCCCAGGCAACTACTAATAGGATGAGAGAGCAGGGCATGAAGCTGCACCAGGGGAGGGTTGGGTTGAATGTTAGGAAGCCCTTCCTCATGGAAAGGGTGCTCAGACCCTGGAATTGACTGCCCAGGGAGGTGGTGGAGTCCCCATCCCTGGAGGTGTTTAAGAACAAACTGGCTTAGTGCTCTGGTCTGGCTGATGTGGTGATGTCAGGTCCTGGGCTGGGCTGGATGAGCTCAGAGGGCTTTTCTATTCTCAATAATTCTGTGATTCCACAGCCCCAGCACTACTCTTGAAGTAACTCGTTCTTACCTGTGGGAGAACTTGTGGCCCATTGCAATCCACTCCTTTTCTATTAGGATCTTCCATGTCAAAAAAGAGATTAGAAAATAATAACAGTGATTTAGAGATTAGTTATCCACTGGCACCAGTACAAGGTCACTGCTGGAATGAGAAGTGAGTCTGGTAGTATCTTAAGGGAGCTTCTATGTTGTTAAAATCATAATATATAAGCGGGGAGAATTAACAGCTAAGTATTACACCATGCACTGCTTGATTTGGAAAGAGGATTGCGGTAGTCAAACCAGCAATTGCACTTCAGCAGACGTTTCCCACACCAATGGGAATATCAGCACTGCTGTGGACAGAGTAGCTCAGGAAAACTAAATTCACACGTAATGGCTTTAAAAGAAGGTCTCTGATGCACAAACTACCTGATGTACAGGTTTAAGCCACATAGGAATGAGTTTACCCCATTCCAAATCCTAGTAGAAAACAGACCATTGGCTGCAACAGTCTGAAATCACAAGCTGCTTCACAGCTTTCTGTGGGTTGCTGTGTCCTTTGCTCACTCCTCTTGCTGAAACGTCTCATTAGTGGCTCTCATGTGGACATTCAAGGAGACAAAGATTTGGGATGTGTAAAACAACTGCTGCTGGTTTGTGCTCCTGCTGTTCAGAGCAATTAAAGCTTCTTTAGAGAATCAAAGCTGGGTTTATATAGGTCACCTCCTGTTTGTTCCAGGAAAACAGCCTCCAACATTTAATTAGGGCCTGTTTACAGCGCAAATCCAGGAAGCACTTCTCATTTTTGACATTCCAGCCCTTGGGGTTCTTACCATGAAGCCTTTAAAAGTCCGGTAAAAGGGGTCTAGGAGGAGGCTGGCCAGAGAGCAGACCTGAGCTGTGCGATCCCAGCCATCTGAGCAGTGCACCAGCACACTTGCCTTCTCATCTCTCACAGCCTGCAAGGAGACACCAGACACAATTGTGTACAGGCTTTTTACGTTGGTTATCACCATTAAATTACCCTTCCACCTGCATTTGCCTGACTGCCCTAAAACCCCCTGTCTTCTCATCCGCCCTGTGGATATGGGTGGCTGCTGAGCACACAGGGAAACCAGAATAAGAAGCTGTAACACACACAGGTTGTCTGGGAACAAACACCCTCTGGTCTGAATGTCCTCAGTTTTGTGAAAAGTCAAGAATTCTCAGTCTCCTCTCTTTAAGGAAATACTTGGTGGATGAGGAGATAACTGGACATACAGAGACCTTCAGAAAAATGAGAAGAGCTCATCTCACACAGGTCATTTTTGTCCCCCTGTACTGGTGGCAGAAAACACAGACCAGCTCCTCACTTGGTATGAAAGAAAACTGTCACACAATCACAGAGTAACCCTGGTTGGAAAGGACCTCCCAGACCCCTAAGTCCAACCATCTCCACACCACCAATAAACCTCAGTCCCTGAGAGACTGACAAACACAACCTGACACCCTCCCTGCTGCCACTCGAGCAGGGTGGGAAGCACCATGGCTACAGGGTTCTTCAACACCTCCAGGCAGGGGGACTCCACCACCTCCTTGGGAAGGCCCTGCCAGTGCCCAACCACTCTTTCTGTAAAGAATTGTTTCCTCAGATCCAATCTAACCGCCCCTGCCTCAACTGCAGACCACTGCCCCTGCTTTTGTTAGCAGGCGCCAAGAAGAGACCAACACTCATCTCTCTATAACCTCCCTTCAGGGAGTTGTAGAGGGCAATGAAGGCCACCCTCAGCCTTCCCTTCTTGAAACTAAACCTGCTCCTCTCCCTCAGCTTCTCCTCAGACAACTGGTTCCCTAAACCCCTTATGATCTTGATAGCTCTGCTCTGGACCCGTTCCAGCATCTCCATGTCTTTCCTAGAATACGGGGCCCAGAACTGAACACAGTACTGGAGATGAGGCCTCACAAGGGCCGAGTACAAGGGTATGAGAACTTCCCTTCTCCTCCTGACTGCACTATTCCTTCTAAGAGAGAGAAGGCAACATTTACACAAGGCTACTCTCTCACCACCTCTTGCTTGGACTCTCTTTCCTATCACTGAAGAGCCATGTGCCTTGGGGTCTTTATCCTTCTGCCTGACCAGAAACACGGACTGCATTGGATAATCAAATTTAGCACCACCTAGAAGCAGGAGATAAGAAAACTGCTCTGAGCAATCCCTGTCCGCAAGGTTACAACTTGTTTGAGCTGTTCAGTGTTACAGGGGTGTTTACAGAAGGCCATTTATCCATATCCCATGATTTTATTGGTCTCATCAAGTTCTAATAAATCCCAGACAGTTTGTTTCTTACAATGCAGTGACCAGGGCAACATACCAGCATGTCACCAGGTCACAGCAATGTCTAGGAGAGAGCAGCTGGGTCACCCACTCAATGTTCTCCAGCTGCAGGCTTGGTTTTATACTGAGGCCAAGCTGAAGAAACAACATTTTCCCACCTTCTCTCCAGAGAAGGGCTCTAACAGACATCTATGGGGGTTTTTAAAGTCACCTGCAAGCTAGAGCACAGTTTTACCTTGGCAAGAAAGACACCTGCATCCATCACAGCCTTAATGTGCCGTAACCAACCTGAGTTCTCCAGCCCAGTGAGGAAATCGCTCATTGAGGGGGACTTCATTTCACACACTAGGGACACAAACAGAAGGAATTAGCCAACGCTCCTCTAATGACACCTTTTTCCCACGTCCCCGTGGGCTCAGAGCTAGGCAGACCCCCAAAAGTCACATTTCCACCCTTTAAGAGTGTCAGCAGCAATATGCTTTAGGATGCAAACTACTGGTTAGATAGTAAATACAGAAAGCAGGAATCTTTAGCTCTGGAAAGATCCTCCTCCTTCTCCTTTTTCCCCATCAAAAGGAGAGCTTAGTAACATATTATGAAGCAACTCAGACCCTATACTGAACCCCTGCACAGAGAACACTTAGAGTGATACAGCTCGATAGCTCACAAGCCACCAGCAAGAGAGACTGTATTGCTGATGAAGAAGAAAGTGGGAGAAACCATTTATTGTGCCTCTTCCTCTACCACAGAATAAATCTGTCAGGAACAGACAGTCGAGGGCTGAGACTTTTGATGGGACCAATCTCTGCTTCATTTTTTTCCCAAGGTCGCCACAGATCCTGCTTGGCCAGGCAAGCAGTGACATCAATTATTGAGCTCTTTTGAAGCAGGATGGCCATTATGCCGGTTACTAAAATATTAAAGCTCTTATTTTGAACAGCAGAACATTAAGAGCAGGGACCAAGCAGAATGGTTTGCAGCACCTACCACATACCCTGTTCTGCATGATGATATCTGCACTAGAAACCAGCTTGCTGGGTGCAGTGGTTTGAGCTGAGCTACATCCTCACTTTGAATGGAACTTCTCCATAATTAAACTGGTGAAAACAGGGGGCTGATTCACCTCTCGATCTCCAGTGGCACAAGTTAAACATTTCTTCTGCTCTAAGATCCCAGTCTCACAGGGGAGCTTCATAAACCTGAGCTACTCTGCATTTCCATCTACTTAAAGCATTAACTTCATACATTTTGCTGCATTAAAACCAAATTCAGTTCAAGAAATCCCTAATGAACGAAAATGAAGAGCTATGCACCTATGGGAGTAAAGGTCATTCCAACTCATAGATTGGAAAGGGTTGGAAGGAGCAACTGGGGATCACCTAGTCCACATAGGGTTTCTATACTCAACAAAAGGTTCAGCCAAGGGTACGAAGATGGACTGTACCTACCTTCCAGGAGCTTCTGCAAGCTGTTCCGCATCACATGGATGTTTTCTATGCCAATAAACTTAAAGCGAATGTTCTCGTAGTTGTCTTCATTCTCATAACCCTTCCCAGTGGCTCGGTTGGCCATGGCGTTTAACTGCCAAATTCAAGGGAAGGGGAATAGGATAGAAAAGAGAGGGAGAACATTACAAGAGAAGACACAGAAAGGAGGAGTCTGTTTTGCGACTTGGATCAATGCTTTTAAGTATCTAAAGGGTGGGTGTCAGGAGGATGGGACCAGGCTCTTCTTGGTGGTGCCCTGTGACTGGACAAGAGGCACCAGGCACAAACTGGAACACAGGAGGTTCCATTTGAACAAAGGGAAAACATTTTCCCAGTGAGGGTAGCAGAGCCCTGGCCCAGGGTGCCCAGAAAGGTTGTGGAGTCTCCTGCTCTGGAGACATCCCAAACCCACCTGGACGTGTTCCTGTGGGACCTGCTCTAGGGGAACCTGCTCTGGAAGAGGGGCTGGTTGATCTGCCAACCCCACCCGCTTGTGATTCTATCAAGTCCACACTGCACATCACGAGAACATGAGTGCTGCTCTGAACACATCCACTGGGAACAGCACTAACTGAGGTGTAAGGTTTAAAAGCAGACGCAAACCTCATGAAGATACCTTTGGCCTTGTGTCTACAACATACATGAAGGGACTCCCAGGGTTGGCTTCTCTGATGGCCTGCAGCATCTGCTCATCCTCCAGACAGCGAGCGCTGAACCCGGACAACGGCTGGCTACAGCGACATATGGCAGCCTGCAACACACAACAGCGCTCAGATCATCTCTACCATGCTGCTGCCTCAAAGAACCCTCAGCTGTTGGGTTCAAGTATCCTGTTCCCTGTCTTGCTGAGAAACTGCTGCTTCAGTGGACACTCCGAAATGGTAATGGAATACTCTCAAAGCTGGGAATCTTAAAAAACCAGCCTAAACCCATTCTTACAAACCCAAAACATCCCTAAGGGAAAAAACGCCTCATCCTGAAGGAAAAAACCCAACCCATCCCTAACAAAAACCAAACCCCTAGCCCACACTAAAACCCACTCCATCCCTTTCCACAACTTTGCTTATCAGTTGCTACTGCTCCGAGACAGGGAAATGTCAAGAACTGCCAGCGCAACTCCCTACAGTTGCCCAGGTCAAGCCAGGCTTCCTCAGGAAAACAATGATTTGACTGTGACAGCATTTTCCCAACATCTGCATCTAAAACATCGCTGAGACAGCAAAGTTAAACATTTACATTCAGTGGAAAAAAAAACCACCCCAAAAGAGCCCAACCCTGAAATCTTCACTTATTTTGAGCCTAGTGGAGATTTCTTTCAGGGTGGTTCCTCAGTACTAAGAAAATCTAGCTGAGTTCACAAGTAACTCGGTGAAACATTATTCAAGACAGCTAAGGAGCAGATTAAAAGGAAAAAAAAATCCAATAAAAGATGGAATAGAGCATTGCTGAGAGCTGGTAAAATGAATTCCCAGACAGGAAGCTTTTTGAAGACTCTGGATGTGTCCCAAGTGTTTGTCTGTAACGAGGTTATTCTGCAACTCGGAACAAACTGGTATCAGACTGTGAAGTGCAGCTCTCAAAGGTGCAGTTAATACGCTCTAATAATTATCTGGTGCTTTTCTCTCACTACAAGGGGATGGGATGAGAAGCAGAACCTTTACTCTCCACAGCAGACAAAGAGTGACTAACATTGTTTTCTTTATATAAGTACGAAAGCACCGGAATCCGCCCTCTGCTTCTGAACCTTGAACTTCCCATCACCACTGACTTATTAGCAGCTCTAGGCACCACGATTTCTGGAGGATACGTGTTGCAAACCTGAGAAGAAAGAGAAAAAAATCCACATTTTATTATTCAGTGATTCAAATCTTACGAAACATTCATCTGTAGCTCATGATCCAGTGTTCAGAAACAACCAGGATAGACTAACCCAGCCCATAAAGTTTCAAGCTATTAAGAGGTGTTTTCAAGCAAAAAAAACCACAGGGAAAGGAGGTAAACAGATCGATCTGGTAAAGGAAACAATGACATTTGCAACTGAACCTGAAAAAAACAGAGGCCACAGTACCTAATGCCTATTAAAGGAAGATCTTTGAATCCATAAATGTGATGCCAGTTTCGGATTTGTCATTAAAAAGAGAAACTAAGAACAACTGTATCTAATTACAAAAAAGTCCCCTCTGAATTTAATTCAACTTGAAAAGCTTCTAGTGGTCAGGTAGAACCTTAGAAACCAACTTAATCCTTCCTCCAGCACAGGTGTTTCAGTAGGTATTTCACATGTAAGTTGGTCTCTAAGCCTGGCTTTACTTTCAGCCAGAAAGGTCTGATGACAAAATGAGGGAAGAAATACAGAAAGAAGTGATAGGAAGGAGGGTTTTGAGGAAGCGTGCTGGAAAACACTTCCATTTGGTGTCATTCAGAACTAACCTGGACTTAGAGAGGAGAAAGAAAAAAAACAGCAGCAGCCTGTTAGGGCTGAAGCGTCTGGGAGCTCTCACTTAGCACAAGATCCAACCAAGCAAGAAAAAAAAATCTCTATTCATAGATTCCCAGAACGGTTCAGGTTGGAAGGGACCTTAAAGATCATCTAGGTGCAACTCCCCTGCCATGAGCAGGGACACCCCCCACTAGACCAGGTTGCTCAAGGCCCCAGCCAATCTGGCCTTGAACACTTCCAGGGAGGGGGCAGCAACAACCTCCCTGGGCAACCTGCTCCAGTGTCTATGTTTGTTTTCCTTTATCACAGAATCCTTAGGGATCAGAAGGGACCTCGAAAGATCATCTAGTCCAATCCCCCTGCCACAGCAGGATATCCTAGACCAAGTCATAGAAATGTATCTAGGCAAGCCTGGAACATCTCCAGAGAAGGAGACTCCACAACCCCCTTGGGCAGCCTGTTCCAGTGCTCTGGTACCCAACCTGGGAAGAAGTTCCTGCTGATATTTATATGGAACTGCCTATGTTCCAGCTTGCACCCACTGCCCCCTGTCCTGTCACCAGATGACCTTGAGAAGAGCCCTTAGGTAGTCAGTCCCTTTCCACACTTCCTCACACTCCACCAAGCCAAATTGCTGCCATCTAGTTCCCTTCTACTGGGGTTTGAAACTACCAATAGCAGCTAAAGGTACTTCAGGGTTTTTATAACAGAGGATTTGATGATTCTCTAGAAAACAAGAGTTCCTGATACTTTGCCAAGGGAATCAGAGCAAACCAAGGCAGCTCTGAAGCTCCATTTGATTTATCCACAGTATCAATACCCGCAGCTTCACATCAAGACAATGCTGCTTCGATCAACACCGACTTCATTTGTCCCCAGAGGCATCACCTCTGTGATTTCACAGAGGACTGATAAATGTCATTAATAACAAAGAGGAGGTACAGCACTGCACAGCTACTCTGGGCAAGAATTACCTCGTAATCCTTATTGAGGTCTGTGATTTCCCAGTAGTCGTTTGGAATTCCCATCCGCTGATAATCTACTTTTAAATCAATCAGCTTCCATCCCATCTCCCGGTTCTCTTTAGATGTTTTGGGATTGTAAGAGAAGGCATAAAGTTCTTCAGGTTTCACTGGGGAAGAAGAAAGAATAAAAAGCCTGAACAACTAATTAGGGAGAGATAAAGACATACGGAGAGGTCAAATGCTTCTTCCTGAAGGCCATCTTTGGGATCAGCCCACTCTGCACCACAACTGAGGGAGGGACTGAAAATGAAACCTACTTAGCCAAGAAAAATCAGGAGAGTTGGAAATTATTTCTGGAGGCAGCCAGAGGATAAAACCCCAAATCCACTGCACAGCTGTGTGTTTTCATAATAGCAATTTTCTCCCTTCTCAAAGGTCAGAGGCATGAAGTTTCCTTCCATTATTTCATGTGTTTTGCTGCTCTCAAACTTAGATTGATCCTCCTCAAAACAAATCAAAATAAGATACGAGTCCTACAGAGGAGAGAATTGCTATTTAAAACTTCTCAACTTCATATTTACTGGGGATTTTTTACAATGCAACAGGCACTTTACATGAGATTTAGATCTTAGGAATTAATCTATAAATCAGAGGGTTGGAAGAGACCTCCAAAGCTCTTCTAGTACAACCCCCCTGCAATAGGCAGGGCCAACACTCACTAGACCAGATTGCACAGAGCCCCATCCAGCCTAACCTTGAATGGCTATAGGGATTGGCTCCTCAAACACCTCTCTAAGCAGCCTGTTCAGGGATCCACCTCCCTCAGTCTGAAGAGCTTTTTCCTGATGTCTAAACTAAATCTACCCTGTTTCATCTTCAAATCATGACCTCTGGGATGGAAATATCTGCTACAAGATGTCTTTTCTGGGACAGGTTCCTAACACAGCTCTAAGCTTATGGCTCAGGAGCAAGTTCTGAGCCACAGCATCAGTAATTCCAGTACTATAATAATGATATATGTATATATACATATATAAAATTATATAGGGTCTGTCACAGAGTCAGAGTGTTAGGGATTGGAAGGGACCTCAAAAGATCACCCAGTCCAAGCTCCCTGTCACAGCAGGATCCCCTAGATCCAGTCACACTGCTCTCCAACAGCTCAGTCCCCACCCTATCCTGGTCCCTGGGGTTGTTGTTGCCCAGATGCCAGACTCTACACTGTCCTTGTTGCATTTCATTCGATTCCTCCTCCCTGCCCAGCTCTCCAGCCTGTAAAAAAAATCCAAGTAAGAAAACCCCACCATGAACTGTTAGAACAGCAAAGGAGAACTGCTACACCCCATAAATAGAACACAAAGGGCTGCAGCGTGTTACGCAAATAACCACAAGACAAAGGGGACTGCTGTAACCCCTCCACATGCCGAGGCACCACGCGACTCTCGTGGTTTTTGAAACTTTAAAGAACGGTGACAGCTTTGAAGCCCAACATCAAAAACTTGAGAACTGCAGTGTTAGAACTCCCTTCAGAGGAAAGGAAACTCCAAAGGTAGCTACTGGGATTACACACGAAATTTAGGATCAACACAAACCCACCCCAAACTCAGCAAACCTCATTTTTACCACAGGTCTTTCTGCTCGAGTGCTGGTTGATGGCTTGTAGGAAGCAGAGAGGTGGCATTGATTCCCTTCCCTTGAAATAGTGACAGAACTAACCTTATAACACCAATTCCCAAAGAGATCTGCTTCAGTGCAGGAGCACCCAAAGCCCACGTCTGCCACATGGGAAAGCTGGGTAGGAAACTCAGTGAAATGCTGCCATGTAAGAACTAAGAGCCTGAAGATTCATCCATGATGATACAATCATAGAATCATCATGGCTGGATCACCAAGTCCAGCTCTCATCCCAACAGCTCCCTAACCCCTAGACCATGGTCTCAAGTGCTCCAGCTACTCGCTTCTTAAACACCTCCAGGGATGAGGACTCCACCACCTCCCTGGGCACCCTATGCCAGTGCCAAACCACTCTCTCAGCAAAGAACTTCTTCTTAAGATCCAATCTAACCCTCCGCTGATGCAGCTTGAGGCCATTTCCCCTCAACCTATCATTAGGAATTTGGGAGGAGAGACCAGCACCAGCTTGTTTCAGGTAGCTGTAGAGAGCAAGGTTTCCCCTCAGCCTCCTCTTCTCTAGATTAAATANAACCCATTCCCTCAGCTGCTCTTCACAGGGCCTGTTTGCCAGCTCTCTAGCCTCATCGCCCTTCTCTAGCATCACTCCAGCCCCCGAATGTTCTGATACTGCAGCACCCAAAACTGGACCCAGTAGTCAAGGTGGACTCCAACGAGTGCAGAGTAGAGAGGCACCATCACCTCCTCCCTCCTGCGGGTGACACTGTTCCTGATCCAAGCCAGGGTGCTATTGGCCTTCTTGGCCACCTGGCCACCCCACTGGCTCCAATTCAGCCGGCTGTCAGCCAACATCCCCAGGTCCTTTTCTGCTAGGCAGCTCTCCAGCCACTCTCTCCCAAGCCTGGGAGTAGCTGGGGGGCTGTGACTGAAGTGCTTGAGCAGCACTTGGCTTTGTTAAACCTCATCCCGTTGGCCTCAGCCCATCACTCAAATGGACTAAGAAGCTGAAGCCACAGGAGACCAAAGGCTTTTGGGGATGTTTGGATTATTTAAGAGTGACTCCAAGCCAGGGCAGCCAGGGTGAAGGGTGGAGTTTCATGACTGTAAACAGACAAACACTGAGAATGCACTGTTGGGAAATAAATTAAAGGTGCCAGTGCTCAGAGCTTTTATTTGTGGGATTCCAGAATGCTGGGAACATCTGGATTAACTGGAAAGGGCAGAACTATAAAGGGCCAACAGCACAGACACAGAAATCACAGACAATGCCCAGGATAAGACACTTGGCATAACAGCTACAAGATAAAAGCCTGAGATGCCACACACAGCCTCAGTTCACAGAATCCCACAATGGTTTAGGTTGGAAATCACTTCTGAGGTCATCGAGTCCAACCATGAACCCAACTGTCCCAAGGCCACTGCGACACCCTGCCCCTAAGCTCCAAACCTCCACAACTTTTGAATCACATCCTGGAATGGCAATTCAAACCCCTCCCTGGGCAGCCTGGTCCAAGGCCTGAGTATCTTTCCATCAAGAAGTCTTTCCAATCTAAACTTCCCCTGGTGCAACTGAGGCCATTTCCTCTCTCGTCCTATCACTTGGTTCCTTGTGAGAAAAGACCAACCCCCAGCTCTCTACAGTATCCTTTCAGGTAGCTGTAGACAGCAGTAAATTCTCCCCTCAGCCTGCTCTTGGGCAAATGAACTTGACATGAGCCTCCACAAGCTTCTCATGGGCCATCACCTCATTCACAAAGGATCTGTGGTTAGTTTGGAAGTGAAAGCCCCACTCTGAGGGCAGCACAGAGCTCTGTGTACTGAGCCAACCCCCACGGATCACCTCTGGTGGTGGAAACCGATTCTTATCTCACATCCCCCTCCTTCCAGACACTGCAACACAGCCACAACCATTCGATGATTTGCAAAGCAGATTTCCTCCCCCTCGGTTACCTGGTTGTGAAAGCTTCAGCAGCGACGCACACACTTCCTGACAGTCACGTTCCTGCCCAATAACAAAGTGAGCGACGTGGAAGTTCTTGCAGTGGATGAGGAGAGGATACCCAGCAGTGCTCAGGGGCAGTTTCTCTACCGTTGCAATGTGGTGGTGCAGAATCTACACAACAGGAAACAACCAACATTTTTTTTTAGACACTGCTGCTAAGGCTGTGAGAATCACAGAATCCTGTAGACGAAGAGAAGGTTCAAGACCATCTAAAGAACCTGAAGCTGAACAAGGTAAAAGTGAACAAGGCCACGAGAAAGGATGGGATTCACCCACAGCTCCTGAAAGAGCTGGCACATGAAGCTGCAAAGCTACTGTCTCTCGTATTCAAAAAGTCCTGGCAGTCTGGTGAAGATCCCACTGACTGGAAAAGGGGAAACAAAACCCTCATCTTCTACAATGGGAGAAGATCCAGAGAACTACAGGCCACTCACTCAGTTTCACCTCTGTGCCTGGCAACATCATGGAGCAGATCCTCCTGAAGGCTCTGTTAAGGGGTGACTGGTGACAGCCAACACAGCTTCACCAAGGGCAAGTCCTGCCTGATCAACTTGGAGGCCTTTAACGATGTGGTCACAGCCTCAGTGGACAAGGGCAGAGCAACTCCTAGGCCTGTGCAAAGCACTCAACACCGTCCTGCACGACATTGTGATCTCTAAATTGGAACAATATGGATTCAATGGATTGGGCACTCGTTGGACAAGAAGGTGTCTGGGTGGTGGCACCCACAGAGTTGTGCTCAATGGCTAGCGTCCCAAGGGAGATGGTGACCAGAGGTGTTCCTCAACAGTCGATACTCAGACCTCAGTCAGTTTGCTGACAACACCAAACCATGTGGTGAAGTCAACCCCCTGGAGGGAAGGGAGGCCATCCAGAGGGACCTGCCAGGCTTGAGCAGAGAGCTGGTGCAAACTGCATGAAGTTCAACAAGTGCAAGGTTCTGCATTTGGGTAGAGGCAATCCCATGCCTGAATACAGACTGAGGAGACAGGATTGAGGACAGCCCTGAGGAGAAGGACTTGGGGGTGGGCCAGAAGTTTAACAGGAGCATTCAGTGTGTGTTTGCAGCCCAGAAAGACAATCATGCCCTAGGCTGCAGCAAAAGAAGCAGTGACAGTTGGTTGAAGGAGTTGATTCTCCCCCTCTACTCTGCACTGGTGAGACCAAATCTGGAGTACTGTGCCCAGTTCCAGAGTCCCCAACATAAGAAGAACACAGAGCTCCTGGAACAGGTCCAGAGGAGAGCAACAAAAATCATCAGAGGGCTGGAGCACCTCCCCTATGGGGACAGGCTGAACAAGTTGGAGTTGTTCAGACTGGACAAGAGCAGGCTCCCAGGTGACCTTCTAGCAGCTTTCCAATCTCTGCAGGGGGCTACAAGCTAGGAGAGGGCTTTTGATGAGAGAACAAGGGGGAAAAATGACTTAAGAGGGGAGATTGAGGTTGGACATGAGGAAACATTCTTTGCTGTGAGGGTGCTGAGATGCTAGAAAAGGTTGCCCAAGGCAGTTGTGGATGCTCCCTCCCTGGAAGTGTTCAAGGCCAGGTTGGATGGGGCCCCAAGTATCCTGATTTAGTGATGGTGTCCCTGTCTCTGCAGGGGGGTTGGAATTAGATGACCTTTAAGGTCCCTTCCAACCCTGCCCACTCTATGATTCTCTGAACCTCAGGGTGGGAAGGGACAGCTGAAGACCTGCCAAAGCAGGTAACTCTTCCAATATTATCAACATGCTTTTGCTGATTGCATCTGTCTAGCAGCAGAAAATGAATTTATTTGTGATGTTTATCAAGCAAACACGATAAACATCCAGTTTGTGCACCCAAAGGTCTGGTATCTAAAAGCAAAACCAGAAAAACACAGACAAATGTAAACCACTTGTAGAGGTCCACTTTTCCTTCCCTCTACCCACATTCACAGTACTGTTGTCTTTCCTGTCTTCCCTTAGGACTAGTTTTTTTTAAGTCTCAATGGTCATCTTGAGCTTCTAAAGCTGCAAATTCAAGTGTGGTGGTTTGGAATGTCGAAACCTGACGTGAGTTTTCTGTTCCTGGAACTATCGCTAATTACCGTGAGCAACCTCTCTCAAGTCACATCACCCTTCACAGAATCCCACACTGGTAGGGATTGGAAGGGACCTTGAAAGATCATCCAGTCCAATCCCCCTGACACAGCAGGATCACCTAGACTCAGTCACACAGGAATAGGCCAGGCAGGTTTTAAACATCTCAAGAGAAGGAGACTCCACACCCCCCCTGGGCAGCCCCTTCCAGGGTTCTGGCACCCTCACCAGGAAGAAGTTTCTTCTCATCTTCAGGTGGAACCTCCTCTGTTCCAGCTGATTCCTGCTGCCCCTTGTCCTATCACTGGGTGCCACTGACCAGAGCCTTCCTCCTGACACTCACCCTTTCCATATTGATCAACATTCATGGGGTCACCCCTCAAGCTCCTTTAACCTTTCCTCAGCAGGGAGATGCTCCATTCTGTCCATCCTCTTTGGGACTCTGCACTGGACTCTCTCAAGCAGTTCTGTGTCCTTCTGGAACTGAGGGGCCCAGAACTGGACACAAGATTCCAGATACAGTCACTGGACACAAGATTCCAGATACAGTCACACCAGAGCAAAGCAGAGTGGGAAGAGAACCTTGTGTTAATTTCCTTCCAAAACAGCTGTTTGTTAAACACCTGGTGTCAAAATGCTACAAGAGACAATCACAGCTTTGGAATTCACAAAGCTGGTCATTCAGCACACAAGAGAGACCGTGATTTCTATACTCCAGGAACTGTGACATACCCATGTTTCTTTCCTGACTTCAGCAGACGCCTCTACATAGATCAGGTGGGTTGCGGTGAGGTATAAGGTGCCATTTGCTGCCTTCCTGTTTGTGTAACGATCCAGCAATTTCACATTTTCAACCTGCAACATCAAAAATAAAAAGAGTATGGGAAAAATTAATTTAACTTTGATGGCAGAAGTATCTGAGCACCTGCTGAACCACAATCTTTGATCCTGGAGTGCTTGTGGGCAATAATTCTGCCATGGAACAGCACTGTGTTCTTGTGGTCAAGAAGACCAATGTAATTCTGAGATGAATTAAGAGGGTGTCCAACACATCAAGAGAGGTTCTCCTCCCCCTCAGCTCTGCCCTAGTGAGGCCACATCTGCAGTACTGTGTTCAGTTCTGGGTTACTCGGTTTAAGGAGGACAGAGAGATGATTGAGTCAAACAGAGGGCCATGAGGATGATTAGGGGACTGGAGCACCTGCCTTATGAGGAGTGACTGACAGATCTGGGACTTTTCAGCTTGGAGAGGAGAAGGTTATGAGGGGATTTAATCACTGTCTATAAATCCATGATGATTGGATGTCAAAAAGAAAGAGACAAATCTCTTTTCACTTGTGTCCTGTGATAGGACAAGGGGTAATAGGTGTAAGCTGAAGCACGGGAAGTTCCACTTCAATGTGAGGAAGAAATTGGATGTCAAAAAGAAAGAGACAAATCTCTTTTCACTTGTGTCCTGTGATAGGACAAGGGGTAATAGGTGTAAGCTGAAGCACGGGAAGTTCCACTTCAATGTGAGGAAGAACTTCATTACTGTAAGGGTCACAGAGCACTGGAACAGGCTGTCCAGGGAAGCTGTGGAGTCTCCTTCTCTGGAGACTTTCCAGACCTGTCTGGATGTGTTCCTGTGTGACCAGCTCTAGGTTCTGTGGGCCTGCTCAAGCAGGGGGCAGTGGATCTGATGACTCTTGGAGATCCCTTCTAACCCCTAATGATCTGTGTGTCTGTGTAATGTCGGGAGAAAAACAGAAAAATAAACGAGTTAAGACTCCCCTGCCACATTAATTCAGCTTTACACAATAAATTCTAATTATTTCTGCAGCAACTAAAGCCAAAAAGGTTAAGCAAACAGCCAAGGTTTAGCAGTAGTAACAGGATTACTGGATTCGAGGCCAAGACGATCACAGTTTATTACTGTGCAAGGCTGCAGAAATAAGAAGACAAGGAAGGGCACAGGAAAAGGCTGTCCATGCTGAATATGATCCAGAAACAGCCCCCTCCAGCATGACCTCCAACTCCTCAGTCACTAGAAAAAGCTGTTAGTAGCTACTCCTCCTCATAACATGCTTGCTAGGCATTGCAAGTGCATTTCACACACCATGCTATACCAGTTAATAAAATAATTATAGAAACCTCCAGCTTTGACTTA
Source organism: Upupa epops (assembly GCA_013397515.1). Classification (NCBI taxonomy): domain Eukaryota; kingdom Metazoa; phylum Chordata; class Aves; order Bucerotiformes; family Upupidae; genus Upupa; species Upupa epops. Next base: position 204,047 of record VZRI01013242.1, read on the forward strand.
ATAAAATATTCATAAGGGGTTTACATCAGTTCATTGATTTTTTCCTTATTTTTTCTTCTCCTGGTCTATCTGCTCTGTAATGAGCGCAGATGGAATTTTTCTCTCTTCATTAAGCAAAAATAAGGGTGCAAAAAATCCCAGTAATAATGGAAAGGACAATGAAAACCAAGTTTAAGAACACAAGATAAAACAGCTCCAAGTATTGAATGTACAGGGGTATTGGACTGAAATAAATAATGGAAAATGTCAGTAAAATAACTAAAAGAGTAGAATTCCTGCTCTGTAACTCCCTAATATCCCTCATTTTTTCCTGAATATATAATTATTAGATCTAATTTGCCCTTTTCCAGGCCAGTGGACAACAAGCAGATCCAGCAAAACACCTCAGGCAATGTGGGTGAGGAGCATCCCTGACTGAAAAGCCTAGAGAACACAACAAAACAGAGTGACTTGCATGGTATTAAAGCAAATAAAGAAGCCAAGCACATACACAGTGTTCAAGCAGATAAATAAACCGAGGAAATAAATAGCATTAAAACAAATAAACAGTAGTAAAGCAAATAAATAACCCAAACAGCTGCTACCTCAAGGAAGGCACCTTTTGGTTTTGAGCTGTCATGAGCCCAGATCACTGAATTCAACTGGAAAAAGCACATTTTAATGTTTTTTTTCATCTTATAAAATAAAAACGGATGTGAATTGTAGGCAAATCAACCCTTTCTGTGACTAATTTATTCAAAATTCTCTTTCCAGCCAGGCTAGAAGCACCGAAACACCACGGCAAGGGGCTGCCACCCTCCCGGACTCAGCCCCGACTCCTTCGCAAGGCTTCACGGAAGGGAAACCCTGAAGCCGAGCGAAAATCGCTCGTTTATAGAAATTTAACGACTTTAACACAAAACAGCGAGTGACACAGACACGGCCCTGCCGACAGCTGCCAGCTCGGACGCGCGTCGGGCGGGTGAACCGAGCCGAGCCGAGCCGAGCCCGGCTGGTCACCCCCAGGAGCTCGGGGGCTCCCCGAAATGCCGCTGGGGTCTCGGAAGGCGGGCAGCGGCTCAGGCTCTTACCTTAGGGGTGCTGATGTGCTCCATGGCGGCAGCGCCCGCCCGCTCCGCCTTCAACCCCGCGACGCCATTCGCACGGGGCAGCGCCCCGCCCGGCCCCGCCGCAAAGCTCGCGAGAGTTTCTGTTGGCGCCATCGTGGGTGAGGGCAGAGCGGCGCCATCTTGAGTGTAGACAGGGCGGCGCCATGTTGAGTGAGGGCAGGCAGGCACAGGAGCTACTCCCCCACACCAGCGCAGGAAGCTCTATTTTGGAGAAATAAACCTCTTTTTCCTCAATTAGGAAAGCCAACAGCGTTGCTCTCAATAAGAAGCCGGCTAACAGTGTTAGAGATCACAGAATCACAGGCTGGAAAACACCTCTAAGATCATCCAGCCCAGCCCAGGACCTAACATCACCACACCAGCTGCACTAAGTGCCATGTCCAGGCTGTCTTTAAACACCTCGAGGGATGAAGAATCCACCACCTCCCTGGGCAGTCCATTCCAGGCTCTGATAATCCTTTGCATGAAGAAGGGCTTCCTAGCACCCAAACTAACCCTACCCTGGGGCAGCTACAGGCCCCCTTCTAGTTCTATCATAGTTGCCTGGGAGAAGAGCCTGACCCCTACCTGGGGGGAATTATGGACCACTCACTTCAGGAAACAGATTGAGGGGCTGGAGCAGGTCCAGAGAGCAACAAGGCCGGGGAAGAGACTAGAGGGAAAGGCTGATGAGGAGAGGCTGAGGGAGCAGGGAGTGTTCAGCCTGGAAAAGAGGAGACTCAGGAGGACCTTCTCCTTCTCTACAGCTCGCTGAATGTAGGTTGTAGACAGGTGGGAGTCAGGCTCTCCTCCCAAGCAACTGACAGAACCAGAAAGCAGGGCCTGAAGCTGCACCAAGGTAGAGTTAGGTTGGATGTTTGGAAGCCCATCCTCATGGAAGGGGTGATCAGACCCTGGAACAGACTGCCCAGGGCAGTGGTGGAGTCCCCTTTCCTGGAGGTGTTTAAGGACAGCCTGGCTGTGGCCCTTAGTGCCCTGGTCTGGCTGATGTGGTGGTGCTAGGCCCTGGGCTGGACGAGCTCAAAGGTCATCTTTTCAGTGATTCTGTGATTCTATGATTAATCTGAGCTGTCATCAGCTGGAATGATTTAAAAATAAATAAATCAAAACCACTGTGGCAGCTTAAAAATAAAATCTAAATCCAGTGCAGCAGCCCATTAAAAGAGTGGCTTCAGTATGTTTCTTGGGTTGAGGCTTTGGTTATCTCCCACTGGATCACAGAGGGTGCTCAGCGTGTTAAACCCCTGTTTGATGCAGGGAGCAGCAAGTGTCTTGTTCTAGGCCCCAGAGACATTGTCACAGCCCTGACTGAACTTCAAAGTTCATCTTCATGCTGCAGTGTTTTTTCCTGTCACTTCAAGTCACAGTTATTACAGAAATCCCCCTGTACTACAGGAACCTGTGATTCTTTAGATCTTGCTCAGAGCTCCTTCCGTTGACATTGATCCTGTCATTCACTGGGAGGCCACCACCAGGCTTGCTGTCAGCCATCAGAGAATCACAGAGTCACTGAGGCTGGAAAAGCCCTCTGAGCTCATCCAGTCCAGCCCAGGTCCTGACATCACCCCATCAGCCAGGCCAGGGCACTAAGGGACACAGCCAATCTGTCCTTAAATACCTCTAGGGATGGGGACTCCACCACTGCCCTGGGCAGTCCATTCCAGGTTCTCATCACCCTTTCCATGAGGAAGGGCTTCCTAACATCCAACCAACCCCCGCATTCACACTCTCAGGCAAAGAAAGTGTTAAGTACCTCGGCCTACTCCCTATCACCAGTTACCATATTCCCCCCTTCATCTGTTGGGTTACAAGTAGAAACCAGAGAAAAAAGCAGCTTTCTACAATGATTTTGCAATCTGGAGTTTGAAGATCTTCAGTTTGCAGGGAGAGGTAAACTAAGCTGTAGGTGAGCAATTGTCAACACCTCGTTTTATTAGTCACTCCCCCTTCAGGAAGCTTTTAACAGGCAGCTAAAAATCTAACACAATAAATCTCCATCAGCAGAGCAGTGAAATCCTGCCTAATGCAGATGAAAATCGTATTTTATCTGGGCAACATCAGAGAAAAGCAATTTATTGTGGCATTTTTATCAAGAGAAGGATGGGAGGGGTCATTACCCGACACCCACACTGCTAAGCTCCTGGAATAGGAGTGCTAGTCGAAAAGGGAGCCTCGTTTACCTCTGTTATGAAGAGAACAGTACTCCATCTACATCGAGATCGTGGGGTTAGATCCAATTCACCAACCAGCCGGTGTTGGGAGTCCATCAGGTGGGTGGATAAGTCCACTGCTGATGCGCGAGGCCAGGCTGAATGACCCCAAACATGAGTTTGGTCGCTGGAGTTTGTTTTTTCTCACTTTACTGATCCTGGAGAAACAGCTGTCACAAGAAATAGCTGTAGGGAGCCCAGGTTTTGTCCATATTTTAGACTCTGGACTGTCAGAGATAGATTGTGAAGTATTTTCCCAGAGGAGAAAAACTGGTAAGGAGCTTGTTAGAGGGAATATTAAGACTGCTGAGATGTGGGAAAGCAGGGCTGGGTACAAGCTCCTGCCAAACTTTAAAGCCTTGGAACTGTCCTTATTCTAAAGGTCTTTTCAGTGGAAATACTTCTAGAAGAGTTTAAATATCAACAGGTGGGGTCAGGGTCATAGAATCATCAAATAATCATGGTTGGAAAGGACCACCAGGATTACCAAGTCCAGACTTCATCCCAACAGCTCCCTAACCCCTAGACCATGACCTCAAGTGCTCTAGCTACTTGCCTTTTAAACATCTCCAGGGATGGGGACTCCAACCCCTCCCTGGGCACCCTGTGCCAGTGCCCAACCACTCTCTCAGCAAAGAATTTCTTCCTAGGATCCAATCTAAACTTCCCCTGATGCAGCTTGAGGCCATTTCCCCTTGTCCTATCATTAGGAATTTGGGAGAAAAGACCAGCATCAGCCTTGTTACAACCTCCTTACTTAGGTAACTGTAGAGAGCAGTAAGGTCTCCTCTCAGCTTCCTCTTCCCTCAGCCACTCCTCATAGGGCCTGTTTGCCAGCCCTTCTCTGGCCCTGCTCCAGCCCCTCAATATCTTTCTGATACTGAGTGACACAAAACTGGACCCAGTACTGAGGAACAGTCGCACAAGTGCAGAGTACAGGGGCACCATCACTTCCCTACTCCTGGTGGTTACACCAGTCCTGGTCCAGGCCAGGTGCTGTTTGCCTTCTTAGCCACCTGGGCACAGTGCTGGCTCAGTTGGTCTTTATGTGGTGAATTGCAGCATCACTGTGACTGCAGCTGGGGCTACAAGATCCCAGATGATGTGATGCAACTGATGAGTTCCCCCTGAAGATTAGCAAAATGCTGTGTGAAAAACCTGCACCCTGCTGTACACAGGAACAGTGATGATGGCCTCTCCTCCAAAATTCAGCTCGTCCCCCTCTCCCCATCTCCCCTCCAAGAAGGTTTTACACTACAGAAGAGTTTGTGAATGCAAGCAGCCACATGCCTGCAGGGACCACCCCTTTCCACAGAGCAGCTCAGGGGTCTCTGGTATTTTTAGTCTCCCCGGTTGTGCTGCTGCTCTGCTTTTGACTGCTAAGCACGATCACCACTACGATGGGGCTGTGGGACAGCACCTCCGACCTGCTCAAGGTTTTCAGTTCATTAAAACAACTCTGAGGAGATGCAAAGTGTTCAGCAGAGCACAGGAGGCAAGAAACCACAGAGTCATGGTAACAGCTCTGGTGAAACCTCCTGACACTTACTGCCACTTCCAGCAGAGCTCTGTCAGTTGACTGATGATCACATCATTTCATTTTGTTGGAACTGAGCTGGAAATGGTTCAAGCTTTAAATTCCTCCCAAAGACACCAAGCTCTGCTTCTTTCCAAACACAAACTCAGCCTCACTCCTTAGCTTTCAATCTGTGAGGTTATCTATGGTGCTCAATGCAGGAGGGAATTACACAGGTCTGCTGGCTTTGGGTTGAACAGCTGGGCTTGATGAACTTGGAGGTCTCTTCTATGATTCTTTGACTCTCTAGTCACTACTGATCGACTGGGAGAAGGTTATGCTTCTTCTCAGATGCATCACTTGCTTTGTTCGGGATGGTTTTACTCCAAGATCAGTCTACAAGATTCTTTCTCCTTAGTGCTTTGCAGTTTGAGCTGCCCTTCTCAGGTTTTGATGGGTTTTATGGTTAAGTGGTTTTAATGGTTTTAATGGTGTCAGTGGTGTTTTCCTACCCCCTGAGCAGAAAGTCTTGCTGAACAGAAAATCTATTTGCTGCTTGAACTTGAGAAAACAGGTACATACCTGACCCTGGCAATGAGCTGGGTCGCTGAGAACTCAACTTGCACAAATATTCATGGAACAGGAATGTGAAAGGAGGCTAAGCAAGGCCAAAGCAGACGTGTTTACAGCTTCAGACAAATCTCAATAGATAATAAGTTGCACTACATGTCTGTTTCTGCTTGTGAATAATAAACCCCTTGGTCTTCAAACATCACAGACCCTGGGCTTCCCATTGAACACAGCACTTCTCCCTCATCATGATGTCAAGCTGTTTTCTGGAACTCTTTTCAGAAGGGCTCCCACTGCACACTGGACTCCCAGTTGGATTGAAGCTCTGCATGTATCTGTGCCCGAGAGCTGGGGATGCCTGCCTTCCCCTTGGCACTGCACTTCACTGAGGGCTTCATCTGACTGCATCTCTGCAAACACTGGGCACTGAGACCTCTTACACAGGGCAAAAATCAGAGATCACGCTGAATTAGATCCAAAGCAGAACATGTAGTTCATAGGTATTTTTAGTCTCCCCGGTTGTGCTGCTGCTCTGCTTTTGACTGCTAAGCACGATCACCACTACGATGGGGCTGTGGCTGAAGTTCACTCTTGCTGCAGTGTAGGGCATGATGTCTTGAAATACAAGTGAACTCTCATGTATTAGAATGAATCACAGACTGGTTTGGATTGCAAGAGACCTGAGAGACCATCTTGTCCCAGCCCCCTGCCATTGACCAGGACACCTCTCACCAGACCAGACTGCCCAGAGTCCCATCCAACCTGGCTCTGAACACTTGCAGAGCAGCCACAACCTCCTCACTATTTCTCTTTGAACAACAGTAGAGTTGTTCTTTTTTTCAAAAGAGGACTCAACACACAGGGACAGAGGGCAGATTCTCTGCCTGTCAGGAAGCCTTGGAAACCTGTCAGACAGAAGATGACCATGGCTCAAGGAAAGCTCTTGAAAACAGGCCATCAAGTGTGTGAGGAGGCCAGGGATGGTGCTGTTGGAAGAAGCTTCTTGTTAGAGATCAAAATCAAGACAGTTATGTTTAGGGCTGACGGTCGAAAAACTACTTTAGAATCCTTCTGTGCTGCCTCTCCATGAGCTGCCTTCTTGTGGATTTGATTTGTTGTGGATTCGATCCTTGTTTAATCGCAGTTCTAATCACCTTGCTCACACTTCATTTACCGCTGTAAAGAGAAGGAATTGCAGGCTGCACTTTGTTCTTCTTTTATTTCTGAGTGGTTGCACCAATCTGCCCTTTTAAAAATCATAAGTGGCTGATTACTGTATTGTAGTGAAATCGTGCGTGGACAGGAGGCTGAGTCATCCCATTGTCAGGGAAAGTGCTCTGGGAAGCACAGATGAAAGTCACTGGTTGCTTGTCACCAGCGGACTGTGGAGAGCCCAAACTCACTGAGTGACAGCTAATGACAGCAAATGTAGCACTGTGTGGTGAAATCTTCAGTAGGTTTATGCCTAGAGACCACAGCAAAACTCAAGGGAGGGAAAACTGCGTGGAGCGCTTCTGTGGAGAGGGCTGTTGGAGGTCATGTGGACGACAAGTTGTCCATGGAACAGCAATTTGCTCTTGTGAGCAAGAAGGCCAATGGAATCAGAGTCACAACATATTAGGGATTGAAAGGAACCTTGAAAGATTATACAGTCCAATCCCCCTGCCACAGCAGGATCCCCTTGATCCAGTCACACAGGCACAGGCCATGTGGGTTTGAAACATCTACAGAGAATGAAACTCCACAACCCTTTCCAGAGCTCTGTCAACCTCACTGGGAAGAAGTCTGTTCTCATCTCCATGTGGAACCTCCTCTGTTCCAGCTGATATTGGGTGCCCCTTGTCCTATCATTGGATGCCACTGAGCAGAACCTGACTCCATCCTCCTGACAACAACTCTTTCCGTAGTGATCAACATTCATGGGTTCCCTCCTCAGCCTCCTTTCTTCCAAGCTCAAAAGACCCAGCTCTCTCAGCCTTTCTGAGATCAGGGAGATGCTCCACTCCCTTCATTACTTTTGTGGCTCTCTGCTGGACTCTTTCAAGCAGCTGTGTCCTTCTGCAGCTGAGGGGACCAGAAATGAACTGCTAGCTCCTGCTCAGCCAGTTGTTGACCAGTATTGCTAGGTCCCTCTCTGTCAGGCTGCTCTCCAACCACTCATTTCCCAGTCTGTAGCTCTGCTGGGGGTTCTTGGGCCAAAATGTAGGACCCTGCCCTTGGCCCTGTTCAGCCTCATCCTGTTCACCTCTGCCCATTGACCCAGCCTGTCCAGTTCTCTCTGCAGCATCTTCCTCTCCTCCAGCAGATCAACACTCCACCCCAACTTGGTGCCATCTGCATAAATGCCCAGTGCTTGGTACATCTCAGGTGCCAGACAGAATCCACCCTGCAGTGGCTTTGGGAACTGTTTTGAAATTACCAGGTTCTTAAGAAATCCCCTGGCAGGGAGAACTTTGTGTTCTTCATTCCAGTAAGAAATTGAACCCAGTAATAAACAGCATTTTTAATTCTGGCAGCATTTATAAAAAGGGTACCAGTCCCTCTGCAGTTTGCAATGCTAAATCCCCAGCACAAGTCTCAGGCTACTGGTGTAGAAGACTGCAAAACCCAATTCCAGGTGATTTTCCTATGATTTCTCCAGCGGCGTTTGTGCTACCTGATGGAAACTCACCAGCACAGCACTAAATAAATCAATCCGTGTCAGAATTTATACTGAGCTCTCACTAAACTGCAGGTATTTGCCCAGCTGAGATTTTATTTGATCTTAATATTGCTTTTCCAAATGGAAGCCTAAAGTTTTTCTTTTGCTGACCCAGTATAACCTCAAGAAAATAAATCAGCTCTCAGACGTGGCTGCTTTCACTGGGAGTCTGTGAATGAAACTGTGCAGATGTACCCTAAACTTATTATTATCATAACATTAAACTTCATTTTATTATTATAATTGTTACCATTGCTCTTGTTCTGGGCCATGCTTCCCTTCTGAAGGGAAAAGTGGCTTTTTAAGCCACTTTCTTTTCTTGTGCTGGACATCCTGTGCTGGGATGAGTACACTCCTATCCTGCTAGAGAGCAGCATAGGAGAAAGGGATCTGGGGGTCCTGGTGGCCAGCAGAATGGCCAGGAACCAGCAATGGGTCCTTGTGGCCAAGAAGGCAAATGACATCCTGGGGTGGAGTAGAAACTTTTAGAAGTGAACCATTAGGTGCTTTGGATAGGCTGTAAACCGTGGGGCACTCAGGCAGTGAGGAAAAAGGGGAGGCAACCTCAGTCTCACAATTGCTATGGAAACATTCATCCTAGCTCCATGCCAGCCCATAGGAAGCCTCCAGCGTATTCAAACATCAGTGAAATGTATTTTGGGGGAGTGTGCTGTCTGACAGAAGCTCAGAGCTGCCTCCTCTCCACAGACTTGCTCTGCTGTAGCTCCCAAGCGAGCTGACCTCCCACTGTCTCCTCACGCATCTTCTCAGTCAGAACTTCTCAGGGCAGAAACCGGTTCCGTACTGTTTCATCCAGATCCCTTGACTGGCAGCTGGGTTATACACAGACAGAAATACAAATGAGATCACCCTGTCAGGACTTAGCCTGACAATGCTCTGATGACCACAAATTCCTGCAAAGACCTTGGCTTAAGCTTATGAAGCATGATTCGAGCTGTCATGAGTCTTCTCGGTGACTTGACTTGAGTCCAGAGCTGAATGCTAGGTCTCTAATAGGAGTCTTTCATCCTTGGCTAGGAAACGCTGACTGAAGAAAAATCCAACAGAAAATAATAAGAGCCCAAGGGGTCAGACACTCATCCAATTCAGAGCTGGAGAATTTAAGAGCAAGGATTTTTCTGGTGAGATTTCTAGCAGTTCAGGCTTCTAATCCTTCAGATTCGGAGCAGCTGAATCTCAGAAAAAGAAAGAAAAATGTTGAACTAAGTAACTGAAATAAAAATAATCCCCAGGCTTGTCTGAAGTCCAAACACATTGTGATTCCAGTTGACAATGAAAGTTTAGCTCGATTCTGCCTGCCGTTTGTGTCTTGGGTTTCCACTGCAGCATTTTTCAGCATCTCCTGAGCGTGATCCTTACCCAGCTCCAGCAGCTCCTGCTGGCTCCCAGGGAAGCTACGATGGCTCATCCCCTCTTCAAAATCAGGTCTATTGTACAGAAACAATCAAGAGCATTCAGGCTGAACAGCCCTTCCAAAAGGCACCTCTTTGGAAATCACCATCTCAATCAGTCCTGCCATCCTCTTTTCTCCCAACCACTTGTAATAGATGGGTTGTCTTTTTAGCTTGAAGGACCATAGGTCCATAGGACACAGAGGGTCATTCCAGAGGGAAGAGCCCAGCAGGAGATGGGGAACACCTAATTTCCTCCCTCAAAAGGCTTGTGCAGCAAAGTGCAAAAATGAGGTTCTTCAGGGAGCTACAAACAGATACTCAGTGAGGGAGAAGGAAAATTACCAGGAGAGAAGGGGCTGGCAAAATCTAACTCAAGCACAGTTCCACACTGGGATTTTAATCATAGAATCACATTCCTCGTGACTGGAAAGGACCTCCAGGATCATGAAGTCCAGCCTTCACCCAAACAGCTCTCTAATCTCTAGACCATGGCTTCAAGTGCTCTAGCTACTCACCTTTTAAACACCCCCAGGGATGGGGACTCCAACCCCTCCCTGGGCACCCTGTGCCAGTGCCCAACCACTCTCTCAGCAAAGCACATCTTCCTAGGATCCAATCTAAACCTCCCCTGATGCACCTTGAAGCCATTTTCCCTCATCCTATCATTAGGAATTTGGGAAAAGTAACCAGCAGCGGCCTCGCTACAACCTCCTTTCAGGTAGCTGTAGAGAGCAATAAGGTCTCCTCTCAACCTCCTCTTCTCTAAACAATCCCAGTTCCCTCAGCCACTCCTCACAGGCCCTGTTTCCCAACCCTCTCCCCAGCCTCATTGCCCTTCTCTTGCCCCGCTCCAGCCCCTGAATGTCTTTATGATACCAAATGTCTTTACGATGCCCAAAACTGGACCCAGTACTCAGAAGATGCAGTGTCACAAGTGCAGAGTACGGGGCCACTATCAGCTCCCTACTCCTGCTGGTGACACGGTTCCTGAAACAGCCTGAGGTGCTGTTGGCCTTTTTGGCCACCTGGGCCCCCTGCTGGCTTCTGTTCAGAAGTCTGATGGAAACTGCAGGTTCAGTCAAAAAATGACCCCCCAAAAGGACTAAGGGAGTTAAATCTGCGGATGTGAGCTGTCTCTGCCCTGTTCTCTCTGCTCAGGAGGCTGAACAATCCAAATGTAGCTTGCATTTTACATCCTCTTTTGTTTCCTAGGTTGCCACCTCTTTAAAAACAAACACAAGAACTATTTAAACCTAATAAAAATGCCTAGGTAAGGCATTAAACAGTTGCTTTCTAGCTCTGAACAACACAAGCAGGTCTCCAAGGCACTCCTCATGTTCCCATGTGCCTTGGCTAGGTTTTCTTTAGCAGGCTTTCTCTTTGCACCATGACTCTGCCTCCTACCCTTAGTTTCCCCTGGCATGGTCCATATGTGTTCCACCCTCATATATTGAACTGAAGGTTTGGAACTAGATGATCTCTGAGTTCTCTTCCAATTGAAAGCATTCCATGACTCTGCAAACCATCTGAAGGAGAAATGAGGCTCTCTAGCCTTGCAGGGAACAAGGGGATGCACATCAAACGCTGTATGAAGTAAGGAGATAGGGCGCTCAGCCATCTTTCAGAGAGTATTTGTGCCATTTCTCATAGGCAGTAGTAACTCAAGAGCCACCCTTGTGAAAAGCAAAGAACTGCGGGGCGTTCTCAGTGTTTTTAGGGCCAATCCTACACCCAGCGCTGAGTTGGAGCACATGCAGCAGCAAGAGAGAACTAAGCAGCACCCTACACGATCAGCACATTCCCATTAGCAGAGAGGGGTTAGTTCTGCCCTTGTTTCTTGTTCCATATCAAACATTAAGAAATGACAAGGAGAGAGCCCTGAAACCTTCAGAATTTTGGAAGACTCTAATATCCTGATCCAGAAGCGGGGGAGCGCAGGGGTGGCAGAGCAGCTGCGAACCTGGAGGTTTGCAGTTTGTGCTTTCTGCTTGGAGTAACAGGAATTTTCAATCACCTAGTTGCCTGCAGGAAATTCACGATGGGGGAGCTGGAGGGAGAAAAACAACTCCCCCCCCCCCCCCCCCCCCCCCCCCCCCCCCCCCCCCGCACCACATTACCGTACAGCAAAATACATGTGANCCAATCTCGAAGGGCCATTTCCACGGTAACTCCTAAATTCAAAGCTCAAGCCGGCTTGGCTGCGGGGATGCTCAGAAAAGGCAACAAGATTGTTTGTTGTTCTTAATAATGGGAAACCATCAGCACCAGCTTCTCATGCAAAACAGCCCCGAACTGCTTCTGTTGAAATCTCTGTCTGCAAAGGTTTTGGTTTCCAAGAGTTTATAGTTTCCAAGAGATTTGTCCTTCCAACATCCCATATAGGACATTAAAAATAATACCTGTCCATATTGTTAAAGCCCCTGTTATTGGCTGAGAGCAGGAATTCAAGCAGTCAGGACATCATTCAAAGAGTTAATGAGCAATTAAGGGCAAAGAAGAGCTTTAGGAATTTCTTAGCATTTGAATCCCTGACTTAGCAGGTGCCTTTAATGCTCCTTTAACCGGGAGAAATGGGGGAAAGAATTGCTACTCCCCACATCACTTTTTCTTAGGAATTAACTCTGCAAAGTGTAAACAACAGATACTAACAGTTAGTCTGGCCTAAGGTGGAATAAACTAGCCATAAGACAGATACAGGTTTGGGTTTAAAATATCGTTGTAGTCCTTTGAGGCCAGCACATCCCTCTGGCTGTTTCCTCAGGGGTGCTGGGGCTGCTCAGTATTTCCTAGATGAGACTCATGGATTTTTATAGGATTAGGTCCTGTGCAGAGCTGAAACAAAGCAGGGCAAGATATCTCGCTGTGCTGAGCAGCACTTGAAAGGTCACAGAATCATCACAGAATGGAAGAGACCTATAAGCTCATCAGGTCCAACCTTCACACAGCGCTGCTAAGTCACTCCTAAGCCATCTCCCTCAGCACCAGGTCCCCAACTCCAGGAATGGGGCTGGTATCTCAGCAGGGATTTCATTCTTGCATCTGGGAAACAACAACCCCAGGGACCAGGATAGGGTGAGAACTGACCTGCTGGAAAGCAGCACAGGAGAAAGGGACCTGAGGGTCCTGGTGGCCAGCAGGATGGCCAGGAACAAGCAGTGAGTCCTTGTGGCCAAGAAGGCAAATGGCATCCCGGGGTAGAAACGGGGTGGTTAGTAGATCCAGGGACGTTCTCTTTCCCTTCTGCTCTGGTCGGACCCCTCTGGAATCTTGTGTCCAGTTCTGAGCCCCTCAGTTCCACAAGGAGAGAGAGCTGCTTGAGAGAGTTCAGTGCAGAGCAACGAAGAGGATGAAGGGAGGGGATCATCTCCCTGCTGAGGAAAGGCTGAGGGAGCTGAGTGTCTTGAGCTTGGAAAAAAGGAGCCTGAGGGGTGACCCCATGAATGCTGATCAATATGGAAAGGGTGGGTGTCAGGAGGAAGGAGCCAGGCTCTGCTCAGGGGCATCCAATGCTAGGACAAGGGGCAGCAAGTATCAGCTGGAATACAGGAGGTTCCACCTGAAGATGGGAAGAAACATCTTCCTGGTGAGGCCAGAGCCCTGGAAGGGGCTGCCCAAGGAGGTTGTGGAGTCCCTTTCTCTGGAGATGTTTCAAACTTGCCTGGCCTGTTCCTGTGCGACTGGATCTAGGGGATTCTGCTCTGGCAAGGGGATTGGACCGGATGATCTGTTGAGGTCCCTTCCAATCCCCAACAGTTTGTGATTTCACATTCCTGACTCCCTGGATAACTTTAACCAAAAAGCCCATTTTTAAAGTCACAAAAGGCATGCAACCAGCAAAGATGATGAGCTCTGATGGCTTTGAGATGTGACTCAGCCTATGAAATGCTTAGTAAACTACACAGATGTGCAAGCTGTTGTTGAATACTAATTAAACAAACAATAATCAGGAGGAAAACGAGTGCAAAGACCCTTTAAATTTTCAAGCTAAACAGTGAGCCATGGAGACAGAAATGACACTGACTTGGAGCTCCCAAAAGCAAGTTTTACTATGGTTTTCAGATTAAAATCTTCTCTGCGTTTAGGTTGTGGATATTATTGAGGTAACTGATTACCTGCGTTAAGGTAAAAATTACCTTGATAACATTTTGCACCAATTACACTTCAGAGAAGCTGATTCCCCAACTATTTTCTTTCTTTATGCGCTAGAAAATTTCTCACTTGTCCTCAGCCTCCCACCTCTGACACTTCCATTTCTTCAGGTCTTCACAAGGTTTTGGTCACGGGTTTTTCCTATGTCCCCCTTCCCTCCCAGGCTGAGCTGCCTGACCACCAGAGTGAGATGTGCCATTTCCAGCAGGACCCAGGGAGAAAGAAATGCAGGAGGTGGAGCTGGAGAAGTTGCAAATGGTTTTCAATTAGTGGGTCTTCCTTTGTTTCTGTAAAGAGAGGGGATTAGGGGCAGGTCCCAGGCTGAGAGATAAAACCTTCTGAAACTGGAGCCTGGGCAGTGCCTTGGTTGGTTGGGAGGCTGTGCTGCTGCTTGAGTTTGCCTCATCCTTAGAATACAGGGGTAAGCCAGTCTGTGTGAGCACCATGGCCAAGCATTTTGTTGGTGTCCTGGTGCTGCTGCTCACCCTGCTATGGAGCCCTGGGCAGGCTGGGGAGTTCTGCCACGGCTGGGCTGGCAGCCTGCAGCGTTGGCATCGTGGCTTCCAGTGCCCTGAGCGGTACGATGGCCCTGAGGCCATCTTCTGCTGTGGCACCTGCACTTTACGTTACTGCTGCTCAGCCAGAGAGGCCCGTCTGGATCAGGGCCGCTGTCCTGGTGACCACCAGCAACCTAGCGCCAGGCCTCCAGCACCAGGTAAGATCCTTGTGCCTCTATCGGATGGGATGGGGACAGGTTTCCTTCTTTGCATCCTCTATAGCATCAGCCAGCTCGCTGCTTTATTGCTGTGTCCTGCAGAGCACCAGGCTGTAACCATCGATGGCACAGAGCTTGTTGGGCAGAGCCACTCGGGTCCTTTCAGGGTCAAAAGGGGGCTGACTGCTCCCACTCTTTTATTTTTGGGGTTTTTTTCCAAATGTCAGAACTTAGACTGGTCCATGTGTCGGCTAACATCACTCTTGTGTTTTCAGTGCCCGTGTACTTGCCCTTCCTTCTGGTAGGGTCTGTGTTTGTGGCCTTTGTTGTCGGCGGTGCCTGCGTTGGAATCTGCTGCTGCAAATGTTTGAAGTCTCAGGATGAGGAGCAGCAAAGTGGACTCGCACCTGGCCAGACTTGGCTACTGGAACCTGATCTGCCTTCTCACCTCTCCAGTTCCAGCTCTACCACCAGAAGCTCACTGAGTAGCGGTCCTCAGCCCAGCACCATCTGCATGGCCTTAGCACCATCTCTTCCTATTGCTGGTTTGGCCGAAGATGCTCGGTTCTTAAATCCTCCTCCAGTTTCCAGTGGACCACTCTTGCACCCTTCTCGGGCCAGCCAGCGGCTGCCAAGCGAGCACAGCGTAGGAATGGCTCAGCCACCTTTCTTTAAAAGAACAGTTTACGGGCACGGTGGTAACGCATCCTCTCTGGGGGTGACACAGGGTGACCAAACGCTGTACCCAGGACTTCATGTCTGAGAGGATGACAGAGCAGCAGACTGCCTCAACTTAGTGGGGCTGAGATGAATTCTTGGACTACTAGGAGGTGCCATCAGTCTGGGCTTTTAACAGCTCTGAAGATGGTGGTTTAGAACTCCTTTTAGGTTCGTGGTATTTTAAATTGTGTTATTTTTAAGGCTGTTGATGAAGGCCAGCAGAGGTGGTCAAGGAGTGACTGTAGACTCTCAGCCTTTCCTGGACCTTTTGAGCTGCTCTAGGGGACACACTGGAGGACCGGGTTTCAGCTTCTGCGGCTGTGTCGGCACAGGACAGGGAGGTGTCTTGGTGGAGTTATTAACTGTGGACTCATGAAGCCTGTCACACACAGGAAGGTTCTACTTTACCCACCCACCCCTCTACCAGGAAACTGAGGCAAGGTGATAAAACCACTGCTTTGATGAACTCTTGAGTTAAGGACTGCTGCTAAAGAGGGAAACCTCTAACCCTAAACTCAGTAAACTGCATGTGATGTGTTTCAAAGTCGTGTGGATCTGGAGCTCAGGGGGGACAACTGGGTTGATGGATGGACCTGACGAGCTTAAAGGTCTCTTCCAACTCAAATTATCCTAAAGGAACGTTATAATAAAACAAGATATGTGCTGCTTTATCTCTTCCCAAGCCTTAGAGGTCTGGTTTTGATTTATTTTCCTAACTGGAACAAAAACTTCAGGCGAAGGTAAAAGCAAAACAAGGCTCCAGCCACTTCTTTCCGTGGTACTTGGTCTCCCGGTTGACGTTCATGCTGCTGAGCACCCGTAGCCCTTCGCAGCAGGACGCAAAGAGGAAGAACATTTCAAAATCTATTCCTGGCTGCTGGGTTCTTTTTAACATCTTCTCACAGCACCAAAACCAGAGTGATCACAGTGGGATTAGACTGGGAATGCATGTTAAAAGGGGCTCCCCAGGTGTCACCGGGAGGAGCAGAGCCCAAGGCTCTAAAAAAAGGAAAAAGCACCCTAGGTTGTAGGGACAAGGGGAGAGATTTTGGGTGATGTCGCAGTGCTTTGCTGGCTTGTATTTGCTTGGCCAGTAAATCTTAAAATTGGAAGAAGCAGCATGAAAATAGCCCTAAAGACGGAAGCTCTCCCAAATACTGCGACTCTTGTCCTACTCTTAGTACTAAGAAAGGCAATTCTAGAAATACCCCAGCTTGTGTCCTCATTACAGTCAGCGAAAGGTTATGGGGATTTACTGGGGACTGCCAACAGAAACAAAACCGGAGTGCTGGGGTTTAAAGTGAGGTTTTAAACCTAGGGCAGTGGTAACAGTGCTGCTGTTAGCAGCTAGCTCAGGACAATCTGTTGCTGGATGGGGTTGTTTATCTGATTAAATGCTTAATTTTGATGCTTCATGATTATCTACTGCGGGATTTCTGAACTGGAAAGATAAGGGAACTGTGAAACATTGAACTTCAGTCTGGGGTGTACAGGATTACATTAGGAGGCACCTTCAGGATAAGGTTTAAAAACGAAGAATCCAGAGAAACAACCTCCCAGACAGCAGAAACCACAGCAAAGAGGTGCTAAAGGATTAAAAGGGGGAAATGCTGATGAGGACAAGCTAAGTGGCTGTGAGTGCTGCTTGAATGGCTGGCTGGGAGGATTTAGCAGTTTGGATAGAGTCTGCACACCTTCCTCTCCTTCGTCTTCCTCGGGGTGATCCACAACTGAAAAACTGTGGCAAATATTTAAAAGAAAAATCTTATCCACAGAAAAAAAAGGCACAGAGGATGAACTGAGTCCTTGGGGAGGGTGGCTAAGGGAAAAACAGAGTGTTTTCTGTCAATTTTATCCCCATTTTCTATGTAAATTCTATCCCTTTACTAATATAAGGGGCCTCCCTACTGACTTTAGCACATCTTTAGGTAGATGGGATATGTTCAGGCTAAATCCCCCTTTTCTTTCCCCTCCTAACCAGCTTTTCCTGGCGCAGGCTTAAAGAAGCAGCACTTAGCAGGGACTAATAGCCTACTTAGCACCTATTGTCCTCGGAGCAGGGTTTTGTTTGCCCAATCGTGCCCCCGGCTCCTTCCCCTCAACTTGTAATTAAGAAATTATTTACACTCGTTAATCTGCAGTAATGACATGGGGGATGCGAGTTGTTTCTTTCTGGATTTAGGGAGGAAGAAAGAGAAGAGCCGAGAAATGCAAAGGTGAAGATTGAGGCTTTAGCTGGTGGCAAGGTCTGCTGTGGTGACCATGGGGTGTCTCCCAGTTAATTTATCTTCATCTGTACCAGGTTTCTATGGTGCACAGGAACGTGTGTGTGTGTGTGTCCCTAAATTGCTATTTTAATCCTTTTGAAAAATCCCTGTACGATCCTGACTGATCCACTCTGTGCTACTCGAAAGCAAATAAACCCAAGAGCTTTTCCCCTGCACTAAAGCTGGGATTTTTTTTAAAAGTACCGATTGAAAGGGGGAAACTAAGGCACAGAGTTGTTCCAAGTCTTTCACCTCTTCCAAGGCAGAACTGTGAGGAGATGCAGGTTACTTCTACTCCGTAACCAAGATGAATCCACTCACGGTGTGAACAGTTACTTTTGTTAAGGAAAATGATTAGCGTTTGCCTTGCAGTAAGTGGCACATTTGCTTATATTCAGCATAACAGAGGTTTATAAAATGTAAAACCTGAGATGTTCTGTGGTTTTCAGATGCTCTGTGGGTTTTCTCATGTTTATGCCAAGGGTTTTGGAAGATATGTGACAGTTCTGGGCCCCTCAGTTCCAGAAGGATACAGCAGAGAGTCCAGCACAGAGCCACAGAAATCATGAAGGGAGTGGAGCATCTTCCTGATGAGGAAAGGCTGAGGGAGCGGGAGCGCTTGAGCTTGGAAAAAAGGAGACTAAGGGGGGGCCCATGAATGTTGTACACTATGGAAAGAGTGGCTGTCAGGAGGATGGAGCCAGGTTCTGCTCAGTGGCACCCAATGACACAGGATAAGGCACTGGGTATCAGCTGGAACAGAGGAGGTTCCACATGAAGATGAGAAGCAACTTCTACCTGGTGAGGGTGCCAGAGCCCTGGAAGGGGCTGCCCAGGGGGGGTTGTGGAATCTCATTTCAAACCCGCCTGGCCTGTTGTTGTGTGACTGGATCAAGGGGATCCTGCTGTGGTAGGGGGACTGGACTTGATGATCTTTTGAGGTCCCTTCCAATCCCTGACATTCTGTAATTCTGTGCCATCTCCTGATAACACGCTGTGAGGCATCAATTTAGCATTAACAGGCTCTCAGATGAGGTTCTCGTGTCTCCAAATGAGTTTTGAAGTGATGGTGGGTATAAACGCTGCTGAGAAAAATTCCTGGAACTCCAGGACGCTTCAAGTCTCATTCTCTGAACCACTTGGCTTAGAAAAAACCAAACCGGGAGCTCAATGTAAATGAGAACTCAGACTAGAAGCAATTACTCTAAACAGATGGATGTTTCTCATTCCCTCCAGAGCAGATGTGGTTGCAAGGCACAAACATATGCGGTCGCGCAGTTTAATCATAACATTCACTCAAGGTTTATCTCCCAGTGTATCTCAAATACTGGAATTAAGCATTCTGCGAATGTTTTCTGTGCTGGAGGTCAGTGTGCTTCGGCTTTCAGACTGGCTGCTGCAGTGATGAATAGAAAATTGCATCCTGGCTGTGAGACAGCACCTCCAAGCAGATCTAATTCACTTGTGGTGGCTTTTACAAAGCCAAGTGGAACAAGAATAACCTAACAAAATTAAGACCTGGCACAAAGCAGCTGCAATACAAACTATCATCTGCCACTGTGAGCAGCCCTTCAGAAAGGTGCTGGATGGACACATGCCTGGAGCTTCTTTACAACTCAATCTATCAGGAGAGTGTCTCAAGAGACTTCTTGCAGACCAACAAGAAGCTGTTTAGTAGCTTAACGATCCAACAGCAAACAGCAAAACTATGAACTCCAACTACAGAAGTCACACATCTTTCCAGATGAATTTTAATTGCAGTGTTGTAGGCAAATATCAGTGGGAGAGGGGCTGCCTCTATACCCACGTGTTCCCTGTTCTGCATCTGGCTCCTTCCTGCCAAAACACAGTACGTGGCTTGGTTTTATTCCAAATGCTTTTTTAATGTCACCATGGCAGTACCCTGGAAGGGGTGGAACTGCTATGGAGAAGGAAATGATTCCTCTCTGCTCAGCCACGATGCTGAAGGATGTCAGGAGAAAATTGAAGACGACAGGGATGTCAACAACAGGAAGATCACATCAGTGTCTGCCTAATAACATGGATTTTCTGAATTTACAGTAGCTGAGCCCCTTCGTTAATCCCATGTGGGGGCTGTGAACACAGCTCGTGCATGGAAACCCCCCACACGCTCAGTGATCGTTTGTACAGGTGCTGCTGGAAATGATTTCATTTAACCAGATATTACATGTTCCCGCTAAGCTTCTTCAGGAGAAAAATGTCAACGCTCGGCTAAGCTACCCAGTCACAGCATCTTGTGATGATGATGAGTGCTGGGAAGGCTGCTGCTGTTTGCACCATCAATAAGCTACCTGGCCTCGATCACTCAGGGATAAATCACATGGCATCACACAGTTTCAATCAGATTCAAGAGCAGAGATGCCCTATGCATCCATCCCAACACACTCCATTTCCAAAGGTGTTAACAACAGAGCTGGCTGTTGCAAAGGAAAACACACTGCTAGCCACACACAGAAGTATCAGCAGAGCTCCTATACTTATGAAGAGGGGGTTTTGCCAAGCAGGGTTTGCTGCATCTCCTGGGCTTTCAGTCATGATTTTGTCATTGGTTTTCCTGCTGCTTCTGCTAAATAAACAATCCCAACTGATTTCCCTGCTCCAGATGATCTGTCCAAGTGCATCATCTTTTCATTGCTTTTCCCCTGGCCTAGGAGGAAACAGTTCTTTTCCATTAAAAGATGGTTGCATGGGAATATTGGTCAATGGTCTATGAAATCTTTAGTGATGATGTAGATAAAGATTTATCTAGAGCCATTTTTACAAATTTATGCTCAGCAAATGTAATTTCTCAAGATACAGAGGGAGCAACATCGCTGGCACTTGGGTGTGTGTGAGCTCCTTCGGGTAAAAAGAGTCAGTGTTGTTCATGTCTGTCATGAATCCTGTGACAACATAATCAAATGGAAATGCATCCCCTATTTATTCTTTTTACAGGAAGAAGGGACAGGGTTTAGCAGCAGCCTTGGGACAGCTGGGTTAATGGTTAGATTCACTGATCTTAAAGGGCTTTTCCAACCTGAATGATTTTAAGATTCTATGATTCTGAGCTCACATCAGTCCCAGACCATTAGCAATCCCCGTTCTGCCAGGTCCCTCTCTGCCAGCCTGCTCTGCAGCCACTCATCCCTCAGTCTGTAGCTCTGCTGGGGGTTATTATAGACAAAATATAGACCCCTGCCCTTGGCCCTGTTCAACCTCAGCCTGTTGGCCTCTGCCCATTGACCCTGCCTGTCTAGATCTCTCTTCAGCATCTTCCTCCCCTCCAGCAGATTGGCACTTCCCCCCATCTTGGTGTCATCTGGTAATTTACTAAGCAAAGATTCGATCCCCTCATCCAGGTCATCACTAAAGATGCTGAATGGAACTGGGCCCAGCACTGATCCCTGGGGGACACCACTGCTCACTGGGCACCAACTGGAAGGGGCAGCATTCATAACCTCCATCACCCAGCCAGTTTCTAACCCAGCGGAGGGTGCACCCGTCCAAGCCATGGGCTGCCAGCTTTTCCAGGAGGATGCTGTGGCTGACTGTATCGTAGGAAATAGGCATTCAAAAGCTTTTAGCTTTTTCGATAAGGCACCATCTTTTCCCTTGATAAAGCAGTCTGTGTGTCAGAGCAAAACAAGCACCTCCTGACAAACGAGGGCTCTTTAAACCCTCTCTACTTAGCAACCTAGAAATACACCTGAAGTCTCTGCTGCAGGAGCTACCACTGCTCACACAGAGATCTGCTCCCTGATGACCAAGCTGATGAGATTTTTACCTGCCTGGGGTAGAATTTATAAGCAGATGCAGGCAACTTGATAGCCCTTCTCTTTTTATCCCACCTATTCTTACTCATCTAATTGTCTAATTCTCATTTGAAACTCCCTAAGCTATTTGCCTCAATAATTTAAGTTTTATTCATACTCTGGGGTTTGGAGGAGCAGAGCAGAGTGGCTCCTGCAAGAACAATCCAAGTGATGTTTCGTTGCGGCTGGAATTTAATCTGTTCTAAGTGGTGCCTCTGTTCCCTGGTGCTTTGCTTAGCAGAGGGTGGCTGAAAATAGAAGATACTTTAGCATTTATGTGCAAGCGTGTGCATGCAGGAAGGCAAATCTGCAAAGGCTCCTGAGTTTATCTAAAATGCTAATGGAATTACAGAGCTCCCAACCTGAGGAAAACACTCCTTCACAGCTGTAAGAGATGGAGACGTGGGTCTGTTTCCTTCTCTACTGGTCAGTCTGGTGTAGTCTTAACTAACGTTGTCGTTACACAAAGAAAACAGCCTTGAATTTTACTGAGGGTGAGGGTGTTTAGAGACGTCATTCTCCCCCTGCACTCGGCACTGGTGAAACCTCACCTCGAGTACTGTGTGCAGCTCTGGGACCCTTGCTTCAAGAAAGACACTGAGGTACTGAAGCGGGTCCAGAGGAGAGCAATGAGGCTGGTGAAAAGAGGCTGAGGGAGCTGGAGAAGATTCAGGAGGGACCTTATCTCTATATATAACTACTTGAAGAGAAGTTGTAGATAGGTGGGGATCAGGCTTTTCTCCCAGACAGCCAGGCTTAGGACAAGAGGGCAGGGCCTGAAGCTGCCCCACGGGAGGGTTAGATTGGATGTTAGGAAGCCCTTCCTCATAGAAGGGGTGGTCAGACACTGTAATGGACTGTCCAGGGAGGTGGTGGAGTTGCCATCCCTGGAGCCGTTTAAGGGCGGACTGGTTGTGGTCCTTAGTGCCCTGGTCTAGCCCATCATACCTGAATGCCATGTTCTTTGTTTGCACGGTGCCAACAAATGAACTGGACTGCCTTATTTCTACTTCTGTCTGCTGTCAAGCGACTCTGGGTGCACTGCTGTCCATAAATACCACCAGGCTGTTTAATTTATTAACATTTCAACGCTAAACCATTTCAAAACCCTTGTCGAGAGCTCCTTATAATCTCCCCTAGTGAAGATTTTGAGCGGCTCTGCACTTCTCGCCTCTCTCCACAAGAGGAGACAAACAAACCACAAACTGCTGTTAAAGCACCCGTGTTCCTCTAGCGAAGGAGCCTGGAGGGCCAGTGAAGAAGCGCCGAGTGTGTCTGAGGTGAATTTTAGGTGTCTCGAGAGGCTCCAGCCACATCACTGCACATGCCTGGTAGTTTGCCTGAACCTCGTACCTCTGACTTGCCGTGATTAAAGTAAAACTCCCATCCTGGCCCTGCAGTAACAACAGCTAAATCTCAGTCACATACAACCACCTCAGTAACCCCTTCAAAAAACCAAATGCTTGCAATCCCATCATCAACCAGTAAAGCCTCTCTACCTGCTGGGATTCTATCAGCCTAGATCAAGGTCACCTTATGTGTTTAGGCACAACCTGCTCTTGTGGTTGACCCTCCCTGATGCTGCAAAGGACCAAAATGGTAACGAGACCCTGCTGTAAGGACAAGGGCTTTATTCGGTACACTCAGAGCAGCCTCTGTTACGTGCTGACAGTGCCACAGTTTTGCTATGTCAACTCTGTGCTTGAAGGATGAGTTTAATATCTCAGTATTTGCTCTGACTGTGATTTGTTCTTGGTTGTTTTTCTGATCTGCACTTCAGAGTCACAGATGGTTAGAGACAGTTTAGCTGGTTATAACATGGAGCTGCACAAAAGGAATCTCCTCACTCTTACCAATTACACATACCTGTGGCTGTGACTTAAACACGTTCAGAAGTGTGAATCTGCAGAGTGCAGATTCCTGCTGGAGTAGAAATACATCTTTACACTTTATCTTTGGGTTAAAACCATGCCAGCGTAACACGTTTTTAACCTAGGTTTATCTATTCTCACCACCACCTCCATTCAAAAGGCACCTCCCATCCAGTCCTTCACTTCAATTGCTTTATAAAATGGTAAACACACACACAGAAGACAATATTGTATCAGTATTTCATAAGCAGTTCCCAAGAGGCTGCTCACAAACAGCTTCACACACAAATGAGATCTGGGTCTGTATCACAGTCCATAAACAAGGACTGGAACAGTACACGGTGGTTCAGGAACACCCCTAACAGAGGATTTTGAGTCGGGCTTAAGTGTTCTGCGAACACAGAACCTGAAAGCTCAGTGCGTCTGAGCTCAAAGGGTTGCTTAGGTTGAAAAATTCACAGAGATAAATAGAATCACAGAATCAGTGTTAGGGAAGGACCTTCAGAGATCAGCCAGGCCAATCCCTTAGATCCAGTCTCACAGGAACAGCCAGCTGGGTTTTAAATGTCTCCAGAGGAGACTCCACAACTCCATTCCGCAGCCCCTTCCAGGGCTCTGGCACCCTCACTGGGAAGAATTCTCATCTTGATGTGGAACCTCCTCTGTTCCAGCTGACACCCAGTGCTCCTTGTCCTGTTACTGGGTGCCACTGAGCAGAGACTGGTTCCTTCTTCCTGACACCCACCCTTTCCATCTTGATCAACATTTATGGGATCACTCCTCAGGCTCCTTTTTTCCCAGCTCAAGAGACCTAGCTCCCTCAGCTTTTCCTCATCAGAGAGATGATCCACTCTATCATCCCTGCAGCTCTACATGGAAAGTGAAAGCCACTGGAATTTCAAGGGAAAATAACAAAGACCACAAGTTTCTGCTGCTTCATTTCCTCAAAGGTTTTGAGTGCCTGTTGCTAATTTGATGAGGGCTTTTAACTTGCAGTTGTTTAAATCAGCAAGGAAAGAGAAGGAAGATCCTGTTAGAATGAAAGGGAATCAATTCTGACTCTGTTTGAACTTTATGAGTGTTCATTTTCTTATACTGGCAATTCCCAGTCACCAACTTCAGGCAAGATAACCTGACACTCTTAACCACAGAGATACTGTAATTCTGAAAGAACTAAAGGCTTCTGCTTGTTATTGCTTAGGATTCAGCAGAGGATGCACCGTAAATGGGCCTTTAAGGAAATCAATTCTATTATTCCTGCTTGCTGGGGCAATGACTTCCCTAGAGAATGTAAAATTACTGCCATTAAATCAAGACACTAGTTAGAATCAGACCATCAAGCTCATGTTCTGCTGGAGACTTGGGCTACTGGCATAGGGCAGAGTGATTTACTCAGGAGGATCTATCAGATCTGAGCAGAGTCTGTTGGTTTAGATTATTCCTCATACTCAAACGGCTTTGGCGGTTCAGGAGGGGTGTGTGTCCAAAGGTATCAGACTCTGACCTTCCTCTGCAGTCCCACGTGGACGCAGAGCCCTCAGGTGACAGCAGCAAAACCAAAGACATGACGTTCGTTTTACCCGTCCTTTTTCATTATCACCAGCCCTCTGCTCCCAACCTCTGACAGCAGAGATCGATACAGTCTGCCGATGCTCAAGCTTCTGAAATAGAGAATAAATTAGTGGAGTTCCTATAATGAGACAAGAACTGCATCTAACAGTAGCTGTGAGATGCTCTTTCATACAGAGACACTGCAAACCCCCTGCACACATCACCGTTTAACCCATCTCTGGCAGCTTCCTACAGTCTGTCCTGTCCCTCTGTAGGTGGTTCAGCAGCTCAAGAGCTGCAGCGTTATTTCAGGAACATCTCCTATCGAGCTGTTTATTAAACTTGGGGGATAAAGCACAGGACTTGTGAATTTCTCATCTTAGTCACTTAAGATTGATTCACTCCGAGTGATAACGTAAGTTATTAGACAACTCCTCCTTATCGAAGATTAATAATGAGAAGATAACAAATGAGAGGCTGCAGCTTCTCACAGGAAGAAGTGCTGCTATTAGACTCAAGGACTCTTGGCTCCTGTTTTATCTGACCTTAAAGGAATCAATTACTCTTTGTGCTTGTGATTTCCCAACTCTTTCACCACCTCTTTTCAGAGTGGTTCATGTTTTGAACATTCTTCAAAATGATGGCATGAGTCAGTGTAGAGTGGGTTCCCATATGGATATATCAGTGGTTTTGAAGCCACGTGTGTGTTTGTAAGCCAAATGTGATCTCTTACCAGCCTTTAATAATTGGAGACTAAATATGATATGATATAATAATAAATATATAGGGGGAACTAAAGTTATCAAACATCAAATCAGAGGGCTACAGCACCTCCTCTATGAGGACAGGCTGAGCAAGCTGGGATTGTTCAGCCTGTACAAGAGGAGGCTCCCAGGAGACCTTCCAGCAGCTTTCAGTATGCAAAGGTGGGTGTCAGGAGGATGGAGCCAGGCTCTGCTCCATGATACCCAATGATAGAAGAAGGGACACTGGGTGTCGGCTGGAACAGAGGAGGTTCCACATCAAGATGGGAAGAAANGTTCCTGTGTGACTGGATGTAGGGGATCCTGCTGTGTCAGGGGATTGGACTGGATGATCTTTCGAGGTCCCTTCCCATCCCTAACACTCTGTGACTCTGTGATTCTTCAAAAACACCAGCACCCCAAACAATGAATCTCCGGACTGTTAAGGAAATGCTCAGAGTAGCACTGGTGTTCCTTCTTCCAGGACCACAAGATTTCTCAGAAATAATTCCACTTTCAGAAGAGACCTGAAGATCTCAGCACAGTGAACAAACTATGGAATCAGCCCACCTTCTCCAGTAGAAATAATATTCCACCAAGAAAGAAGAACAGAAAGAGCCCTGCTAATATGACTTAGAGCCCATGTAGGACACCTCATCACGGCAACAACAAGCATCAGAAAGGCTATCTGAAGAGATACATGCTGTGTTCCCAACAGCTGGGTATGTGATGGATTCAACAGACTGTCAATATGAAAAGCTGCAATTTCTAAATTAAGACATTTTCTCAAGTGTCAAAACAACACCTCAGTTAGAAGTAAATTCTGAAATATTCCCAAAAGACTCAACCTATTGCCTAAAAAAACTTGATTAGTAAGTCTACTAGTGGTTTAGGGAACTGGGAGTGGCTGAGGGAACTAGGGTTATTTAGTCTACAGAAGAGGAGGCTGAGAGGAGACCTTACTCTTCTCTACAGCTACCTCAAAGGAGGTTGTAGTGAGGCTGGTGCTGGTCTCTTCTCCCAAATTCCTATGGGGAATGACCTCAAGCTGCATCAGGGGAGGTTTAGATTGTATCTTAGGAAGAAGTTCTTTGCTGAGAGAGTGGTTGGGCACTGGAACAGGCTGCCCAGGGAGATGGTGGAGTCACCATCCCTGGAGATGTTTAAAACGTGAGTAGTTAGAGCACTTGAGGCCGTGGTCTAGGGTTTAGGAAGATGTTGGGATGAGGCCTGGACTTGTTGATCATGGAGGTTCTTTCCAGCCATGATGATTCTACAATTATGATCTGCTGTGAGTGTTGCCTCTCCCTTTGAATGGATGACCCAGGGGGAAACCATTAAGCAAAATAGGAAAAGGAGCTTTCCATGGCTTTCCGAGTTCCCCTCTAATGCGAATGAATGTCCCGTCCAGGAAAAAAGCCTGACCTAAATCAAATCCCACTGAAGGGAACAGATTGCTCAGAAGCACAACAATAAAACACTGGTCTTGAATACCAAGTATTTAATGCACCTCCTTGAAGGCACCTACAATAACTCTGCATGGAGAAGATTAAAATGAGCTGATGCAAACACAAACACAAGGACACAGACAGAGTCAAAACCCAACACCTCTGTTCTCTGAAAGCAAGAGGATCATTCATTGGAACTTTCTTACACTCAAGCTGCTGTTGTGTCTGAACAGGTTCAGCTCTGCTTACACCGGATCAAGGTCAGTGGGTGATTTAGGGACTCAGTCCTGTCCCACAAAATCTCAGACAATTCCAAGTGAAGCCTTTGATAAATCAAGAGTGGGTCAAACTCTTAATTCTTCACCATCAGCTGTACTTCCTCTTTAAGAGACTACTGTCAAATGCTTGGTGAGGCTTCTCTCTGCTTTTAGAATCACAGACTGGTAGGGTTGGCAGGGACTTCTGGAGACCTTCTAGTCCAACACCCATCTTACCACTGCTGTGTCTGCTCTCCACTAGGCCAGGACATCTCTGATGGGGAGTTTGGGTATCTCCATATGAAGGGAAATACACAGGAATTTATAACATTAGCCAGAGGGATTTACAGATCTTTCCCCGAAGGTTATTGCCACCTCTTGCTGTTTAAGGGGAAAGGACTCACAAGGGCTTGCACAACCTGTGTGAAAGACACAGGTGAAGCTTTTTGCAAGCAGCTTGTTCCTTATCTCCAGGTTGGTTACCAAATCTCACCAATATAGAAGAACACCTGCCTGTGAACATGGTTGCCACAACTGATTGCTAGTCCTCTTTTCTCCACCATAAATCCTCATGAAAATGCATCTCTCGTGGATCCCTGCTACTGACCAAAGAACAACAGCAGCCACGTACAAAGAGCAATCAACCTTTTTTTACCGCCTGAAACTCAGTGGATGCTTTTACCATTTAATCTGTATGCACACATCTGCTCGGCTGTGGACACCTGCCAGTCTCAAGCAACTTGAAACAAAGGTCAATCCATTTCTTAATTAGAGATGGGAATTAATGGGAGCTGAGCTGACCGTTTTAAACACACCAGCCTGGAGGAGACTCAGGGGGACCTTATCTCTCTCTCTCTAACTACCTAAAGGGAGGACGTAGTCAGGTGGGTGTCAGGCTCTTCTCCCAGGCAACTAGTGCCAGAATGAGAGGGCAGGGCCTGAAGCTGCCAGGGGAGGGTTAGGTTGGATGTTAGGAAGCTCTTTCTCACAGAAAGGATGATCAGAACCTGGACTGCCCAGGGCAGTGGTGGAGTCCCCATCCCTGGAGGTGTTTAAGGACAGCCTGGCTGTGGCCCTTAATGCCCTGGTCTGGCTGGTATGGTGATGGGTCCTGGGCTGGGCTGAATGAGCTCAGAGGTCTTCTCCAGCCTCAGTGATTCTGTGATGCTGCAGGTGCTAGAGAGTTTCCTTTGCAATAGTCTCAAACTACCCACTCTTATCAGTGATTTATGGTGTCTAGGTTCTGCTTGGCAGTCAGCGGTGATAAAGAAAACCTTCATTGTACCTTGAACTGTCAACAAATGCTTTGGAATTTCTTAAGTGCTTCCATTTGTCCTTCCTATTCCCTGAATTTTATAAAAAACAACCTCAAGCTACCTGCCTTTTCATACTTGGGAACATCCCATGTGTACGTCCCATTAATTTTGTCCCTTACCAGGATATATTTTACTCAACTGGCCTCACACCATAATTCTCCAATTGGGTACCAAACCTCGTTGTGACAGCCCAATTAGTACTGCTGGCAGTGCTAATGAGATTATGATTATTTGAGCAACTCAGCTTGCAAGTCTGAATTCTTAGGCAGCCCTCTGGTTAAAAGGGAAATTACGACTTTAATAGAAGGAGACATCAAAAAGCATTTACTCACACATAAAGGAATTCCACAACTGTATTTAAATTTAATATAACACATGATAAAGAGAGCAGCTGGAGTAAAAGCCTGTCACTGCTGCTCACACAGCATTATTTATGGCTCTATATAGGACCAGCTCCATGACCGTAGCAGACAGAAACCTTAATACCTTCTGACACAACTGGGTTGAGCCATCCATTATCACCCACAAATCCTCTAGAAACAAATACTGGACAAATTCTGAATACAGAATTACTGTAGCTGGCAAAAACCTCTGAGTCCAGCCTATGACCTAACCTCACCACAATCAGCTAAGTGCATCACTAAGTGCCACATCTAGTCTGTCTTTAAACACCTGCAGGGATGGGCACTCCACCACTGCCCTGGGCAGTCCAGTCCAGGCTCTGAGCACCCTTTCTGTGAGGAAGGGCTTCCTAACATTCAACCTAACCCTCCCCTGGCAGCTTCAGGCCCTGACCCCTTTGTCCTATCACTAGCTGCCTGGGAGAAGAGCCTGATCCCCACCTGTCGACAACTTCCTTTCAAGTAGTTAAATGGAGAGATAAGATCCCTCATGAGTCTTCTCTTCTCCAGGCTAAACAACCCCAGCTCCCTTATCATCTCCTCATCAGATTTTCTCCCTAGTCCATTCAACAGCTCTCTTTGCTCCTTTGGACCTGGTCCAGGACATCAGTGTCTTTTCTTTTTCCAACGAGGAACCACGGCAATACAACCTAGTTTAGGAAGATCAGTATAAAGAATTATCTGTATCCTAGGCTTCAACTCAAAAGCCATCAATATTAGGATCACACTCTCTTCTGAGTAAATGTCAGAGAAATAAACTTGATAGAACAATATATTTTCCATGCTTTAAAATTACAAATTTTAAAAGTAATATGAAACCTCAAAGTCTTTAACCTCTAAGGAATAAATTCAAATACCAGCCAGGTCTGCGGGAGTCTAATGTCAACTGTTACCATAAAAAAAAGGACAATGATAAATAGTGAAGTCTCGAGCTGCCAGGGAAGTATTTAGCTGGAACGGTGAGGATCTGTGTTATTCTTAGTTATTCTGTGCTACTCTCTTGATTAGAATTTTAAAGGAAAGGTAATGTTTCTCCCAGCCCTATTTCTCCACTGTTTATAACCCAGAGCATGAAAACTGTCAGCCTACTTCTTAGTTCCCTCCAGACACCGATCTTACTCAGCTTGGGCACTTGCCAGCTCGTTTGCTTGTTTCTTGAGAAGGAAAATACAATGCAAGGTGAATCTTCAGGTCACAAAGGTTTAGCACAAGATGCAGATTTTCTGCATCTAAATGGCATCTAGTTTCTTAATTACATTTCCCTCCCTCTGTACTACTGACAGCCAAAGTCTCATTGGGATTCAGCTGACTCCCACTGCCTGCTGCCTGCCGAGGGGATAATTGCCCCTTCCTTTCGCAGTTGCACACCTCTCTGATCACTACTCTAATTTGTATGGAGGGGAACTGTAAAAAGAAATGCTTATCACGTGTAAATTATTTTAATTCACTGTAGCAAGCTATAGAAACATGAAAAAGGCCAGTATCAAGCAGCCTGCTCTCTGCAGAATGCAGTGACCTACCGAATCTTTAAACCTTCTTAACAGTAGGTAGGCAGATCTGTTTATTCCACTTTACCTTATGCTCTGGTGCACCAATGCATCTATCTGCTCTTCTGCATTATCTGTATTATTATAGTTGTAGTAACCAGCACTACTCTGCACTGGTGAGACCCCACCTGGAGTACTCTGTCCAGTTCTGGAGTCCCCATCACAAGAAGAACACAGCTCCTGGAACGGGGCCAGAGGAGAGCAACTTCCAATGATCAGGGGGCTGGAGCACCTCCCCTGTGGGGACAGGCTGAGCAAGTTGGGGTTGTTCAGCTTGGAGAAGAGGAGGCTCCTAGGTGACCTTGAGCAGCTTTCCAATCTCTGAAAGGGGGCTACAAAAAAAGCTGGGGGAGGGCTTTTGACATGGGGGAGTGAGAGGACAAGGGTTACAGACGTGAAGAGGGGAGGTTGAGGTTGGACATGAGGAAACAATTCTTTTCTGTGAGGGTGCTGACTTGCTGCAACAGGTTGCCCAAGGCAGTTGTGGCTGCCCCATTCCTGGCAGTGTTGAAGGTCCAGTTGGCTGGGGCTCTGAGCATCCTGATCTAGTGAAGGTGTCCCTGCCTCTGCAGGGGGGTTAGAACTGGATGATCTTTAAGTCCTTTCCAACCCTGGCCATTCTGTGATTCTCTCTTTCACAAGAAACAAGCCCACTTGAGCTGCAAACTTGTGCAGCACTTTATCACATGTGAGAGAAGACCAGATCTCTGTCCTAAAGATTCTAGCCAACTTTTTCACAGTGAGGTTAGCTGAGTCTTGGCCAGGGCTGCCCAGTATGGTTAGGGAGTCTCCTGCTCTGGAGACATCCCAAACCCACCTGGATGTGTTCCTGCTCTAGGGGATCCTGCTCTGTCAGGGGGGTTGAACTAGATCATCTCCAGAGGTCCCTTCCAACCCCATCAGCCTGTGAATCTGTGATTCAAAGCTAAACCAGCAATATTAAAGAAAGGCTCCATTGAACAGGAGAGCTGCTCTGATCACAGAACACCGATTAAAACTGGACCTCAGGCTACAGGCAGGTTTAACCCCTTGAAATACAAACTCTTCTCCCTTTATTTCCATAGCAATGTCTCACCCAAGGCAGCAGCTCCCCCACAGCCACTGCAACAGCCTTGATCCTGACCCTGACCCGTGGGGCTGTCGCTCCCCAGCTGCACCACCCTACAGAACCTTCCCCAAAGGCTGAAGAAGCTAATTAATCTTTACCTTTTCATCTCATTAATTCCTCAAGCAGGGTGGACGCGCTGGGCTGGTGCCGCCCCTCGGCCCGCCCCGGCCGGCCCCTCTGGGCCTGTTCCGGTGGCCCCGAGGGGAACCTCGGCTGCTCAGGCAGGTATTAGGGTCTGTGGGGGAGAACGTAAAGGATCCGTGGAGTTCGGGGCCTGATGTTGCGGGGCGGGAGGAGCAGTTCAGCCCGGGCCCTGCTGTGTGGGGCGGACGGAGGCGGTTCAGCCCGGGCCCGGCTCTGTGGGGCGGAGGGGGGCGGTTCAGCCCGGGCCCGGCTCTGTGGGGCGGGGCGGGAAGTGCTGAGGCCGCTGCTCTGAGGCGGTTCGGAGCGCCGGCTCTGAGGGGTGAAGTGGAGTCGGTAAAAGCCCGTTTGTAGCCGGCAAAGAGGGAAGGGGAGGTTGTGTGGAGTTCTCCAGCAGTGAGGGAGCAGCCCTCTGCAGCAGTCCGGCCCTGAGGAATAGGCGTCTCGCCGCCCTCCGGTAGGCAGTAAGGAGGGTCCCTGAGCCAGCAGTGGGCCCTGGTGGCCAGGAAGGCCGATAGGCTCCTAGAGTGAACTGAGGGGAGTGTGGCCACTTCTTCTGCCCCTCTGCTCTGCTCTGCTCTGCCCTGGGGAGGCCCCATCTGTGTCCAGTTCGGGGTTCCCCAGTTCAAGTGGCACCTCCTGCCCGTCCCTCAGGTGTCTCCTCCTTGAGTTTGGCAGTTAACTGATGTTAAATGGTTTTGAATGGGGCCTTGAGCAACCTGGTCTAGTGGGGGCTGTCCCTGCTCATGGTAGGGGAGTTAGAACTAGATGATCTTTAAGGACTCTTCCAATCTGTACCATTCTAGGAATCTATAAAAAAAATCCCCATAATCAGCCTAGAAAGGCAAGGTTGTGAAATTACACCCCCCCCTCAACAAGCTACAGATCAGCCCCAGCTTCTGTTACCTCAGTTTTATTAGAGTCGCATAGAAAATGTGAGAGGTTGTGGCTGCAGGTTTGTCCTGGGGATAGACTCAAGAGGAAGATTTTCCACAAGGATAACCAGCCATTGTAATCACCTCTCAAGGGAAGATCTGATCCCCCAATACTAGGGCTAGACAGGTGCTGGGCCAGCTTGTCTTTGTCAAGAAAAGTTGGACCAAGTGAGTCTTAATGTCCCTTCCAACCTGAAATTCTGTGATAACTCAGAACATGCTTCCCTTTTTTAGTGATACTACCACAGACTCACTGAGTTGTCTGGGTTGGAGAAAGACCTTTAAACACATCAAGTCCAACTGCTGGATCATCACAGACTAATGTCCTTCACCACCTGGTAGCTAAACTGGGAGTGAACTGAGCTGACACAGTCCTCCATGTGTCCCCCATCACTGTAAGTAATCCAGCCTTTCCTCCTGTATAAGTGACTTTCTTACATACTTTTTACATGCAGTGCTGCACCATGACGGCTACCTCAGCAGAAGACTCTGATAATGATGGTGAGTGCCAGACAGAGCTGAGCCAGAGGTCCTCTAGCTCTGGTTTGGACTATTCAGAAGATACCTTTGAATCCATCAGTGAGGAGGAAGAAGGCTGTTGGCAGCAAAAGAGTGAAACAACTGGATCACGCTGTTCCACAGAGGATTCAGAGGAGTCTGCAGTGTCAGACCCATCACGGTCAGCAGGCCAAAACCATGCAGGTATGTGGAACTTGCCAGGCTTGAGACATGTCCAGCACAGCTCTGAATGAGCAAGTTAGCATCATGCTCAGCATTTCACCCTGAAATCAACCGATACCAGACTCCTGTGGCTCAGTTTCTTTTCCCTCTAGGAGGAGAATTGTAACGTTCAAGAGGTGGATGATTTGCCTCCTGCTTTCTTTTTTTCACAGTCCCACTTTCAAAGGTGCCTTTTTCATTGCAGATAAGTTGACTGGAACAGTGGATTCTGCAGCCGTAGGAAGAGATGTCATGGGAATACAGATTGATCCACAAAATAAAGGAGCTGGCATTCAGGAAGACAAATCTGTCACCAAAACTCACACCGGTGAGTTCAGTAACTTTAGTAAAGGTTCTAATTCTTGTGCCTTTTGAAAGAGGATGCAGATTTTAAACTGGATTTCAGTTTTATAGCTATCAGCCATTCAAGTTGAGCCAAGTAATTAAGTACAAGTTCTTTTTAAGGTATATTTTTTGGTTTCTCAGAAAGTAGTTTGTCTCCTGAAACACTCAGGGTTCTGGTGCCTCATTCTAGTCATGTGTTGTCACAGGATCTGGATGAATACAAGAGATTACATACACACATTTTGTACTTAACTGTAATCCTCAACGTTTTGGTGGTCTGTTTAGTTTCCTTCTCTCCAGCCATACAGGTGCTAAGAGTGTGGGTTGTGTTGATTACTGAATTACTCGTTTACCATGCTCTAGTTCCTTTCCCAAGCTGAAGGAGGCAGCAGGGCACCAGTTTTGGCAAGAACAATGGAGCAGCTTTAACCAACACAAGGATGGGGTGTCTGGAGGAGGAGAGGGGAAGGGAGGAAGGAAGGATGTTGTTGTACTGGTTATGCAAGTGACTGGAAGAGCAGATGGTGGGATGCAAGTCCTGCTTAAGTCTTTCTGAAAAGTGGGTCAGAGATACTATTTTTAATTAAAAAAAAAAAAGCTAGGAAGCTGTAGTTGAGTAAAAAACCTCATTAAAGCAGAAGAGGAATCTTCCTCAACCTGTATGTATTTGAAAAGTGAGCACAGGAGTTTGTAGGTCACCTGTAAGACTGGTTAACCAGGGAGATCATCATGCCTACATACTTCATGGCCTTGCATTTGCACATCAGCATCCTCAAACCTCTAGGCCATGTCCCCTAGGAAACTCCTAGGGTATTAGGAATTGGAAAGGACCTTGAAAGATCATCCAGTCCAATCCCCCTGCCCCAGCAGGATCCCCTACACCCAGTCACACAGGAACAGTCCAGGCGGGTTTCAAATGTCTTCAGAGAAGGAGACTCCACAACACCCCTGGGCAACCCCTTACAGGGCTCTGGCACCCACACCAGGAAGAAGTTTCTTCTCATCTTCAGGTGGAACCTCCTCTGTTCCAGCTGACACCCAGTAGCCCTTCTTCTATCATTGGGTACCATGGAGCAGAGCCTGGCTCCATCCTCCTGACACCCAGCCTTTCCGTACTGATCAACAGTCATGGGGTCACCCCTCAGGCTTCTCTTTTCCAAGCTCAAGAGCCCCAGGTCCCTCAGCCTTTCCTCAGCAGGAAGATGCTCCACACCCCTCATCATCTTTGTGGCTCTGCTATTTTCTAGGCTATACTTAGTTGTCTAGCTCATTCACAACGGAGGTGAGTCAATGTTAGGAGTTCCTGACTCATCTTCAGCATTTATCTTTCTATGACTGGTTTTCCAAGACTGCTGCGCAGTCAAGTGTGAAGACCGTTAACGTAGATCATCTCTTCTATAGTAGAGAGGCTTCTCCTGCCAAGCTCCTCTGAGAGTCTTTCTAACCTACATCAGAATCTTGTGACCTTCTGATCCACTGAGAAACTAAATGGGACCTGGTGAGTTCAGACTCGTGGAATGAGTGATCGACCAGAGTGTAACACTGAGGAAGATTTCCAGCTCTATGAAACTTTTCCTGGACAGTCACACTGGAGAAGGTTTTACCCATTTAATCCATTTTAGAGAACGTGATGCCTTTGGTTTCTGGACTTTGGCATCCACTTGGTCTTGTGTGCTGCTCTGCTAGGAGAAGAGAGTAGGTATCCAGAAGTCTGAACTGGCTTTGTCCTATTCCTGAGCTTTCCTGCACCAAATCTTCCAGCTGGGTACCACACACAGGTCACACAGGGGCTCCTGTGGACCATTCCTGCCCTTCACAGTTCTCTTTCCTTTAACCTTTTACATCTTTTCCTCTTAGAGAAGAGCATTGTAACAGCACAATTCCTGCTTGTTTTCCTACCAAATCAAAGTTAGACATCAAAGGAAACTCAATAAAGATTTTCTTTATTCTTCTCTTTCCACTCATACGGATTTAAAATGTCACGCTTGAGGGATGTAGCCATGTACAGAAAGCAAAACCTTTGTAGGTCACTTAGTTCTAAACCCCACAGCAGGGTTTGGGATATAGACGTGGAGATTATCTTATTTACATCAGTACACAGCGAACGCCTCTGAGATCTGAGCAGCTTCTTGGGATGGTTTCTTGTGCTTTACCTACTAAATATTCCGTGTTTGTGACCTTACTGCTGTAGGATACGCGGCTCTGACTCACTATCTGTTCTTGATCCTGCCTTAGTCCTCTGCAGTGAGGAGGATGGGGGAAAGCAAGACTCGGGGCAGCCGAGCATCAGCAGAATGTTCTGCTGGAACGGTAATTGGTGCTGGCAGGGATCCTCTGTGGACGGACGAGCAGTGACATTTAAGTCTGCCACCACAAATGGAGATTGAGCGCTCGAGCATGTCTAGTTCAAAGAGGGACAGGAGGGAATGATACAGGAGAGACACGAGAAATAAAACCAAGCACCGTAGAGCCCCCTTGTACACATCTCTTCTTCCAGCTGAAGGGAAGGGAAAACTTATAGACCCAGAGAAAACCTAAAAGGGTAGTTGTCATAATACATTTTATATTTCTTATTTCTATTAAACAACTTGTTGAAATTGATTCTGCAGGTTTAAAAATTGCCTTTCTCTTTGTATCAACATCTGTGTGTCAAATGAACACACAGGTGGGTGTAGGGCAACATGGTGGGTGTAGGGCAGCACATGATTGAGTGTAGGACATCTCATGATTCACACCCTATTAGAAACCAATTCTTTAACTTAAATGTTTCTAGATGGCACGAGAAGCTTAAGTGAATGAATGAGGTTGGTATGAAATCCTCACTGCATGTTCAGCAGGCCCCATGTGCTCCTTGTATGTAAGTGCTTTGTTCTAGGAGATTTTTCCCTCACAATAGTAAATTTAAAGCCTTTCTATTCGTAAAGGGTTAGCCTGTTGTTTTATTAGTGTGATTAAGTTTGGTGTTGGCACATGATTTAGAGGGATCCTATGTAAGGAAAACAAGCTGTGTCTGAAATGTGGTTTCCACTCAGTTGTTTATGATCCTACCCAAGGAAAAAAGGCCATTTAATCACTTTTTAAAGTGATGTTAGTTCTTATTCACCTGCCTAGAACCTGTCACTGTGTCTTTAAGCAGTGTGATAGATCAGCTTCTATGGAAGAGCCAATTGCCTGACCACATGTGACTCTGGACTGTGGTAGTTGAACTCATTCAAATCCCCTATTTGCCTTGTCCATAAAGCAAAGTCCACTGATCCCTGCTTTGCTTCCTCTTTACTGTAGACCCATCTGCCCTTTATCCTAACCAGCTGCATTTCTGGGGAGGTCATCAGTCTTGGAGTTAAATCACCCTGACAGGGCCTCACCTCTGTAGCCATCACCAGTTTGCTGATGTTCTCAGGGTGGCTCCAAGAAGGGAATGATGCTGTTTAGATTTAGCTGTTTGCATAGGTGGTTGTAGGATTTGTGCTAGTGCTTACAGTAATGCCTCCTCATTTCTCCTTTAATTCCACATGTTAAAGTGTTTAGTTGGGCTTCATTAGCTGCATAAAAGCAAAATCTGTGCAATAAAGATAGGAACTACTCTCAGCTGTTTAAGTAGCTGAAAACAGCCTCTTACGGCCACCTCGTACTACCCAGAGACATCATGTGCTCACAGAATACGCTTATTGATTGGAAAATCTCCCACTAAGCACTGAATGAAGTTGCAAATCCCCCCTTACGTGCCCATCTGAAGTTTAATCTCTCTGATTTTGTTTATTACTCTGAATGATTGGGAGGGATAAGAGCAGATGGAAGAGCAAAGGGTACTGTTTACACTCTACAAAAAACGAGCATTGAAGATTTAGAGGAAAATACTTTCTAATGTAACTACATTTCCTCACAAATTGAAAAGCCTTGGGGTTGTAGAATTAATGTGAAGTGTTCCAGAGTTATTCTAACAGTCACTGTCATTAATCACCAAGGAGAAGAGGCCAACACTCACCTCTCTACATCCTCCCTTCAGGTAGTTGTGGAAGGCAAGGAGGTCCTCCCTCAGCTTCCTCTTCTCCAAACTAACCCTGCCCAGCTCCCTCAGCCTCTCCTCATATGGCTAGTTCTCTAAACCCCTCACAAGCTTGGCAGCTCTGCTCTGCTCCCATTCCAGCATCTCCATGTCTTTCCTGTAGTGAGGGGCCCAGAACTGAACACAGTACTGGAGATGAGGCCTCACAAGGGCTGAGTCCAAGGGCACAAGAACTTCCCTTCTCATGCTGACCACACTATTCCTGATCCAGGCCAGGATCTTGTTGGCCACCTGGGCACACTGCTGGCTCAGATGAAGCCAGCTATCTACCTGCACCTCCAGGTCCTTTCCTGCTGGGCAGCTTCCCAGCCACTCATGATATTTAAGTTGCTGCTTTGCTAGTAGACATGTGCTGTATCATTAAGCAGCCTTAATTCTTCAGGGTTCTTATCCCCTTCTCCTCTTCAGAAAATGTTCACAGACACCTTTGTTACACAAGATCCTACAGTTTTTTATTTAGGTTCTGCTCTGTTGTTACCACAGTTGCCTCTGGGTATGGTTTTTATTAGATAATAGGAGATTGCATAGACAGAAGACCAGTAATTCTGCTTTTTCCCCAATACAGTAATTGACTCTGTTGTTTTGCTTATTTATGGCTGACAGAAATGAAGGAATCATCAGACAGAGAATTGGATGCTCTTCGCTCTTTTTGCGCCGTTAAGATCCAGAAGATGCAGGTGAATGGTGGCAAATCAAGAAAGCTGCAGCGTGGCTCCACAGGAGAGAGACCAGAGACAAGAGACTTAAAATGCCATGTTCCTCTTCGGTTAATGAACAGAATCCAGCTGAAAAATATCAGAGAGACTGCTAAACAGGTACTGGGGGAGAAAAAAAGACTGTTCTGGTGAGATGATTATGCCATGCTTCCTGTTTTACAGAATCATTGAGGCTGGAAAAGACCTGAGCTCATCCAGCCCAGTCTAGGACCTGACATCACCACAACAGCTTGACCATGGCACTAAGGGGCACAGTCAGTCTGTCCTTCAACACCTCCAGGGATTGGGACTCCACCACTGCCCTGGGCAGTCCATTCTAGTGTCTGATCACCCTCTCCATGAGGAAGGGCTTCCTAACATCCAACCTAACCCCTCCACTGTCATCTTCAGGCCCTGCCCTCTCATCCTGGCACTGGTTGCCTGGGAGAAGAGCCTGACCCCCACCTCACTGCAACTCCTTGAAGGGAAGTTGTAGAGAGGGATAAGGTACCCCTGAGTCTCCTTTTCTCCCGGCTGAACCCCCCCATCTCCCTCAGCCTTTTCTCATCAGCCTTTCCCTCCAGTCCCTTCCTCAGCCTCATTGCTCCTCTGGACCTGCTCCAGCCCCTCAATCTCTTTCTTGAAGTGAGTGTACCTGAACTGTCCCCAGTACATGAGGGGAGAATGATGTCCCTAGTGCTGCTGGCCACACTATTGCTGATTCAAGCCAGAATACAGTTGGCCTTTCATGCCACCTATGTATCCTGCTGGCTCCTGTTCAGCTGGTTTGATTGAATTGTTTTGAAGTTTCAGGAACCATCATCCAAACCCTGAAGATTTCTAGCTCTTTATTCGCCTCAGTGTGGCAATACATTTTCTAGGCAACTTTGCTGTGTCCATTTGCTTCTGTCTTTACCTCTGCATGACAGCACCTGAATGCAGAGGAGAAGAAATGAAGAGAGGCTGGAGACACAGTGTTCTGGGATAGGTTCTGCTGCTTTTGTAGCAACTCCTTGTGTTTATCTGACCACAAGGAATCTGTGTAAATTAAATTAAGATTAAATTATTGATATTTCCTAAATGAACAAGTTTGGGGTTTGTGCAGTGCTGTCAAATGCACTAATTAATGCTAATTTATTTAAATAAAATTAGTATTAATAAGTCAGCAAATAAGGGTTTCCTAAGTACTGTCAGCACAGGAACGTTGTGAACGTAAGAAGTAGTGTATTACAGATCAGTGCTCTGGCTCTGAGATCCTGTGAGGGGGTGCTGATCTGCTGGATGGTGGGCAGGCTGTACAGAGGCATTGATGGGCTGAGTCTGACTGAATGCACTTCAGTAGAACCAAGTGTTGGGTCCTGCACTTTGGTCACAATAACCCCCTGCAGTGCTACAGGATTAAGGCAGGGTGGCTGGAAAGCAGTCTGGCTGGAAAGGACCTCTGGGTTTGAATTGACAGGTGGCTCAATAGGAGCCAGCAGTGTGCCCAGGACACCAAGAAGACCAACGACATCCTGGCTTGTATCAGAAACTGTGTGACCAGCAGGAGAGAGATGACTGTCCCCCTGTAATCAGCACAAGGAAGCCCACACCTTGAGTACTGTGTCCAGATTTGGGCACCTCAGTACAAGAGAGACATTGAGGTGCTGGACCAAGTGCAGAGGAGGGCAATGGAGCTGGTAAAGGGTCTAGAGAAGAGATCTTACTAGGAGTGACTGAAGGAGCTGGGACTGTTCAGTTTGAGGAAGAGGAGGCTAAGGGGAGACCTCATCATTCTCTACAACTGCCTGAAAGGACATTGTAGAGAGGTTGGTGCTGGTCTCACAGGTCATTCGCAACAGAAGCAGAGGGAAGGGTGTCAAGCTGCAACAGGGGAGAGGTTTAGAATGCACATCAGGAGAAAGTTCTTCACAGAAAGAGTGGTTGAGCACTGGAAGATGCTGCCCAGGATGGTGATTGCGTCCTCATCCCTGGATGTGTTTAAGAGTCACTTAGCTGTGGTGTTAAGGGATAAAGTTTAGGGGTGAACACGTAGAGTAGGGTTAATGGTTGGACTTGCTGATCCAAAGGGTCTTTTCCAACTTGAATGATTCTGTGATTCTGAGATGATTTGCTCTCAAATGAAGTTATCACAGCTGGAAAGGGTGTCATGTCGGGGGGAAAAGCAAATTATTTACTGTAGAAACATTCCATCTCAACAAGATGATGGCAAAGACTGTGAAATTCACAACTGCCTACAGAAGAAAGATTTTGCCTTTAGACGGTGTCTCTGTCTGTATTCTGATTGATTGTCTTTAATGGCCTGGCTGCCTCACTAGATCAGATGTTGGTCGTTGCATCAGAGTCTCATCTTTCAGGTGACAGAAGCTCAAATCCACCAACCTTCAGCATGCCCTCACTGTCAGGAGAAGAAAGCAGAGCTAGCCAAGATTACCTTTCTCCGGCAAAAGAAGGTTCTGCTGGAAAGTGCTTTAATCCAACAGAAACTGGAAGAACAGATTTACTCCACCGTAAGCAAATGTTGTTAAAAATTATAGTTGTACTCAACACGAGCTGGCAACATTCACTTGCAGCCCAAAAAGCCAACCACATCAAGCACTAGAAAGGGCTGCATCAAGACAGGTGTGACCAGTAGATTGAGAGAGCTGATCCTTCCCCTCTATTCTGCTCTCATGAGACCCCATCTGCAGTACTGTGTCCAGTTCTGGAGCCCCCAACACAGGAAGGACATTGAGCTGTTGAAACGTGTCCAGAGGAGGGCCACAAGGATGAGTGGAGAGCTGGAGCATCTCTGCTGCAGGGACAGGCTGAGAGAGTTAGGGCTGTTCAGCCTGACTGATTTCTGTGAGCTGAAGGCCTTTCCCAGGATGTCCTACAGTAGTTTTGGGTTCCTCTTCATGTTTTGGTTTGTGTTCTGATGGGCTGTCCAAGACACATTGGTAAATAACAAAACGGGGTGCTAGTAGAGAACTATGGCCATACTGTTCTTCCTTACTCATCATTAGGTGTGGGAGTCTCAGAATTCCAGACTCAGAGAGATGGAGCAGCCTATAGTAGGCCTGGGCTACAGGCCATGAGAAATATCAGGAATACAAACCCAAGTCATTCTTGTGTTTCCTTTTTATTTCAGAATGTGCTTACACTGCTAGGAGAAGCCCTCAGAAGTTTTCCCAAACCTTCAGAGGATTCCCGGAGCTTATGGCAAAGGCTGAAAGGTCAGAAAATGTAAAGCCTGGCAGTAGTCACCATAACCCAAGGACTTAAAGAGCTGGGAGAGCCTTCTGTGGGCGGTCATGTGCTGAATGCCAACAACTGTGGATACAACTGGTTTGGTTAGTGATGAATTGGGGGGTGGTGCAACCAGATAAGCCCAGCGTGCCAGCGTCTGTGGTGAAAGATCAACCCTTCCTCCTTCCTAAATGCAAAAGCTGTGGTGTATTGTAGTGAAACAACAGACATTTTTCACATTAGGGAAGCCAACGTGTTCTGTTGTTAATCTGACATTGGATTGTGAACTGGCTGCAGGATAGAAGTCGCAGACTAGTGGTCAGTGGGGCAGAGTCTAGTTGGAGGCCTCTCTCTAGTGGAGTTCCTCAGGGTTGGTACTGGGACCAGTACTATTCAAACTGAGGAGTTTCCACATGAAAATGAGAAGAGACTTCTTCCTGGTGAGGGTGACACAGCACTGGAAGAGACTGCGTAGTGGGTTGTGGAGTTTCCTTCTCTGGAGATGTTTAAAACCCACCTGGCCTGTTCCTGTGTGACAGGATGTAGGGGATCCTGCTGTGGCAGGGGGTTGGACTGGATGATCTTTCAAGGTCCCTTCCAATTCCTAACACTCTGTGACTCTGTGTAACAAGGAGTAAGTGGGGTTTCAAAGCAAGCTCACAACTGCTTCCATCCCTAAGGAAAATAAGTGGTTCTGCTTTTCAGGGCAGGGAGGTGTCATCACTGGATTTAAGCTCAATCTTTGTCCGCTTTGTCGTGGTAAATTGAAAGTGAGAGCCTCAGGTGGAGGAGAGAAAGGTGATTGCAGAGTAACTGTAGGAAGGAGCAAAATTAAATGGGGTGCTTATAGACCTGAAATAATGAGGCTGTAACAGAAATTAATCAGCAAGACTGAGGATACCAACAGGACAAGAATTGATAATAAATTAATCAGAGAACCTCTACAGGAGAGGAAAGGACAAAACAACATAGATGGGAAAGTTGTTTTGAGGAGAGGCTGAAGGAGCTGGCATTGTTTAGTCTGAAGGAGACTCAGGGGTGACCTTATATCTCTCTATACCTAGCTGAAGGGAGGCTTTAGACAGGTGGGGGTCAGGCTTTTCTCCCAGGCAACCAGCGCCAGAATGTGAGGGCAGCGCCTGAAGCTGCCAGGGGAGGGTTAGGTTGGATGTTAGGAAGCCCTTCCTCACAGAAAGGATGCTCAGAGCCTGGACTGGACTGCACAGGGCAGTGGTGGAGTCCCCATGTCTGGAGGTATTGAAGGACAGCCTGGCTGTGGCCCTTAGTGCCCTGGTCTGGCTGACATGGTGATGCCAGGTCCTGGGCTGGGCTGTGTAAGCTCAGAAGTCTTTTCCAGCCTCAGTAATTCAGTGATTCTGTGAAAATTGGAATACGAAGCCAGATCATACTTTGGACTGTTTTCTGGATATACTTTTGGATAGGGTCTAGTCTTCTGTGATTATTTTTTTTCAAGAATATCCCTGTCTGAAAGATGGGTCCTCAGTGCACATCCAGATAAAGAGGCATCTTGCTGGGGATCTCAGTGGGGTCACACAAGGAAATCATCTCCACCCCCAAATCGTCTTGTCTCCAAAGTCACAAACCTCTGCAGGCTGTGGAAGTCCTCAGGCCGTATCCTTCTCTCTGATCTCTTCCTGAATTTGTGTGACAAAGCAAACAGGATTCAACTTCACCTTTGCATTGTTATTTTTCTGTGTTGGCCTATGTGTTGTTGGAGTGGTCTTTGTGTTTTAGACTTGTGTCATCGTTTTCTATTGTCCCCTATTAAAGGTTGTGTAACCTCTTGTTTTATCCACAAATCCATGGACAACCCAGAAGGACCTTCTGGGATACAAAGGTAGATCGATCCACCTATGTTGTCTTGAAAACCTACCTGGAATGGTTCCACTGGGAGCTGATGCTGCGCGTGTCCAACCCTCAGTGAACAAACACGGTGTTCAAAGCTGGTTGTCTTGCTGCTTCAGGAGTGGCTTAAACTGGTTCTTTGCACACAGCAGGTGTAATAGTCAATCACAAACATTCCCCTAAGCTTGGCTTCACCTTTGCAAACGTTACTGCAGATCACAGGATTACTTACACAACACAACAAACCACCACTTCTTTCTCTCTATTACTCTTTAATCCTTAGAAATGCTTCAATCTTTTCAATCTCCAATGTTCCAAACCTTTTCCAGATGCTCCATCTCCTATTTTGCTTTGGACTAAGCTCCTTGTTTCGAGTCTTTTGCAGGTGTGTAAAAGGGAGGGCAACTTTGGTCTGTGGACTTTCTGTTTCTGCTGTGCTCCCCACAGCAGGCTCTCAACAAAGGATATTTGTTGCTCCACGCAAAGGCTTGTAAGGGCTGTCTCATGATTCCCACCAGTGGTGACCAGCAGCTGAATCCTTTGAAAACTGTACTGTTGTTGATGCTGCCAAGGAGCACAGCCTCCAGTCTTTAACAAAAAGCACAGAAAGGTTGTTTCAGGGCCCAGAGGATTCTTTTTGTAAGTAGATGAAAGATGT
Organism: Upupa epops; assembly: GCA_013397515.1. Taxonomy (NCBI): domain Eukaryota; kingdom Metazoa; phylum Chordata; class Aves; order Bucerotiformes; family Upupidae; genus Upupa; species Upupa epops. The sequence goes on from VZRI01013242.1 coordinate 248,127, forward strand.
TTGAGTATTTTTGCTTTTGAGAAATACTGGGATATTTCATTGCAACTCCTGTCAGGCCTTGCTGCAAATCACAGAATCAGAGGATTGTTGAAGCTGGAAAAGCCCTCTGAGCTCATCCAGCCCAGCCCAGGACCTGACATCACCACATCAGCCAGACCAGGGCACTAAGGGCCACAGCCAGGCTGTCCTTCAACACCTCCAGGGATGGGGACTCCCCCATTGCCCTGGGCAGTCCATTCCAGGCTTTGATCACCCTTTCTGTGAGGAGGGGCTTCCAAACATCCAACCTAACCCTCCCCAGGCAACTTCAGGCTCTGCCCTTTCATCCTGGCATTGGTTGCCTGGGAGAGGAGCCCAACCCTTACCTGACTGCAACCTCCCTTCAGAGAGTTATAGAGAGGAATAAAGTACCCCCCTGAGTCTCCTCCAGGGGAAATAACCCCAGCTCCCTCAGCCTTTTCTCATCAGCTTTTTCCCTCCAGTCCCTTCCCCAGCCTCATTGCTCCTTTAGACCCACTCCAGCCCCTCAATCTCATTCTTGAAGGGAGGGACCCAGATACACTGAACTCTGAGCTGCTTGGGTGAGGCATATGACAATATTTGTCAGCACACTGTTCTGAGCTCTGGCTGGTTTGTGTAAACGTTATAAGTCAAAGTGCACTTGGCTTAGGGTCTGTTGCAGGTCTTTTCCTACTGCTCACTACAGTGCTTTCATTTATTTTCTCAAGAATTCCTCTGAGATCTGAATTTATCTTCTGCTTTCTCGTGGCCACTATTAGGGAATGATCTGAGGCTCTAAATATTTGATAATCCTGCTGAAACCCCAGAAATTCTGACATGGAGGACATAGGGCATAACAAAATGTAACTCATGGCTCATCCTTTTGTCCTCCTTACAGGAGGAAAAAGCATTCAGCGGCTTTTCCTTTTGATTTGAAGAAAGACTCTAAAACTGTGAGCAAGCAATATTTATTCATCTGCTCCCTTGTTTGTGCTCGCTGGAGCATGAAAGGAGTGAGGTGGAACAGGGGTGATTCATTTGGTAAGGAGCTGCAGGATGGAAACCAATGAATTTTCCTCTTAAAAGTACTTAGGAGCTTTTTGCTTTCTAGTTTCCATGCTCCACGTTATTCCATCTCCTGAACAATCCCGGGGTTTATTGCTCTGAACAGCCGCAGAAGGTGTTTATGTACCTGTGTTGGTTTGTATTGTGTGTGTGCTGATACATGTTTGGGTGATGTTCTGCTTTGCTGCTGCCCCTTTGGATGAAAGAATGTTCCTTGAATTAGCATGAAAATTGGGTGCCTGGGGACTGCAGCAATGTAATTTCTACTTCCATTTGCCCTGCCTTTCTCTATTACTCTGTTTACCCCAGGTGCCAGTATAGGTTGGGGAAAGACCTGCTGGAGAGCAGCGTAGGAAAAAGGGACCTGGAGGGCCTGGTGGCCAGCAGGATGGCCAGGAACAAGCAATGGGCCCTTGTGGCCAAGAAGGCATCCTGGAGTGGATTAGAAGGGGTTGGGTTTCTGTGTGTGTGTGTGTTAGTAGATCCAGAGAGGTTCTGCTCCACCTCTACTCTGCCCTGGTGAGACCCCATCTAGAATCTTGTGTCCAGTTGTGGGCCCTTCAGTCCAGAAGGACACAGAGCTGCTTGAGAGAGTCTAGTGCAGAGCCATGAAGATGAGGGAGTGGAGCATCTCCCTGCTGAGGAAAAGCTGAGATCTCTTGAGCTTGGAAAAAAAGAACCTGAGGGGTGACCCCATGAATATTGATCAATATGGAAAGGGTGGGATTCAGGAGGAAGGAGCCAGACTCTGTTCAGGGGCACCCAATGCTAGGACAAGGGGCACTGGGTGTCAGCTGGAACAGAGGAAGTTCCACCTGAAGATGAAAAGAAACTTCTTCTCGGTGAGGGTGCCAGAGCCCTGGAAGGGGCTGCCCAGGGGAGTTGTGGAGTCTCCTTCTCTGGAGATGTTTAAAACCCACGTGGCCTGTTCCTGTGTGACTGGATCTAGAGGATCCTGCCCTGTCAGGGGGATTGGACTGGATGATCTTCCTTCCAATCCCTAACACTCTGTGATTAAAAAAATGAGCCTGGCCTTTGGGCTCAGTCATTGCTTGGACTTGTTTCTAACCCTTTATTAGATAGAAACTGTGTGTGCTAATTCTGTGTGCTCTTCTACAACAAACTTCCATCTCATCTACCATAGCTGGGCATGAAGCTATGCATGGGAATGTGAACTGCGAAAAAGACAACCGTGTTTGAACACTGATTTCCAGCCACTTGTGAGTGGTGGGGATGGGAAGGAACCTGTGGAGGTCAGCATACCCAACCACCTGCTTGGGCACAGTCACCTAGAGCTGGGGAGGACCTTTCTCATTGGACTGGCAATCCCCCCACTTAACTCTTGTTAACTCTGCTTCAAGAGTCAGAAGATTATTGAGGCTGGAAAAGACCCCTGAGCTCATCCAGCCCAGCCCAGGACTCATCAGCCAGACCAGGGCACTAAGTTCTTAAACACCTCTAGGGATGGGGACTCCACCACGGGAGGAGTCCAGTCTGGGCTCTGAGCACCCTTTCTGTGAAGAAGGGCTTCCTAACATCCAACCTAACCCTCTCCTGGTGTAGCTTCAGGCCATGCCCTCTTGCGCTGTCGCTAGCTGCCTAGGAGAAAAGCCTGAGTCCCACCTGACTACAACCTCCCTTCAGGGAGTTGTAGAGAAGGATAAGGTCCCTGCTAGGCTAAACAAACCCAGTTCCCTCAGCCTCTCCTCATTAGCCTTTCCCTCCAATCCCTTCCCCACCCTCCTTGCTCCTCTGGACCTGCTCAGCCCCTCAATCTCTTTCTTGAAGTGAGGGGCCCAAAACTGCCTTGAGGGGAAGGCTCCCCAGTGCCTGGTCTAGAGGGAGAATGATATCCCTAGTCCTGCTGGCCACGCTATTGCTGATCCAAGCCAGAATGCCATTGTCCTTTGTGCCACCTGGGCACCCTGCTGGTCTGCTGCCTTGTCACAGAGCCATCTCCTGGTGGCAGTGGTTTATTTTCCTGTTTCACCACAGCCAGTTTGCTCTGTTCGCAAGAAGAGGAGCTGAACCCATTATAGTTTTAAACTGGTGGCACCACAGACACGGGAGGGATTGTGTTCCCCTGCAAAACCATTAGCTGACACAGTGCCTTGTGCAGTGCAGACCTGAACGGTAGCTCTTTGCACACTTGCTCCAGACGGCACAGATATCCTCCAGCAAGAGCTGGAGAGCTTCCAGCCGTGTATTTTTCAAAGCCTTTTGAAACACGTTCCCATTCTTCACGTTGCAGTTTTATTGCTCAGAGAACGAGTTATCGTCTCTGCATGGTCAGAGCGAACCCAGCTGCTGTTCTAAATGCCACCCTGTTAACAAATGTTCTTTAGTTCTGTGAGGACGTACATCAGTGTTAGGGACAGTGTCTTTTCATGTGGTCTGTGCAACGAGCTAACTGTTCCTTTCTCCTCTCTTATCTGCTTCTGGATGTCATTGCCTGCACTGAGAGCAGCAAGATCAGCATGCATGGAGGCTGGGAAGTGAGGGGGAGTGTAGTCCTTCTGTCAGGGAGGTACTAAGTCTTTCCAATTACCTGTAGAACAGATCAGGGTACCTTAAAAAAACCCAACAAACCATTTTCCAGCTTCTGGCCATGGATATTCACAGCTTATTTATTCCTTTATTTCTTTTGTAATAAAATAGTACCGTTCATTCTCACATCGATGAGCGTGTCTGATCTATAACTATGTCTGTAAAATATCGCCGCGACACGTCCCTGAATCCTTTAGAAGATTCTGTGAGGATTCCTATCGTTAGAGTTGAAGAACATTTACATCCTTCATCCTGACATTTTTAGATAGAACATTTTTTTTGCCTAGAGAAGTTAAGTTTACAGCATCATCACGGTATCATAGCTCGTTTAAAAATACATACAGCGTTACTGGTAACTGCAAGCAAGGTCTGTACTTGAGCAGGGGGGGCTTGTTTGTGACTTCACACGGTTTCTACTTATCAAAACAGCCACGCATGGTAATGTTACAGCCATCACTTTGTTAGAAAATGGGACTTAGAGATGCTACTCACAACGGGTCGGTCATTCTTCGGCGACAGTGCTATTACAGACTATGAAAATAGAAACAGCCCCCTGTACGGGTGGTTTAAAAAGAATCACAAGCCCCAGTTAAAAAAGTGCGTTGAGCTTGTTTGCTCTTCACGAAGGTGGATGCCCTTAATCCACTGGTGGTTGGGATGCCACCAGAACTGGCGTGGAACTTGCAGGTGAAGGAAACACTAACTTGGTTGTGCCTGTGGCTGAAAATGCAGAGACCTTCAGCTACAGCTTTTCAGGACCAGGCTCCTACTTCTGTCTCCAGATCTGATTTTCCTGAAGCTTCCAGTTGAATGTAAAATTCTTCAGCCAGATGATTAGATCTGAACAAGATAACCCAACTCCCCAGGTTTTTATCAGCTGAGCTGGTTTGGATGAACCAGCCTGTGACCTCCAGCCTTCCACGGGCTGGTGGATTTTGCAAAGAGCTCAAGCAACATCTAAACGTACTGGTTCATGGGGTTATTTTAGTAACCTCTACAGATTAAAAGTACACGATTGCATTGGTTTGACTGTGCACAAACAAGAACTGATATATAAATATATCTATATATGTATAATAAAGCCGTAGGAAATCTCCAAACTGCTAACAACCCTTAGAAACGAGATAAAACAAGGATCTATTTGCTTGCAAATGTCATAGTTGCTGTTCTTTTGTTAGTTTCAGGTAATTCAGGAGCATTTCCTGGTGAATCCTGGGGTAGGTTACTTATGAAACGAGTCCAGACGTGCTTTGGAAAACGCTCTTTTCGTGGTCTCTCTGATACTCTTCTTGTGCTCTCTGCAGTTTTTTACCTCTCAGTTTCCACTTGTGAAAGCAGTAGGTCACTAGGGATGTCATTATCAAAGAGAAGATAATAATCAGCACAACAATCAGTGCGATGGTGGAGGAGAGGGACCCCTCTAGCTGCTTCGGTTCAGCATCTCTTGTCGTGTTTAGCTTAGCAAAGTTTTCATAGTCTGTTGAGGCCAGAAGCGCCGGTACAGGAATGTCTTTGAACTTGGGCCTCATTGGGATTCAGTAGTTGTTCTCACTTGCTTACAATTTCTGAAGCAGCCAGGACTAGGAGTCCCTTGTCACCTGGGTCATTCGCAACCAGGTTTTCTCCTCGGGTTCTCCAGGCATAGACGAGGCTCAGAAGCTTTGCTGGTGCGTGAAGCCAGCGTGCATCAGAGAAACAGTCTGTGGCCCCAGGTTTACAGCACAGGTCATTGATCCCCAAAGGTTTGTAAGTCAGAAGGATATGTGCGCTGCCGTCGGCCTTATCAAGAGGTGGGGGAAGCTGCTCAGCCCACTGCCCCTTTGTGATCCTTTGTTTGCTTGAGGAGATAATCGAAGAAATGGAATCAATTTTCCAGTCGTGGTGTCGTGGTGCCAGGGCTTATCCTCGGGCTTACAAGCAAAACAAATGTAGTTTATATCTTAGGAATTAGTTCAGTGAGGGATTTTTTTCTTCTTCCCCCAAATATTCGCACAAACAAGTGCCGAGGGGCAGGCTTGGGTTTGCTAATGTCACCGGCATTAACAAAAGCAGCTGCAAAACAGGAGCTTCGGGTGGCAGCACAGGGATTGGATTTTGATACTTGTTCTCAGACCTGGCCTGTCTGGAGAGGGTCTTGAGTTAGGGTGTTTGTCCTCATCGTTCTGGAGTTTAGGGGATGTCCTCGCCAATGGTAAAGCTGGAAGCTGGAAAAAGCTGCTCTTCCGAAATGAATGAGAAATGAATACATGGGATTATTTCAGGGGTGAGATCCTCTGCAGGCAGCGAGCCATAGTCTACAATCTAACCCCTTTCCTCTTCCACTTGGCTTTGATACATGCTGTGTGTGACAAACCCCAAACCATTTTACTCATCTGAGCTCTCCTGACGTTAAAACCTGGTCTGGAGAAGGTGAAGAGCTGCTCTTCCCCCTGTTGCAGATCTCTGAGTTTTATCTGGTGAGAAGGAGCCTGGTCTGCTCTTACTGTTTGTTCTTCCTCTCAGGGCAGGAAGATTTGGCCCCAGGATGTTTTACTCGAGGAGCCATAAGCACTTTGAGAGCTATTTATTTCAACTAACAGATTGCTCCAAGCCCCCTCCACCCCACTCCCAAATGCTGGGAGGCAAAAATCAGGTTTCTTGCAGCCAAACGGTTCTGTTGGGAGCTGCTCGGCTGGATGGGGTGCTCTTGGGTTAATCGTTAATTCCTCCTCTTTAGAAATCTGTGGCTCATCCCACTCAGGGTAGCAGAGAGGGGAGGGTCTCTCCTCCTAATTAACAGCACGTTCTTGGTGGTAATAGAGGCTGTTTACTATAGATTAGCATTCTGTTGGTGTTAAAAGATGTAAATGAGCAGCTCTTGCCAGTTTGGAACAATATGTTCACACAGTCAAAAATAACCCTGGATTTTAAAGAAAGTTGAAAAGCCAATTTTGATTGGAGTTTGGGACAAAAATACAGCCCAAACCCTACATGATTGTAAAGCCGATTGGAAGTTCATTGCACCCAAGTAAACTAACCGCCACACATGGTGTCTTTGATGAACAGCTACGTGAGGTTGAACAGGGCCAGGTGCAGGGTCCTACACTTTGGGCCAAGAACCCCCTGCAGAGCTACAGACTGGGGCTGGAGAGCAGCCTGGCAGAGAGGGACCTGGCAGCACTGGGTGACAACTGATTGAAAAGGAGACAGCAGGGTGCCCAGGTGGCACAAAAGGCTAATGGCATCCTGGCTTGGATCAGCAATAGTATGGCTAGCAGCACCTGGACTGGGCACTGAGGAGACCTCCCCTCGAGTACTGGGGCCAGTTCTGGTCCCCTCACTTGAAGAAAGAGATTGAGGGGCTGGAGGGGGTCCAGAGGAGCAATGAGGCTGGGGAAGGGACTGGAGGGCAAGGCTGATGAGGAAAGGCTGAGGGAGCTGGGGGTGTTTAGCCTGGAGAAGAGGAGACTCAGTGGGGACCATCTGCTTCTCTACAACTCCCAGAAGGGAGGCTGTAGTCAGGAGGGAGTCGGGCTCTTCCCCCAGGCAACCAGCATCAGGATGAGAGGGCAGGGCCTGAAGCTGTCAGCTGCTTAGGTTGGATGTTAGGAAGCCCTTCCTTATGGAAAGGGTGCTCAGCGCCTGAACTGGACTGCCCAGGGCAGTGGGGGAGTCTCCATCCCTGGAGGTGTTGAAGGACAGCCTGGCTGTGGCCCTTAGTGTCCTGGTCTGGCTGATGTGGGGATGTTAGATCCTGGGCTGGGTGAGCTCAGAGGTCTTTTCCATCCTCTGTGATTCAGCTGCACTGCTGCCAAGTGGTATATCAGAAGGTTGTGGCAATAGAATATTATAGTGCAACTTGGTTCTGGGCTCATCCTTGCTCTCAAGTACCCTAAGAAAAGAAATGTAGTGAAAAGACTTTTAGGTACTCCATAAATCAGAAGTTTTTAGTGTCCACCACCCACATGGAAGTCCAGCAGGGTGGAATGTCTCAGCGCTAATGAGAATTGGATCTTGTGATACTTGCCTGGACCTGTATCTTGTCTCATCTGTGTCCACAGCTATCGCACTCCTATGGGGAACAGAGAACAGAAAAGGTAGAAAATCGTTAGGCATCTGGTACTGTCTGGGGCTGCCCCAGGAAGGCAGCGGATGTTCTCTGTAGCTCCAGATCACCATCAGTTCAGGGACAAACGTTTTCAAAGCCAAACCAGGAATGCTGTTACAGTCTTAAGGCTGCAAAGTGCTGCTTGAGCTTCAGCTGTATGTTGGGAGAGGGAAACTGCTTGTATGGACCCATCCTTGCCCTAAAATAAGGTCTGAAAGTTTTGTTTGTGGCTCTGCTGCAGAGTCTCCAGTGACTGTGACCAAATCCCTTGGTGTCTGTGGGTTACGTGGAGATGCTGCCACCACCTTCTAGTCTGCCTTGTGTTTAATCTTCTTTAGGGCAAAGACTACTCCTTCCTGTTGCTTGAGGATGAATTGGTGAACCAGGGTGGTAAGGGAAGGGTGTGAGGTGATGTGGAGGCGAGAAACCTCAACAACTGCCAAAACACAGCTGGAGGGGCCCCGCTTCAAGTGTCTGCACAGAAACAACAACTGCCAGGGAAAAGGCTTTATGGGAGAGGCTCTTCCTTTTCTCCTGGGTGTTGGCTCTGAGGTGCCAGCACACTAAATGCAGGTGATGTGGAGATAAAGTGAGAGGATCAATTAGAGGTCTTCATGAAGCTCCAAGGTGATCATCTGCTTGGGATCAGTCCCAGGGACCATGAGCCTCTTGGGAAGGACAGATCTTTGGAGGGAAACTATTACCAAACACATTATGGACGAGAAGGTAGTTGGGTGAACTCAGGGTGGATATATGAGAGGGAAAACAACCATCACCAAGCTGGTAGCCTTCTACGATAAAATGATTAACCCAGGGGATGAAAGAGATTAAAAAAACCCCAACACCCCCAAATCATTCTTCAATGTCCATGCTCAAATTTAATTCAAACAGCAGAGAATAAATTATTCTGACATTGTTTTGTTGTTCTGGTGTGAGTCATAAGTCTTCTGTGGATTTAGTCTGAGCTCCACGAACGTGCAAACTGGTATCTCAGGGCCAGGCACATTTAATACCCAGTAACATTTAATAAAACATATTAGAAAGGTTCAAGTGTTCACAAAAATAATTGTAGTGGGGTTTTTGGGGTATGGAAATATTGATTTGTAGGAAGAAACTTTTAATGAGAAAATAAAGGCATCCTGGCTTGGATCAGCACTAGTGTGGCCAGCAGGATTAGGGACGTAATTCTCTCCCTGGACTGCGCACTGATGTGGCCTCCCCTTGTGTACTGGGGGCAGTTCTGGGCCCCTCATTTCAAGAAAGAAATTGAGGGGCTGGAGTAGGTCCAGAGGAGAAATGAGTCTGGGGAAGGGACTGGAGGGCAAGGCTGATGAGGAGAGGCTGAGGGAACTGGGGGTGTTTAGCCTGGAGAAGAGGAGACTCAGGGGGTACCTTATCACTCTAACTCCCAGAAGGGAGGTTGTAGACAAGTGGGGGTTGGGCTCTTCTCCCAGGCAACTAGTGACAGGGTGAGAGGGCAGGACCTGAAGCTACCAGGGGAGGGTTAGGTTGGGTGCTAGGAAGCCCTTCCTCATGGAAAGGGTGCTCAGAGCCTGGACTGGACTGCCCAGGGCAGTGGTGGAGTCCCCATCCCTAGAGGTGTTCAAGACTGGACATGGCCCTTAGTGCCCTGGTGTAGCTTGTGTGGTGATGTTAGGTTCTGGGCTGAGTGAGCTCACAGATCTTTTCCAGCCTTAGTTTTTCTGTGATTTAGTGGTATTAGGATAACTAGAGGCTGGCTATGCTTCTAAACCTTTATGTGATGTTTTGATTCTTTGCTCTTTATATGATCACAGCCTGTTGGTGTCCTTGCCAAGGGATGGACTTTGCCACCGTGTTTTCACATCTTTCTGTTTCACCAAGCTCAGAAAAAGATGGAGAGAGCAAAACCTGATCTTTGTTTTTTTAATACCCTTAGGACAGGCATTGTCTTGCTTTTCTGTTCTCTGAGCTTGACCTCTGTGCTCTCAGTGCTCCAACAAAGTAGAGACAAACAGATGGTCCAGGGTTTGTGTAGGTTTGTTTTTTGACCGTGAAAAGTCAGAGCAGGTTGGACACAATTTGTGTGGGAGGAACAAAGGGAATGACAGGAGCAACAATCAGCAGCTAGAACACAAGTGTGGGTTATTGGCATCTGTCAGTGAATTGTGAAAAGAGATGAGAATGTTGATCAAGGGCTTATGGATTTGAGTGAGATTCCTCCCTATTCATAGGGCAAACTATGCCTCTGTTAGAGACGGTGTAATACTGTTAGTGTCAGAGTAACGGAGCACTGGAACAGGCTGCCCAGGAGGGTTGTGGAATCTCCTTCTCTGGAGACATTCGAGACCTGCCTGGATCTGTTCCTGTGCAACTTGGTCTAGGTGATCCTGCTGTGGCAGGGGGATTGGACTGGATGATCTTTCGAGGTCCCTTCTGATCCCTAAGGATTCTATGATTCTGTGATCTGCTTGGAATCCTCAAAATAAATAAACACCGAGTCAAAGTGCTGCCTGGGAGATGAGACTTCCATGAAGTCTTCATTGGCTGTGCTTTGGGGTTTGTATCGTCAGGATGCCTCTGAGTTTGTGTTTCAGTTCAAGGAAGGACCGAGTTCAGTGAACGTCTGAAACCTTCTGCTTCATTGGAAGGGTAAAGGTCAGAAGTTCTGGGCGAGTTAGTGCTGTTTAATAGAAAGCTGATTGTACATACGCGACCCTCAGGCTGACTGAAACCTCCTTTGACTTCCTGGTGGCCCTGATTGAGTCACAGTGGTGGATAAGGACACACAACCCAGCAGCAAGAGAGAACAAATGTGTAATGCTGTTCTCAGACGAACACAAACCCATCCATCCAAAGTGAAGACGACTGACCCGAAACCACAAACCTGGTCCTTGTGAGTTCACATACAAAAGCTCTTTGATGTCAGCGTTAGGAGAACCTTTGGTTTCTATCTTTGTGTGTGTGCTCGTCCCTTGTGTCCTCATCCGTCCATCCACGGTGCATTTTCAAGTGTTGAATTACTTTCAGCCTTTATATCATCTTAAATATGATATTGGCTTTTTAATACAGTTTTGGGCTTAGCCTGCTTTGTGCCTCCAGCTTGTTTGTAATTTCCCTGCTGCCTTTCAAACCATCTCTTCCATTTTTATTGCGTTAGGGAAAGAATCTGCCTCCTTTCACCCCATTTGCATCTTTTTGATGTAAAACCATTTGTATGAAATGCATCCATCCTGTTGTAAACCTGCAACTTAAATGAGCCTTCTTCTCCTCCTCCAGAGCTAGCGTGGCAAGACATCTCCTAATACACTTGTGCACAAAATTGCAGATGAAAGCCGGAGTGGGAGGGAGAGCGAATGAAAGCAGGGATGAGGAGGAGGGGAGGGTGAGGAGGAAGAATTGGGAGGAGGCACTAAAGGCTTCAAAAAAACTTGTCGCGAAGGGTTGTAGCCCTGCTACGTATTTTTCACTGCATCTTCTCTGAACTCATGGACAAGAACAAGAAAGGGATGGATTTTAGTCACCCCTGTCGTTTGGAAACCGCTAGATGTACCCGTACATCCATCTGTCTTTAGCTTTGGCTAGTGCTTAAAATACTTTTGGAATTTATAAGATTTCAAGTCTGCAAAGTGCTGAGCAGCTTCCAGCTGGGCTTCCTGCTTCCCAGCAGCTTCTGTGCACGTTGGGGGCTTCAATAATAAACGTGGGGCTGGCACAGAGCGACACTCCAGGTACGTTTGTTGTGTTAAACGGCACAGATTTATCTGAGAGGTCCTAAAAAAATCAAGCCACCCCTTTGCACCTTTGCTTTCTGCACAGTTAATCTCAAACCGAAGTAGAAAGAAACGGTGTGTGTTAGGTTTTCACACGCAACCTCCCTTAGAAACTTCATTTGCATAAACCCCTTGCGATTCCAGCCAGCGCTAGAATTGGCAACTTAGCCACAGATTTAAGCAAGTCAATTAATCTTTTAATTAAGCGTATAAAATTCAAGCCCTGGTCTCTCAGAATCCTTTACGCTCTTTTTATCCTGCTTTCAGCCATTTGTTCAGCCCCGTTCTGCCTTTGTTATACCTGAGGTTTTCTTCTCCTCTACGAGAGTCTAAGTTTTGGAAGCACTTGTAGCTCATTGCAGCATCAGTCAGACTCAAAAGCCTGCTGAAAATTCAACCTTGCTCCTACAAAGGAACCAATATCTAGTGGGATACCGATTCTCCTTGAAGTGGTGATGGTTTTGAGGGACTCTCCAGGTTTGTATAACAAATCCTATTAGAACTGAACTACCTCTGCACTAAGTACTGCTGAGTAAAACAGCTTCCACTGGTTTGGGTGGAAGAAGAGGGTTATGTGACCTCTCACATCTGCTTTTGTGCTTTGGATGAGCTCATAAGGGAAGGTGTCTGTGCTTAGCACAGACCAGAGACATAATTGACTGCTTGCCTGTGCATTTAGTGCAGGGAGAACCCACATGGAGCTAATTCTGGGACTGTAGGTGTTAATTTTAATTAAGGGGTCCCTGAGTAACTGAAGCAGCAGACCCGTTGTGTTGTAGATTGAGCCTCTCTCATACTCACCCTGCTGACTTTATTGGTGACTTCTCATGATGCTTTAACAGGTTAATTTAGAACTACTGTGACTCCATAACCAGCAGCAGCAGCTTTTTGGGGTTGATTACAGCACCTTCTAACAGCAGCTTTAGGCTTTTCCTCCCCTTTGCCTGTGCAGAGCTTTGTGGTGGTTGCTGGTGTCTGTTCCTGGGAGCAGATCACACGTAAGCCTGTGCTTCTGTACATCCTGTATGAACTTCAGTGTCACTAAAATGTACCTGTGATGCTTGTTTTAGCCTTTTTGTCTAGGCAGTGATGTGAGGAAAGTTTAAAAACTACTCTGAGATGGTTCTTCTCAAAACAGCCTGTGTTAGCCCTCTCTTTAGGGAGTGGGTTTTCCCGATAAAGCCACCCTCTGCTTTTCCCACTCAAGGCAGAGTCTGTCATCAGCGAGAACATGCATCCCATAAAACATTGCTTCTTCTTCCCTTTAAAAAGATCTTTCAGGGTTGGGTTTTTGCTGGTTCAGTTCGCTTTCATTTCTCTTTTACACAGTGTTCTGCGATGTTTGTTGGAAATCAGGGGCTGCTACATCCTGCCGCTGCAGAAGCACCCTGTGAATTCATCTCTAGTCCATCAAGCTACTCAGTTTGTATTTCAGATACAGCCCAGCCTTTTAAGATTATTCAGAGTAAACACAGATCCTGGAGGGTACCAGAGCACTGGAAGGTGCTGCCTGGGGGGGTTGTGGAGTCTTCTTCTCTGGAGATGCTTAAAACCCTCATGGACTGTTCCTGTGTGACTGGATCCAGGGGATCCTGCTCTGTCGGGGGGATTATATTGGATGATCTTTCAGGGTCCCTAGACTCTGACTCTGTGACCTGTGCTGCTGCTTAAACTTGTTCAGTGGTGCTTTCCATTTGCCTGGTTGTAGGATCAGTTTGCCCTAATCCTCTGTGTTGAGTGGGTTTTTGGAGCGAGACCAGTAACCAGCCCAGGTACAAGAGGGTGTTTAATTGCTCTCCTGCCTTACAAGATTAATGAAAACTAAAAGCTGTTTAGACCTAAATTCAACCCCCAAACCTGAGAACCTTCCCAAAATAAAACCTTAAGGCAATCAATGGCCTTTTCATTCTGATGAGGGTGGGTTTTGGTTCTGGGCTAATTGGTTGTGAAAGGGAGATGAACAAATGAGATCTGCTCAACCCCCCTCCCTTTTACTTTATCACTCCCCTCCTATTTTCTCTGTCCCTCCTGCTAGCAAGGAAAGTAATTACGAACTGGACTCTCACAGCCTTCCTCTTGAATCTAAAATCTGCCAGGACTGAAACTCCCACAGGGATAACAAATGTATGTAACTCTCCCCCTCCCCCAAATATGCCAGAGAGGAAGGGGATTGGACTAGATGATCTTTCGAGGCCCCTTCTGATCACTGATGATTCTATGATTCTATGGTTTGAACACCTCAAGAATTCCTCCAGCTCATTTAAAACGAAAACTCTTTCCAGCCAAGTGCTCCTGAGGAGTGGTCGTAGTCCAGGACTATGAATACCTTCAATAGCAGGGGAATTTCAGCTTTAAAATGGTGCAGGAAAAGTAATAAGTGAAAGGGTGGGAGTGAGCAGGGGGCTGAGAGAGGGGGAGTGATGAATGTCACGGTAGATGCAGCCTCTTTCTGCTCATTTCAGGAATCAAATCCCATTTCTTTGCTTGGGGCATGGACTCTGGAATTTGGGAGTTCTGGGAGAGGGTGAGGCAGCACCATCCCTCCTTCCTCCTCATTACCCTCCTCCTCTCCTCATCATGGGGAGCAGCTTGGCTCTGGGTTGGGCAGAACTGGTGTGCAGCAAACTGCTCCTGGCACTGAGGCTGAAGGTCTAGGCAAGGGGTGGGGGGGAGAAGGAATTAAAGACTTTGTTTAGGCGTTCAGTGCTCCCTGGTCAGCCTTGACTTCCCTTAGAGCTCCAAACCCCATTCCAAATGGGGGAAATAAAGTTACACGAAATGCACCAGGGATCAGAGGGTTGTGGGGCTGATTATGGGGGAGCAGAGGGTTTGCTTCTGTGGGTGAGCAAGGAGATAGGTAAAGTGGGGTTAAGAGCTCGTGTGAGTGTGGAGAAGCGAGTGGATGATACGTGGGGAAGGGTGAGGGGTTTCTGTGGGACCCTGGTGGAGATGGAGAGGAGGAGGGTGTGTTTGCAGGGCTGTTGTTGTCTCTCTTAGGGTGCAGGTTCCATGTCTTTGTGAAAGGTGGGGGAAAGCTGCTGGTCCCCTGGGTAGGATGGATATACATCAGGCTAGAGCTGGAGAAGCCCCAGTGGGGGGACTGTGAGTGGTCATGGGCTGGGTTGGGGGTGCGCAGGACAGCCCTAACTTGCAAATTCTCCATGCTGGGTGCCAGCCCTGCTGTGCCAACCCCACATGGAGTGTCAGCCCTGTGCTCTGGGTACCGCACTGTGTCCCAGTCCCTGTTGGGAGGCTGCAGAGGGCTGGAGTTGGGATGCGGTGGGAACAGCCCTCGGCGAGGCACCTGCCGAGGTGCTGGACCCACGAGCACATCTGCAGCAGGCGGGTTCCATTGCTTCAAGCTTTGTGCCACTGCGCCCCGAGCCAGGGAAATGAGCTTTGTCAAGAAATCAGCTCATTAGGAGAAAGGACCACACGTGCCCTTCCCACAGTGGGGAAGAAAAGAGGTTCTGAACTGTGTCCGTGCATGAAATTGCAACCACTGCTCCCCCCCGCCCTCCCTTCTCCACTTTCTCCCCATCCACCCGTTCCGCACAAAGGATTCATTGTGGCCATGCAGCACTCACCTCCTCCAGCCACAGCATCCTCAGCTCGCAGGGCTACATCCAGATGAGTGTCCTCATGCCTCTGACTATATAGGTAGCCCAAGACCTCGCCAAGTGGCCGCCCTCGTCCCTCAGTTCAGCCGCGAAGCAGGAGGTGCTGACTGGGCGCGTTATTTGTGCCGCAGATGCGGGGAGGGTGCAATCGGCTCCGCTCACCCGCCAACCCCTCAGCGGCGCTCGCTGAGCCCAGCCAAATTTTTTCAACTTTATTTAGGGGAGGTGGGAGAAGAATAGATCACATGGAGGGGGGGAGCTTCACCATGCTGGGAGGAGCGTGGCGGTGCGGAATCGGGTCACTCGCATGAAAAGCCAGGAGTTAGTCACAGGCACTAAGATTAATAGTGTTGGCATAATCCAGGCTGGCTGAGACAAAGAGAGGGGAATGAAACGCTTCTGGTTCCTTCCCTTTTCTGTGCCATTAAGAGGGTTCATTTCTTCCTCTTTTTATCAGATGGGTTTTCCTAATCGAGTAAGAAACAGAGTAGAATGGGAAAGAAATGTTTTCACCTTCCAGGCGCTTTCAAGCGCATTCTTCCCCCGCTGTCAGTCAGTGCTTCTAAGGGCTTTGTTGCTTTTTCCCCCCTCACCCCCCTCTATTTCTGAAATGCTGCTGCAGACCCCAAACATCACATAAAACAGTCTGTGATGTGTAATCACCTCTGACTCCGATCTTTAATTTTCAGCTCTTGCTCAGACAAAGGCTCCTGGCTGATTCCTCATTGTCCCACTCGCTGGGAAATCATCACGGAATTAAGTTTCCACAGGGCTTTTTCCGCCCTGATCTCTGCCTTTCATTCATTAGTGGATGGCAGGGCTCCCCACAGGAGCACAGGGAGTACAAAAGCTGTCCCCAAGTGCCAGAGAGCTGCTTGCTGCCGGGGCCCCAGCAAGAGTCTTAACAACTTTTAGTATCTTTAGATGTAATAAATATAATATGGTATTAAATAATAAATATAGAAACAATATATATAAATTTATAAAGTACAAACTACTTTAAATATTGAAAGAATATTAATATTTTGTTTATTTAATATCTTTAATCCACTGCACATTCTTCTTGCCCCCACTTTCGTCCCTGCAAAACAAACTGCAATGGGTTTAGGTTATTTAGAGGCCAGAATTTAAATGTGGTTGCCTAAATAAAGGTTCCTAAACACATAACACGTCGTGTGAAGGAGTGGGCTTGACTTTTGTAGGTGCTAAGCAACTGTTCTGTGTTTCCATCTGCGTTTAAGTCGCATCCCACCCCCTGCTACTTTCCTCACATCCACACTTTGCAAAAGAAATGAGCTTTGAAAAGTAGGCTGTCCCTTTCCTTTTGCTCACTGAGGCATCCTGCTCCAAAGCTGCTCCATCCTAAAGCGTGGAAATAGGGAAATGGGTGACCGGGTGCGTTGTCACAGTGAAGCTAGGAGGCCTGATGTGCTAGTTGGTATAAAACGAGAAGAGAGTCTGGCTGCTGCACAGCCAAAAGCAACTCAAAGTGGCGTGGCAGACGTGCCTGCCCGCAGCGTGACTACCCTGCCTTCAGTTTGCAGAGACAGCAGCCGGCTTTGGCAGCTAAGGGCTGAGACAGTCAAAATGTTGATTCTTGGCAACTTCTTAACAATGTGCCTCTGGATTAGAGACAGTGGCAATCAAGAAATCACAGGGAGAAAAGCAACCTTCACATCAGGACCAGAGCGAATGGCTGCAAGCTGTGCCAGGGGAGGTTTAGACTGGATGTTGGAAAGAATTGTTTCGCTGAAAGGGTTATCAGCCATTCGAACAGGCTGCTCACGGCAGGGCTGGAGTCTCCAGCCCTGGGATGTGTAAAGGACATGTGGACCTGGTGCTTAGGGACATGGTTTAGGGGTGACTGGGCAGTGCTGGGTCGAAGGTTGGACTTGACCATCTTAATGGTCTCTTGCAGGAGATTCAGTGGTCAGTGTAGGAACTGAGTTGTTCATGCAGCAGGTCCTCTGCTACCTCTGTGGAGGTATAACCTCACCTTCCGTGCTTTCATTTCCCCTGCTTGGCATTTGAAGGGCTAACAGGTACCTATTCCAGGCTCCCAGCTCCTGCAAGTCCCTTAAAGGAGTCGAGGGACCGCAGCTGCTTGCACCGGAGATGAGAATTGCACTTGCAATTGGTTCTTTTTATAGGGTGAAGTGCTGGAGCGGAGCAAAAGCACTTGACATCTTTACTACAATTGAGACACCACAGAAAACACAGCAAGAGCTTGTCCCTGAGCTTTGCACTTGAACATGCTGCATCTCTCAGCCAGTCTTGGAGAGCACCTGGTGTTTAGTACCTGGAGACTGACTTTGTGTAACTCCCATTTCAAATGGAAGGTGCCATCCCTTCCTGTGTAGGAACAGTTTATGGTGTCTTCTTTGGGTTTAGTTTTAATACTTGCCCTTTGTTGCCGGATAGCAGTGGAAGAGAACAACTCTAAGAAAGGCTCTCACAGCTCCAGTTAGTAGTTTCATCCCAAAGTTCTGTTTTTCCTAAGTGACTGAAGTTTTCTGACTTGGGCATTTCATAAAACATCCTTTTACATTTCTTTTTATACCCAGCTCCTTGCTGAAGTCTCTGATGTCAACTGCAAAAGCTATATATAACGTGTGTGTGTACATACATATTTATCTATATGCATATGCAAAGACCTGGGAGTACAAACTTCTCCCTGTTTCTGTTAGTGCAAGGGTAGATTTTGCTCTATTTTTACTTCTATTTAACTCACCCCAACATTTTGGCTAAGTAAGCCAAGAAGGAATCCTAGAATCGTAGAATCCTAGTGGCTAGAAAGGATCTCCATGATCACCAAGTTCAGCCCTCATCTCAGCATCTCCCCAACCCCTAGACGATGGCCTCAAGTGCTCTGTCTGCTCACCTTTTAAACTTCAGGGATGATGACTCTACCACCTCCTTGGGCAGCCTGTTGCAGCACTCAACCACTCTCTCGGGAAAGAACTTCTTCCTAGGATCCAATCTAAACCTCCTCTGACGCAGCTTGAGGTCATTCTTGTCCTACTATTAGTAATTTTGGAGAAGAGACCAGCACCAGTATCGCTACAAGCTCCTTTCAGATAGTTGTAGTGAGCAGTAAGGTCTCCCCTCAGCCTCCTCTAGACTAAATACCCTCAGTTCCCTCAGCCACTCCTCACAAGGCCTGTTTTCCAGCCCTCTCCCCAGCCTTGCTGCCCTGCTCTAGCCCTGCTCCAGGACTTAGAATCCTAGAATCATTTAGATTGGAGAAGACTTTTTAAGGTCAAGTCCAACCACTAACCCAACCATCCCAAGGTCACTGCTAAACCCTGGCCCTAAGCTCCAGATCTGCACAGCTTTTGAGCAGATTCAGGGGTGGTGATTCAGTCCCCTCCCTGAGCAGAATGTCTGACAAAGCTCTAATAAGGTTTTATCCTATGTTGAACCTCTCATTATCTATGCAGTGTGATAAAGACCCCACAATTTTTCACGCTGTCAGATTTACCTCTACCTGAATTTTCATTTCATGGCTCCTAACTGGTCAGTTTGAAGATTAGGGCTGTGTCAGAGGACTGCTGACCCACCACAGGACCAGTATTTATATGGTATAGCTACATCTCCTCCATGAGAACTTAATTTCTCCAGAAGATCAGAGGTTCAGTAGCTGCTTGGTGTCATGGCTGAGCCCCCAGACCCAGCAGTAGCACACAACTCCCGTGGATTTCAACAGCACTTAGACCAAAGTAACTTGTGCTTGTGAGCTCTCGACACCGAAGTCTGTTCCGAGTTCATGGGAGCCATTAGAAAGGCCACAGTATGTTCTGACAGTAATTGAAGGGCCAGAAGAAAAATGACCATTTATAACTCCTTGAGTTCTTCAAGCTTTGAAAAATGGCCCGAAGCTCCTCTCCCAGTCTGTGGGGAAATGTTCCTTATTCATCATCGCAAACACCTCTGCTGTCCCGGTCAGATTGTTGACATTTCCATTGCTGCCTCTCTTTGAAATGATGCAATTAGTGATTTTTCACGCTTCCAGATTGTCCTTTCTCTTGGAAATTTAAATGACAGACAGCAACAAACCAAAGCCCATCACATACCATGCAGAGGTACAGCTTTGCGAGAGGTTACTCCTGAGGTGATGTTTTCTCCTCTTCCTCTCCCATGTTGGTGGTGGTGTCAAGGTGCTCTTCTTATTCTGCAGAGATTGAAGCCAATCCAAGACACTTCAGCAGGTCCATGCTGTGTCATGGGTCACTGTCTCACATGGGTGCACTGAGAAGGGAATGTGGATTTCCTTACGTAGAGCTGGGCAGGCACCCGTTCAGAGAATTAGTACTCTGTCGAATTTCCGTTCCCAGTCCTAGTCAACGTCTTTATTGATGATCTGGATGAGGGGATTGAATCTCCCCTTAGTAAATTTGCAGATAACCCCAGGTTGTGGGGGCGAGTGTCGATCTGTTGGAGGGGAAGATGCTGCAGAGAGGTCTGGACAGGCTGGGTTAGTGGGCAGAGACCAAAAGGATGAGGTTGAACAGGGCCAAGGGCAGGGGAAGTCACTTTGGCCACAAGAACCCCCTGCAGCTACAGACTGGGGAATGAGGAGCTGGAGAGCAGCCAGGCAGAGAGAAACCTGTCAGTACTGGGTAACAGCTGGCTGAACAGGAGCCAGCAGGGTGCCCAGGTGGCACAAAAGGCCAATGGCATCCTGGCTTTGATCAGCAATAGTGTGGCCAGCAGGACTAGGGACCTCATGGNCATTGGGCTCTTCTCCTAGGCAAATAGCAGCAGGATGAGAGGGCAGGGCCTGAAGCTGCTCCAGGGGAGGGTTGTGTTGGATGTTAGGAAGTCCTTCCTCATGGAAAGGGTGATCAGAGCCTGAACTGGACTGCCCAGGGCAGTGGTGGAGTTCCCATCCCTGGAGGTTTTGACGGACAGCCTGGCTGTGGCCCTTAGTGCCCTGGTCTGGCTGATGTGGTGATGTCAGGTCCTGGGCTGAGCTGAAAGGTCTCTTCCAGCCTCAGTAATTCTCTGGTTCTGTGATTGCTAGTTCGATGTTGACTGTAGAGGAAGGGCAGACTTTCTAGCCAAATGTCATGAAGTGAAATCACAGGATCCAAAAAGTTTCCTTGCTAGTTGTTGTTGTTGTGTTCTTCAATCCTAACCAGCATAGTTTGGGTTTTATTAGGAGAGATAAAATTTGCTTAATAAAGAGCATAATCATTTAACAGCCTATTCCTGGCTGCAAGGGTGGATTACGTTGCTGCTGCTGACTCTATCAGTATCACTAATTTTAATGGAATGCATAAAACATGGAATGAGTTTTCAGATTTCAGAGACGTTGCTGGGTGAGGACGGGGGAGAACTACCCGACCATCATACAAGGACGTGTAGGAAATGACTTCTGAAGAAGAAGCCTGACAGTCCCTAGGTTCTTTATTCCTGGGAGGATAGTAGGAGTACCAAAAACACATAGAGGAAGGAGGTCAGAAATTCCTAATTAATCTCTTGACATTTTTTGAGAGGAAGAGGAGATTCAGTGAAATTGGAAGGGCTTACAGATGGTGACAGCAAACACTTCTGTACCTGTAGAACTGATTTCTGCAAGCGTGTGCTGAGGCTGAGAGCCTCGAAGGACTCCAGGAGTGATGTGGATGTTCAGGTGGGAATGAAAACATCCAGAATTAGAAGCAGTGCAGGTTTATTGTGGCCTGCGGTTGTGAGACACTTGTAGAGAGGAACTTCCCTCTCGGGCAGATTTCCTGCATTAATTTTTCTCTGTAGGTGTCAAAGCATTTTTCAAAGCATCTGGGACTGACTGTCAGAATCCTGGGCTGCACAGATGACGAGTCTCATCTGATGCAGCAATGATTGGATTTGATGGTCTTGAAGGTCTCCTCAACCAGAGAGATTGTGATTCTGTGACCATGAAACAGCTCTAGTTCCACAGGGGAAGAGCACTATTTCCCATGGATGAAGTAGACACCTGCTCTATGAGTGTTCCTCAGAGGAGGAATGCTGGAGAGGGACTTCTTATTGGGGCATCTAGTGATAGGACGCTGGGATTAGGCACTAGGAAATGTCATATAGCGGGTACAGTGGGGTCAGGTTGACTCCTGCACGTGATCATCCTGGAGGTCTTTTCCAACATTAATGGTTCTAGAAGTCTATGACTGCCACATACTGTATATACCCACTGTATTCTGTGTCTGAGGTTCTCCCTTCCCACCTCTGAGTTTCCTTTAAAATGGAAACACAGCTGTTTTTGGAGCTTGCAAAGCAACTGGCAGACTGAAGGTTTTCTCTCTCACTCTCTTGAACCAGAGTCCCCTGCCAGCCATTCTTTTCATCCCAGCTAAACCAAGTGAAGCCCACTGACTAAGAGTCTAATATCTTCTTCCACATCACTTACCACCAGTTTGGTGATAAACTGGAGGCCTGGCTGTGCTGTGATAAAATCATTTCCTTCAATGGTTGGAGAAGTTTGGAACTGCCAAGGTGCAGGGAAAAGGGAGATGAGCTCAGTGGCATTGACATACAAGAGGGTGTCTGACCGGTTTTGATGGCAGGTGAGTTGTCCTGTCCCTATATCCTACTGGGTGAAGTCACTTCTCCCTCTCTTCTCTGTGTCTTACTGGTCTCCAGGTCTGGAGTCCAGGGTCTCTGCATCAGGTCTCATTGTGAATGCAGCTAAATGGAAACCATGAGTTAATTTCTGCCTTTGCTGTATCGTCATGCCGAGTTGCTGCAAATGAAACCTCTTTTTCTGAAGAGTTCATTAGCTGAATGTTCCTCGTTTTTTGGGTGCTGCTATCTGATCTGCAGCAGCATCGTATGCTTAGAGCTGCAGCTGGACCCAAGTTTTTGGCGTTTAAAGCCCCATCTAATGCTGAGCACTCCACCAACCACCCGCTCTCATTTTCTAAATTAGAATCTCCGCGTTAATGAACACTTTTATGATGCAGAACCTTTCTCTAATCATCTCTTCGCTAGTCAGTCTAGATGGAATGGAAGTGTTGGGGACAATAAGTTCATAAGAATCTATTAGTGAGGTGAACCTGCAGAAGCCATGAATAAATTAATCTGAGAGCTGAGGCTGACTTCAGTGAGGTGAGTTAAACTTAAGCAGAAATGAAATGAGCTCACTCTGTAATAAAGACCTCAATCAGGGGGCTGTTCAGCTGTTTGGGAGTCACCTCCTGGGGAGGGAAGCCATCAGGAACCAGTCTGAACAATGAAAGGAAAACAAATACAAACTAGCTGCTTCTTAACTGAGAACCATCCACCCTCTACACTGATTGAGACTAGAGTCCTGAAGAAAAATAGCCTGTGATGGTGTGATCATGGAATCACAGACTAGGCTGGGCTGGAGGCACCTCAGAGATCATCCACTGCCAACCCCCTGCCATGGGCAGGGACACTGCTCACCAGACCAGGTTGCCCAGAGCCCCATCCAACCTGACTTTGAACACTTCCAGGGATGGAGCAGCCACAGCCTCCCTGGGCAACCTATTTCAGGATCTCAGCACCCTCACAGGGAGGAATTTCTTACTAAGATCTAACCTAAGAAGAGGAGACTCCAGGGAGATCTTATAGTGGCCTTCCCATACCTGAAGGGGGCTACAGGGAAGCTGGGGAGGGGCTGTTTCCAAGGGCTTGGAGAGGTAGGAACAGGGGGAATAGTTTCAAGCTGGAAGAGGGGAGGTTTAGATTGGAAGTCAGAAGGANGTCTCTCCTCTTTTAGCTTGAAAAGGTGGATGGAAGGTAGTAGTCAGCTGCATCGCAGAGGAGATCCAGTTTAGCACTGCGAAGGTGATCGTAAGTCTAACGTTTCTTCCCTTTTTGACTGAGCATTTTAGGTACCATTCTTTTAACTTGGAATATTGCGTGTAATATAGATATAAATGTTGTTTTTAAATAAGGCTGGTTTGTCTCCAAGTCCTGTCGCTTTTGCACTGCCTGCTGTCACTGTTTCTGAAGGAGGAGCAGCTGGTGTGCTAAAAGGAGCTCTGGACTTTGAAATCCTGCAAGGTTAGGAACTGAGTGGTTTGAGGCAGCTATTTACACAAATGTCATCTTTCCTGGCCTGTTAGATTCCACCCACTGTTTTCCCCACTGAATTTTATGGAGCAAAGCGTAAACATTTGCTTTGAGGTGTTTCGTGTCCCTTGTCTGCAAGGGATCCTGGCAGTAACTTACTAGCCTTCCATGGTGGTGACTTCTTAGTGGCTTCTCTACCTGGTTTTCTCCCTTCTTAAAGAGGAAGTTGAGGTTCTTCAGAACTGCAAGCTGCACCTCTGGGTGGGATCTCTGAGTCAAACTGAGCTGTGCAGGATCAAACCTCACCAGGAGCAGAGGTGCTGTGATCAGAACTGAGTTAACTGCTGCATTGATCGTATTTGGGGCCAGAACAGAATCCAGCTCCACATAAGGTTGTGGCTGCTCCATCCCTGAAAGTGGCCAAGGCCAGGCTGGGTGGGGCTGTGGGCACCCTAGTTTGATGAGAGGTGTCCTTGCCCATGGCAAGGGGTTGGCACTGGATGATCTCTGATGTTTTTCCCAACCCAACCCAACCCAGTCTGTACTTTATTACCAGCTGTATTCATTCTGGACAAAAAACAGTGGTTCAGGTGGAGCTACACAGTTGCTTTCTGCTAACCATGTCATTCCAGAAGAGGGAAATCTGTGTGATGCCAAAGTCCTCATCACATTGTGAGGTGCATTTTCCTCCAGCAGATAGTTTTGCTGCATTTGTGCGAAGAACAGCTCCAGTGCTGCAGCTTCTTTGCCAGCGAGGGAGCTTGTAATCCCTGTCTCAGCGATGTGGTGCTGGCGCAGGGCTGACCTTATGAGCCGTTCCCTGGTGAATGCGTTTTAAAACCTGCAAAATGAATCCTGACTTGAGGGGTTTGCTGACTTTAATATCTCCAAGCCTCTCGCTGCTGCTGAAGGTGGGATTAGCAGCAGCTAAGGGAGCCTTTGGGCGGTTGGGAATTAGGGTTGAGATTACCCACAGGAGAGAGAACACAGCTGGCTGGTGTCGCCTCCCTGAAAGAGTGTGGGTGATGACAAACAGAGGGCTGTGAGATGTAGCATAGCATGTCCTTTTTATATTATAATATATAGTATCTAATTATTATTAAATACATTACTAAGGTAGAGCTAAGTGTGTGGGGGTAAAGGCTTCATCTATTACATCTCAGGAGAGTACAGAGCAGACAAACCCAGGGATCCACTTCTACAGAATAACTTTGAAATAATAAGTGATACTGAGAAATTTTACAGTGCTTTGAGGATGCAGATCCAGCACTCAGCAAGAAAAGCTCCAGCAAACCAAAGGAAATGGGTTAAAAAAATGCCACTTCTCAGAAACAAACCCAAATCATTGGGCTGGGTTCTCCTTGTCTGTCTTGGTGGGGCTCTTAAAGGAGGTACAAGCCTTTAAGCCATTTAAACTGCTGTTTTCTACTGCATCCTCTCAAAATGAAATCGCTTGACATGGTAATTGAGCAAGTCCTCACTGCCTGGAGCCCTAATGCTGCTAATGATGTCCAAACAAATTAACGATTAAACAAGTTATGAAGCAGCTCAGTGGGAAGTGACTTGTGGAAGCAGAGGATCAAAGCACAGAGCTATAAAGTGACTCCTGAAGTGCTAATAACTTCTAATAACTTCTAAAGGGAGAGAATTAAACTGTGGAAAGTGCAGCTCTGTCCTGTTCTGGTTCTTTGCACAGAAGCATTTTGGGGTGTACACCTGCTCGTATCGTCATGAGTGAGAAAGCCTCCAACCAGTTTGGGTGGTGTAAGGGAGTGCTAGTCCAAAAATGAAAGAGAAGAACGAGATAGGATGGATCTGAGTGGACTTTTGCTGAACCTGGGCAAAGCCAAGCCTGGCTGTGAGAGAGAACTCCAGTGGAGCTGTGAAACCAGAGTCGTTGATATCTTCAAACTGAGAATCCAGCCGGTCCCTTTCTGTGGACATGATTGGCAAGATCCACCCTTTTGTCTCTGTGGTCAGTCATGCTCAAGGCACAAGAAACACAAACCCTTAGTTTCACACTTCCTCCTCTTCAAAGCCGTCTCAGAAGCTGCTGTGACTTAGCCCTTCCTGCCTTCATCCCTCTTGGTCTGCTTTCCTGTCTTTGCTCCCTCTAGTGTCCCCGTGTAGGTGCTGCCTTGTTCTCATGCTCTAGGCAGGGTATGGACTGTTAAACCACTGGATTTATTTCACCTGCATTTGGCATGAGGTGGGGATGACACCAGCCCACCTGGGTCTCTGTCCATCTGCTTCTGTCACCATTGCCCTTCACCAAGCTGGAGGCCAACCCAAAACTCATTCGAGGTTTAACAAGAGTCCAGGCAGTGCTGGGTTGAAGGTTGAACTGGTAACAGCATCACAGAATTATTGAAGTTGGTTGGAAAAGACCTCTGAGCTAATCCAGCCCAGCCCAGGACCTAAGATCTCCACTACCTAGACCATGGCACTAAGTGCCATGTCCAGTCTGTTCTTCAACACCTCCAGGAATGGGGACTCCACCACTGCCCTAGGCAGTTCAGTTCAGGCTCTGATCACCCTTTCCATGAGGAAGGGCTTCCTAACATCCAACCTAACCCTCTCCTGGGGCAACTTCAGGCCCTGCCCTCTCATCCTAGCACTGGTTGCTTGGGAAAAGAGCCCAACCCCCACCTGACTGCAACCTATCTTCAGGGACTTATAGACAGGGAGGAGGCCCTGCTAAACACCCCCAGCTCCATCAACTTCTCCCCATCAGCCTTTCCCTCCAGTCCCTTCCCCCAATCTTGTTTCTCCTCTGGACCCACTCCAGCCCCTCAATCTCTTTCTTGAAGTGGGGGGCCCAGAACTGCCCTCTGTGCTTGAGAGGAGGCCTCCCCAGTGCCCAGTGCAGGAGGAAAATGACGTCCCTAGTCCTGCTGGCCACACTAGTGCTGATCCAAGCCAGGATGCCACTGGCCTTTTGTTGATCTTAAAGATCTCTTCCAACCAAAAAGATTGTGTGATTTAGATTTTGGGATAGTTTTGTGACTGTGTCAGGCAACAACACAGCTTGTCACTTGGTCTAGTGTGTGATCATGCTGACTGGAATCGGACCTGTCATGATGGAAAGGGATGTGGTTATAGTGGAACTGAACTCAGCAAGTTTCTTCCAGCACATCTGGGTCACCAGGCTGTTTCAGTCTGTGCTCTTTGTTGCATGATGCAGGAGAAGAACAAGTCTCATAATACCCCATCTTATCCAACAATGTGTATTCTCCTGGACGATTTGGACCTGTTGCTTCCATCTCAACGGAGTGATGGCACCAGCTAGCAGACACTTCATCACACATGTTCAAAAAGTTGAAAACCAACGCTTTCTCAAGAAGTCCAAAATACTACTGTCTAGCATATGGCACCCAAGGGAGGAGTAAACTTGCAACATCCACCTATGTCTGTCGTCCTGTGGTGCGATGAAGGTGTTGCTTTGGGATTGTTAGTGTAGAGCTAGAGCTGCCATGGGCGAGGGAAGTGTTTTATGCCCTGCTGTCTGTGAAGCAGATACTCTGTTAAATCCTTAGAGATGCTGTTGTGTGAGTAGCCTGGAGAAAGAGGGTTGGGCATGGTGAGTCCAACCATCCCCACACCAACAAAAATCCTCAATCCCTGAGAGACTGACAAACACAACCTGACCCCCTCCCTGTTGCCACTCGAGTAGAGCACGAAGCACCATGGCTACACGGTTCTTCAACATCTCCAGGCATGGGGACTCTACCACCTCCCTGGGAAGGCGCTGCCAGTGCCCAACTACTCATTCTGGAAAGAATTTCTTCCTCAGATCCAATCTAACTCTCCCCTGCTTCAACTACAGACCAGTGCCCATGGTTCTGTAAGCAGTCACCAAGGAGAAGAGGCCAACAGCCACCTCTCCACAACCTCCCTTCAGTAGAGGGAAATGAGGTTCCCCCTCAGCCTCCTCTTCTCCAGACTAACCCTGCCCAGCTCCCTCAGCCTCTCCTCATAACAAGGGGGGTTCTCTAAACCCCTCAGAGCTTGGTAGCTCTGCTCTGGATTCATTCCAGCAACTCTATATCTTTGCCATACTGAGAGACCCTGAACTGAACACAGCACTGGAGATGAGGCCTCACAAGGGCTGAGAACAAAGGCACCATAACTTCCCTTCTCCTGCTGACCATGCTATTCCTGATAGAAGCCAGGCTGGAAGCTCTCCCCCAGCATACTACAACCCCACCACTGGTCCACAACCCTTTCTATGTCCATGTCTGAGTTGCTCATGAGTTTCTTCTATGTCAGCAAACGTGAAAATAAAACTTCCAGGGCTTCATCCTCCTTTCAGAAGGAAGTGCACACCCAGCAGAGTTCCTTCAGGTGGCAACAGCTTCAGAAAATGAAATTTCAAGTCCACTCTTTTCTTTACTCCCTTGAATTGATGTCCTGTTTGGATCTGGAGCTTAGGGTTTAGCAGTGGCCTTGGGACAGTGGAGTTAATAGTTGGACTTGATGACCTTAAAGGTCTTTTCCAACCTAAATGACTCTACAACCCTTAATCTTTATATCATAGCTCCTGCCAAACACCAGATCTTCACAGAGGCAGGGAAATCAGACATTTAAAGTAGGGATTTTTCTTCTTTAAATAGAAGAAACCAACAGTCCCAGGGATTGGTCTTTGTTTTGCTACGTCTGAACTTTACTAGACCACAGAGAAATAGCAGAAGCAGCTTTATTGATCTGCAGTTTAGGCCAAAGCTCAACGAGTCTTAACTCAGAAGACCTAAGGAAGGGTGAAAAACTGCTGAATATATATTTGAGGTCCAGTCATGGACTTTGCAGAACTTGCATCTTCCACCCCCCGAGAGACCTGAGCACAATTTTTGTGAAGGGTTTTGTTGTTGCTGGTGCTGATTAATCTCAGGGTCTGGTCTCTAGAGATTCTGAGCACCGCTCGCCGGGGTTGTTGAAATTCTCAACACTGATAGTTCCCAAGATCAATGCTTTTGCTCTCCAGGGCCTTTACGTCTGATATCAGATGAAAAGTGTTTTTCTTTAGCCATTTATCAGCCCAATACTGCTCTGTGGGAAGAGGGGAGGAAGTAGAAGTTTGAGCTTGCGAAGGATGCTCCAAAGGTCCGGAGAAGAGTGAGTAATTCCAGTGAGTAAGTGGAACTGAAAGCCACAGTTTCAGAGGCAGGAGAACTACTCCCTGAACTGCTTTAGATGTTGGCAACAGCAAGAGACAAACGCTGCAGACATGTTGAGAGTTAAAAGCCTGTTGTTTCATCTTCAAGCACTTGATCATATGGAAAACCAGCGTGGTATCAAAATGGACCTTTTACTGAGAGCTTGTTTACTCGGGCAGCACAAAGCAGGTACCAGCTTGGTAGCAGACAGCGCGCAGAGCGGTGTCATTTTTGATCTGCTCCCTTTTATCTGAGACAGTAACGTGACATTCACTGCTTCTTCCAAGCTCTGCAAAGCCCTTCTGCAGTGCTGGCATTGAAGATGAGGGTTTTCCATGACTCAGTCCTGCTGCTGCACCCAGCGCCACAGATACTGAGTTGTCCCGTCGTACCAGACCTCATCTCCTTACAGTTGACAGGGAGAGGCAGAACTCACACCTGAGGATGGCAGATCTAAAAAGCAATTGGAGATCTCTTATCTCATTCCCTTGTCATAGAATCATAGGGTTGGAAGGGATCTCCAAAGGTCATCTATTCTAACTCTCCTTCAACAATCAGGGACATCGCTCACTGGACCAGATTGTCCAGGGCCCCATCCAACCTGACCTTGTCTGGGATGCCTTGTTTGTTCTCCTTAATGCAGGTGATGCTGAGGTTTGTTGATGGGTGGCTTGAAATGAGCTTAATTGCTGAACCATTTCCAGGAGGTACAGTCAGAGGGCTGGAGCAGATAGGCTGAAGGAGCTGGGGCTGTTCAGCCTGGACAAGAGAAGGAGCAGCTTCCAGTATCTGAAGGAGCTACAGGAAAGCTGCAGAGGGGCTTCAGCTAAAAGAGGAGAGCTAAAAGAGGAGAGATTTAGATGAGATGTGAGGCAGAAATTCCTTCTTGTGAGAGTGCTGAGGCCCTGGAACAGGTTGCCCAAGGAGGTTGTGGCTGTTCCATCCCTGGAAGTGTTCAAGGCCAGGTTGGATGGGGCTCTGGGCAACCTGGTCTGGTGAGAGGTGCCCCTGCCTGTGGCAGTGGTTTGGAACTAGATAATCTCTTGAGGTCCCTTCCAACCTGAACTATTCTGTGATTCAGTGGCCAGATGTCAAAGGGTCCTGTGAGTGTTCAGGGCAGAATGGAGGGAGAATAATGGAAGCGTCCAAAGCAAGAGGCGGCTTCCTCTGCAGCTGTAAGCACATAAGCACAGCAGAAGAAGAGCCCTCAGCCTGATGAGCTGTCCTATTGGAAATTTTGCTGCTGGTGGTACACTCCACCCTCACAGTGAGAGATCTCCTGCTCATTGTGTTTTGTTTGTAGCATGAGGACCATTCACCGCATCCTCTTGGTCTGACAAGCCACAGCTCCCAGCCCTCTGCAGAGAGAACAGAGGGTGGTAGCAGATGCTGAAAGGACCCATTTGATTGTTAGTCACCTTTCCACACTTAGAGACCCACTGTAGCCCCAGACTATTAGCTGATGCTCCTCTGGTTTGCTCTTGACATTGCTGTTTCCTAGTTTGTGGAAAAAGCTCCTCATTCCAGCACAGATACCCTGCTTTGTCACAGATGGTTGCTGAGAGGAGACACCTGGCACTCCCCGGGTCTCTTTGCATTGCTCAGATCCTATTAATTACAGCTCCGAGGGAAACTGCCTCCTGCCAACCTTTGCATTGGTGCTGTTTGTGTTCTGAGTGGTGCAGAACACAAGCCTTTCTCTGTCAACATGTGGTTTACCCTGCTGAGAGTAATTAATCTCTGCTTTCCAGATGCTCCATTAGTTCCCCCAGGTTGGGGAAAGGGCCACTGGTGCTGATTGAAGCACAGGGTGAGTGTGAGGGCTTGTGGCTGCTGCTTTGTATGTAAGATGTTGTGAGGCTGATCATAGAATCATAAAACAGTGGGGTTGGAAGGGACCTCTAGAGATCATCTTCTCCAGCCTCCTCCCTCTGTCCAGCAAGTGCTTTGAGATTACTGGATGAGAAGTAGCCAACTGCATCTTTTAGTCTGAGCTATTTTTTCTCTCCTGTGCTTTAGAAGGTCTTTGTTAGCTTTATTCAGGGAGCTAAATATTTTCCCAGGTTCCTGAACTTGTGCTGGGTGGGGTTATGGTGGGGGGGGAATGTGGAGAAATGAGGGAGGTGGATCCCTAGGAACAGGTTGTCTAGAGACGTGTTGGAGCCATTTAGGGTCAGGCTGGATGGGGCTCTGAGCAACCTGGTCTGGTGAGTGATGTCCTTGCTTGTTGCATGGGGCTGGACTAGGTGACCTTTGGAGGTCCCTTCCAACCCTATGGTTCTGTGATTTCAGGGGTTTAGCACAGTGAGCAAACAGAATGACCAGAGGTCTGTAAAAGGACTGAGTTTATGACCCAAGCATTGCTGCCCTTTCACCACAGCTTTGCTCCATCTTTCCCTTCATATTTTCTCCCTGTGCCAGAACCTCATATCATTCTGTATCTGTTCTCCAAGGGGATGTTCTTTTCATCTCCTGCAGGAAGGGTTTAATGTATCAGTCACAGGGGGCATTGACTGCTCTACCTGAACCTGAGTTCATGTGTCTGTGTTTGCCTTTGCCTCCTGGAGCCAGGCACCTTTCCCCTTCCCCAGCAGAGCCCACCCAAGGGCTTGTTGCTATGAGTGCAAATCAAGTCAGTGCTTAACCCAGAGCCTTTCCAACTGCTGTTTTGCCTTTCTCAGTCCTGCACAGTCAGATTGTTTCTTAGGCAGCAGGAAAATACAGAATGACTCACCGATGTGCAAGACACAGCCAGAGACGTCCAAACGGCAGTGCCAGGGCTGAGGGAAGGCTGCGCGCTTCAGGACTGTATTAATAGGCTAGAAATGGTCTGCAAGTGTGTTGCCTGCTCACTTTTCCCACATCCTGTTGGGAATCCGACAGTGTTTGTGTCTTCAGGTTGATATCCTTGGGGAAGTTGGTGGCTAATATCAGCTCCTGGGGGGATTGTGTAGATTCATCACAACTGATCTCTTTGCACCCAAGAGAGGACAATAATCTTAAAGAACTGCATCTCCCTGGGTCCTCTCTTCCCCAAATACAGGATCCATTTGGCATTTCTGCTCTGATGGCCAAACCAGTGAATTCCTGCTCCTCTGGTGTTTTAAAGGGGCTGGTGAAATGCTAATCCCCAACTCCTTCACATCTGGCCTCACTGTTCTTTGTGACCAGCAACTCTTGAGGACTTCGTACTCTCAGGGAACTGCTGTTGCAGTCTCATATCCCACATGGCAGGTCCTCACCTTCCAATCTCCTAATCAAGCTGCTTTGGTTATGACTTTTCTTCAAATAGTGGAATAAAAGCAGAGCTTTGCTGGCTCCTGTGGCCTCTTGCTCTGGGCTCATCTTCATATTTTACTCCAATGAAAACCACCGTCCTGTGTCCAGGACTTTCTCTTTGATTCTACCCCCTTCTTATGGTCCTCGCTGTTGGGTTTGGTTGGAAGATTTCTGCTAGCACTCTGTTGTGTTGGGAACTGTTTAGCCACCCTAAACCACTTCACAGGAACATGTCCTTACACAAGAAACACTCAGACATTCCAGAGCTGCTCGTGCTGTGGGCGTGAGGGTTTCACACTGGCAATATCAGGCTGTTTCTTCGCTCTGTGTGTCGGTACAGAATGATGAAGCTGGGAAGAAATGCTTCCATCTAGCAAAGCAAGGCAGCTCAGAGAGGCTGTTTGCAGAGTTTGCACCTATGTATTTCATGAGAGGTTTCAAACTTCAGTTTTCTGATCTGGTTTGGGGCAGAAGATGAGTGGAGCTTGAGTCCTGGGGGCAGTTTGGGCCCCCCACTTCAAGAAAGAGACTGAGGTGCTGGAGCAGGTCCAGAGGAGCAATGAGGTTGGGGGAGGGACTGGAGGGAAGATCTGATGAGGAGAGGCTGAGGGAGCCGGGGTGTTTTAGCCTGGAGAAGAGGAGACTCAGGGGGACCTTCTCCCTCTCTACAACTCCCAGAAGGGAGGTTGTAGTCAGGTGGGGGTTGGGCTCTTCTCACAGGCAACAAGTGATAGGACAAGAGAGCAGGGCCTGAAGTTGCCAGAGGAGGGTTAGGTTGGATGTTAGGAAGCCCTTCCTCACAGAAAGAGTTCTCAGAGCCTGGACTGGACTGCCCAGGGCAGTGGTGGAGTCCCCAAGCCTGGAGGTGTTGAAGGACAGCCTGGCTGTGGCCCTTAGTGCCCTGAACTGGCTGCTGTGTGATGCTAGGTCCTGGGCTGAGCTGGATTTGCTCAGAGGGCTCTTTCAGCCTTAGTAATTCTGAAAAACAGTTCTGAAGTTCCACCAGCATTTAGATTTAAAATAGATTGCATTTAAATGAGAAGAACCAGATAAAATCCATTTACAAAGGAGTATCTAACTCTGTTTGTGATCCTTCCCAATTGCATCCCTGCCTTTCTGTACACTCTTACCCATCACCTTCCCTTGCTATGCTCTAGTTGTAGACTCCTTGAAGCAGAGATCCACCAATGTTTCCGTCAGCCAAGTGCACCTATGAAGCTTTACAAAGAGTAATCATAGAATCATAGAATGTTACAGGGTGGAAGGGACCTCCAGAGGTCATCTAGCCCAACCTCCCTACACAAGCAGGGACATCTCTCTCTAGGTCAGGTTGCTCAGAGCCTCATCAAGCCTGACCTTCAATGACTCCAGGGATGGGGCCCTCACTACCTCCCTAAGCAACCCATTCCAGCCATCAACCACCCTCACATGGAAGAACTAATAATCTCCAGCCTAAATCTCTCCTTTCCCAGCTGGAACCCAGTGCTCCTTGTCCTGTCTGTCCAAACCCTTTGGAATAGACAGACCTTCCCCTGCCTTCATGGAGCCCCCTTCAGGCACTGGAAGGTCAAAAGAAGGGATAACTCACCTGACTGATCTTCTCCAGTGGTGGTAGGAGCCTGGTTTCCAGAACCCAGTTGTTTCACAGGCTACCCAAGCGCTACAGAGAACTCCTGCACAGTAGGGCTTCTCAGTCAGCCTTCTTCCCTGAATGAATTAGTCATCATTCCAATCAAACAGGCTCGAAGCACTCTGGTGCCCCAGAGCCCCTCATCACCCACTGGAGGTCTCATTGTTCTTGCAGTCAGCTGAAACATCCCACCAACAGCCAGAGAAGACACTGCTTTGCTTTGACCCAGAAGCAAAGGATGCAAACACCTAGCTTCAGCGTCTGGATGACCTGGCAGAACCTTTCTCAAGAACCTCTGTCAAGTTCTGGCTTGAGTTTGCAGAGGTCCCCAGTGCTTTTGCCTGCTGCTGCGTTACAGGTTGCTGGTCCTGTGGCAGGATTGGGTTTTCCCATGTGCCCAGCCCCGCTCATAGTGGTCCATACACCTGAATCCAAAAGCAGATGTTGCTGGTTACCATTTGTCCCCTGCTTGCTCCCTGCCATGAGGTTTTCCTGTGCAGAGACAACACATCCCCACACTGAAGTGACAGTTCCTAGGGGAAGCAAAGACTGAATTATCTCAGATGGAGTGAGAACCCACCAGTGATGAAAGCTCCTACGATATCAGAACTTGAGCATTTGTGCCTGTGTGGGTAGGGGTGAGTAAGAAAGGAAAAATCTTCACTTTGATGCTCTCGGTTCCTTTGAGCCAAGAGGCTGGAGGCAGCAGCGTTCAGCTGGCCTTTTAACAGAATTCTTGGTCAGTAAAGATCTATTCAGAGAGTCAGTAACAACACTGACCCTGCACTACTTTAGGTTGAAGCTAAATCCTCATGGACTCAATTGCTCTTCAGAAACCAGAGTGTTGTTTTCTGGTTGTGAATCTAGAGAGAGTAGCCTCAAAAGGGAAGTAGTGTTGGTAGAAGTAGTGTTGGTGTTTCAGACTTCTTCTGAAGTCTGCTTTGCATGAATCTGCATGGAGACAGCAGTGGTGAGGGGTGTCCCTCAAGGGTCAGTACTGGGACCAGTGCTGTTTAACATCTCTGTTGGCAATAGGGACAGTGGAATTGAGTGCCCCCTCAGCAAGTTTGCTGACGACACCAAGCTGTGTGGTGTGGTGGACAGGCTGGAGGGAAGGGAGGCCGTCCAGAGGGACCTGGACAGGCTGGAGAGCTGGGGCAGTGCCACCCTCATGAGACTCAACAAGGCCAAATGCAATGTCCTGCACTTGAGTTGGGGCAATCCCAGGCACATACACAGGCTGGGTGGAGAACAGATTGGGAGCAGCCTTGAGGAGA
>VZRI01013242.1:282931-304256 GCA_013397515.1 Upupa epops
AGGTCCCTTCCAACCTGAACCATTCTAGGAATCTCTTAATCTGCCTTTTTTCCTCTGTTAGGAATCTTGCTTGGAATTAGATGGTTTTTTCCTCTCACCACAGAAAGGGCTGGACACTCAGCAGTTTTTCTTTAAGATCTGTAGGGATCCAGTGATTTTGCATTGATATCATTGTTACAAACTAATTTATAGCCATTGTCACCATGGCTGTAAGGGAGGGACAAGAGGGATGGACAAAACACCCCTAAAAGTCTGCTTTGGCATTGGTCTTAATGTTTTAACATCCAGTCTCCCTAAAACAAACAAGGGGGTGCAGAACAAGTTCACTAATGAGATGATTTCCACTGTAAACTGGGAACAGTTTCATCCTGAGTGTCCTTAGCAGCACATGGAAGGGTGAGTGGGATAAACAGAATCAGTAGGAGGTAAAGCCATCCTGAATGAGAAAGATGAAACAGAGCAGGTGTGGATGTGTACGTGTGGTGGCTGCAGGTATCCAGGTGCACCAGCTTTTACTCAGGCTGTACTCGAGGTGTATTGCCTCCAGATCATATGAGTAATGCGTCCCTCTAGGATTTGATGTGACAGCTGGGAAAGAAATTTGATGCTAAAATTACATTTGGGTTTATTTTCCTCTTTTTGTAATCTTCTTTCTCACTTAATTATTAAGAGCCTAACCTTTTCCTGAGCTAGAATTAAATTATATGCCTTCACCTTTAATCTGCTTGATGCCAAGTGAGCTCAGCTGAAGCTGGCAAACTACATTAGCTCTCCAGAGGAGAAATACCTGTCTAGAACAGTAACTGTAGGAAGCTTCTCCCCATGTCTCTGCTGTCTGAGGTGAACTCTCTGATGGGATACGCCTGCTGCTCTTCAAGGATGAGCGGGGACACCAGTGTGACCAGCTGCAAGGTGCTGGGAACACAATCACAGTTATTGAGGGTGAAAAAGCCCTCTGAGCTCATCCAGCCCAGCCCAGGACCTGACATCACCACATCAGCCAGACCAGGGCACTAAGGGCCACAGCCAGTCTGTCCTTCAGCACCTCCAGACATGGGGACTCCACCTATGGAGTAGTCCAGTCCCAGGGTAGTCCAGTCCAGGCTCTGAGCACCCTTTCTGGGTTCCTAATTTGCAATTTATGGTTGTTAGGGCTTCCGAACATCCAACCTAACCCCCTCCTGGTGCAGCCTCAGGCTCTGCCCTCTTGTCCTTGTGCTGATTGCCTGGGAAAAGAGCCCAACCTCCNTTCACTCTAGTCCCTTCACCATTCTTGCTCCTCTGGACTCACTCCAGTACCTCAATCTTCTTGAAGTAAGGGACACAGAACTGCTTCCAGTAGTTGAGGGGAGGCCTCCCCAGTGTTCAGTCCAGGAGGAGAATAATGTCCCTAGTCCTGCTAGCCACAACATTGTTGATCCAAGCCAGGATGCCATTGGCCTTTCGTGCCACCTGAGCACCCTGCTGGCTCCTGTTCAGCTGGTTGTCACCCAGTCCTGCCAGGTCCCTCTCTGCCAGGCTGCTCTCCAGCCACTCATCCCCTAGTCTGTAGCTCTGCTGAGGTTCTTGTGTCCAAAGTGAAGGACCCTGTGCTTGGCCCTGTTAAAGCTCAAGTTTAACAAGTCTCTCTATCAGCAGAGACCAACAGCTTGTACCTGGGTTAATCCCCAGTCATCAACTGTGCAAAGATAATTGATGAAAATAGGAGATGGATCCCATTAGGCCTTGATTTCAACAAAATGTCTGGACTCCACACGAGCAGCAGTGAAGCCAGCAAGGTCTTGGTTTCTCACGTGTCATTTTCCTACCTTATACAGGATCTCATCCTCGTGGCTCTGTCATAAAAACCTTCATAATTAGATCTCACCTCATTGAATCTCCATGCTCCTCTTGTCTTCAAACAAGCTGGCAATAAACAGGACCATCCTGCTGATCTCAGTGGGGCTCTGAGCTACCAACCCCCCCAGGGGGAAGAGCAGCGAATGGAAGGGTGCGGCAGAGGTGGAGGTTCAGTGTGGGTTGGTCTGCAGCCCTATTATAGTGACTCCAGGGGGAAATTCTCCCCTTTCTTGCACCATCTCTGCCTCAACTTGAAAAATCCTCGAGCAAAGGTTTGCCCCCAGGAAAAGGGATGTTTAAAGGGTTGCAGTTCCAGCAGGATAAAAACATTCTGTGCTTATGGGGGTGTGTGTGAGGCAGGAAGAACAAATCTTCCCTGCTGAATGTACCGCGGTGTCAGAGGCAGTGGAAGCTGGAAGATGCGAGTTCAGACCTTGAGCTGCAAAAATAGTTGTAGGGGCGAATGCGTAATGAGACACTGCACAAAAGGATTAGTGGGAGTGAGAGTAGCGTGAAACTTCGCTCTTTAATAGGCAGTGTGGGACACAGTCATGCTCAGGAGAGCCAAACTCGGTTATAATTGCTGCATCTTCATCTAAATGATGGACCCCATGCTTGCAGTTGAACAGAACAGCTCACCTCTGAGGTAGAGGGAAATTAGACTCATCAGGCTGGAAGCTGGAGCGCAGAATGGGAACAGGTGGCTTTGAAAAATGCTCTTGAAGCTTGAAGACACCCAGAAAAGCTGCTGTGACCCCTACTGGTAATGCGAGCTCAGAGGAACTGCCAGCAGTTTCTTTCTGTAGG
The DNA here is from genome assembly GCA_013397515.1 of Upupa epops. Classification (NCBI taxonomy): domain Eukaryota; kingdom Metazoa; phylum Chordata; class Aves; order Bucerotiformes; family Upupidae; genus Upupa; species Upupa epops. The sequence continues at coordinate 285,578 of VZRI01013242.1, forward strand.
TAGAGAGGAAAACAGAAATGTGAACAATGCTCTGCTGAGCTGAGTGAGGAAGGACTTGTAGGCTGAGGAAAGGCAAGTCGAGCAAGAAATGGGCTGTGAGCCCAAAGATAGGACACGATGGTGTGATTCTCAACTGTCTCATCAGGCAGAAGAGCATCTCTCACTCCCTGGAGGAATTGAAGAGTTATGTAGACACAGTGGTTAGGGATATGGTTTAGTCAAGGATTTGGCAGTGTAGGGTTAATGGTTGGACTCAGTGATCTTGGAGGTCTTCTGCAATCACAGAATCACAGAATTATTGAGGCTGAAAAGCCCTCTGAACTCACCCAGCCCAGCCCAGGACCTAGCAGCACCACATCAGCTAGACCAGAGCACTAAGTGCCGCGTCCAGGCTGTCCTCCAACACCTCCAGGAATGGGGACTCCACCACTGCCCTGGGTAGTCCAGTCCAGGGTCTGATCACCCTTTCTGTGAGGAAGGGCTTCCTGACATCCAACCTAACCCTCCCCTGGCAGCTTCAGGTGCTGTCCTCATATCGTGACGCTAGTTGCCTGGTTGAAGAGCCCGACTCCCACCTGTCTACAACCTCCCTTTTGGTAGTTACAGAGAGGGAGAAGGTCCTCCCTGTTCTTGTCTTCTCCAGGCTAAACACCCTCAGCTCCCTCAGCCTCCCCTCATAAGCCTTTCCCTCCAGTCCCTTCCCCAGCCTTGTTGCTCCTCTGGACCCACTTCTTTCTTGAAGTGATTGTCCCAGAGCTGCCCCCAGTACTGGAGGGGAGGCCTCCCCAGTGCCTAGCCCAGGGGGCAAGATCCTGGGTGATTCTGTGGTTGTGATTAGGAATGCTATCACTCCTGGATGCCTTTGGTTGAACCATAGTTGTCCCACAGACAGAACAGGACCCTCCTGGTGGTAGTTTCATCACTTGATATGTCCATGGATGGGTGGGATTCATGACATCAAGGCATGGCAGCAGCAGATCTTTCTCACCCAAGCCAGTGGAGGACTTGGAAGCACAGAAGCTTGTTTGGGGACTGGAACAGGCTGCCTCAGGACGTGGTGGAGTCACTGTCCCTGGAGGTGTTTGAAAAGCAAGTTAGCTAGAGCACTTGAGGCCCTGGTCTAGGGGTTGGGGAGCTGTTGGGATGAGGGCTGGACTTGATGATCCTTGAAGGTCCTTTCCAGCCAGGATGATTCTATGGTGCTTTCAGACACCATCCACAAGGCTGAAGTAACTCAGACTGCTTGTCCAGTACCAAAGCACAGGCAAGCAGGAGCACAGTCGTGTTCCTCCCAGACCTCCCAGCCATCTTTTCAATCACAAAGTAGGGATTTGCCTTCTCTGCATCATCCCTCTCCCTCCTTTCCTGTTCAGTAAGAATCTCCAGCCATTGCTGGTTTGGGTAGCAGAAGCATCAGATCAAACATTCAGACCTGTGTCCCGCCCAGCCCACAGCAGCTCTATCTGTGTGAACAGAGCAAGTTTCTGCAAGTTAAATGTGCTTCTAATTCTGTTTGGAAATGAGCTTAAATGCCAGCAGTGACGTGATGTTCATTTACATTTAGATTCTGTTTCTATTTATTTGTGCTCCCATTAACTGCATCTCGATTTGAACACTTTGGTTTTGACTTTTCTTTTCATCCATCCAGGCTCTCCTGGCGATGAGCAGCTCATTTTTTTACTTAAAGGCTGCCAAATTTCATGCCTTATTGATTCAATAAATGAAGAAGAATGACAGGTAGAAGGGGAAATGGATGTTTCCTCCCCAAGGGGAAGCTTAGAAATGCAATGTGAACTGTTTCTCTAGGACATGTTTCCTCTGATTGCCATGAAAATGGCTCTGGAAAGAAGTTAGAGGGTATCATTCACCTCAGGTTTGTCCTGGATGTGCATAGCTGCAGAGTGGCTTTGCTGTTAGAGATCTCTCCCTCGCCGTGTTCCATAAACATGAACTGCCTGTATGTGAGAGATGGTTTAAAAATAACCACTTGTCTCTGATCTGCAGCCTGTCCCTCTGTGGTTCTTTGCTCCAGGTGCTGCTGTCCACTCTGCCTCTTCTGAGGACCTTCCTGGAGGTTGGCTCCATGAGGGGTTGTTTGCAAATAGGCAAACTTCAAACACGGGTGGTTCAAGTAGTTTCTCAGCCCCTTTGTACACCCAGAGCATGAGGCAGAGACAAAAGAGGCTGGGCACAGACATCAGCTGGTGGCACTTGCAAATCCCTACTCAGAAGAGCAGACCCAGGGCTTCAGGCAGGGACTGAAGTGCTCGTTAACATCAGCTTCATTTATTCTCCCAGAAGGATCAAGGAGATTTATCTTCAGAAGGAACAGAAGTAACAACAGCTAGGGTCATCAGCAAGACTCCTCTGAGTCCTTACTGCCGTAAATATCCACTGGGGTGACAGAGTTCCCCGATGGGATGACGTTAAGCGAGTTGCCGGAACAATTAGTTATCTACTGGGACACACACAACGTTTGGGATCTCTCCAAACTCTTGCTGTGTGCTCTCCACAAACACGCCGGTTCACGCTGGATTCAGAGAGGTTTACATGAGTCTTGGTTTTTTAATGTGAGATCCTGAGATAATTACAGGACTTGAGGAGGCAGGAGACACATTGTGCCGTGACTCAACCCAGGCAAGCGAGAGACCAGATGAGCCCCAGCTAATAAGGCAGCTCTTTGTTGTTCACAAAAACTTACATTAAGCTAATAATATAAAAGGCTGCAAATTGAAGCCCATTGCAATCAGAGAATAGTGGCGAGGGGGTTGAATGGGGGGATTTAATTAGCCCCTTGGCCCGGTTGGGGTATGATACACCCCTTAATTACACCGTCACATCTTTTTCCAGACGGCTGCTGTCCTGGGGTTCGGTAACGTTGCTGCCTTTACACAGAGTTAATTGACTAACGGAGGGTACAGACTGAGTGTGGCGATTGTGCTCTGCGCTGTTCCGGTGAGCTGTTTGCACAGCAGGAGGCTGCGGGGAAGATCAGTGGGGAACACATAGGATGCAACCTCTGCTATGGGTTTCTACAAGTCTAGCAGAAGAGATGTGATGTTCAAGTGCTTGTTCCCTTGTGCCGGGCACTGGTGAGACCACACCTTGAGTACTGGGGTCAGTTTTGTGTGCTCAGTGCAAGAGGGACACTGAGGGGCTGGAGCAGGTCCAGAGAAGAGCAGTGAGGTTGGTGAAGGGTCTGGAGAATAGACTTTCTCAGGAGTAGCTGAGGGAGCCGGGGCTGGTTAGTCTGGAGAAAAGGAGGCTGAGGGGAGACCTTACTGCTATCTGCAACTACCTGAAAGGAGCTTGTGGAGAGGTGGGAGTTGGTCTCTTCTCCCAAGGAACAAGTGATGGGACGAGAGGAAATGACCTCAAGTTGCACAAGGGGAAGTTTAGGTTTGAACATTAAGATAAATTTGTTCCTGGAAGGGATCCTCAGGCCTTGGCACAGGCTGCTCAGGGAGGGGGTTGAATCACCGTCCCTGGCTGTGTTTTGTAGTTGTAGAAATGTGGAGCTCAGGGACAGGGTGTAGTGGTGGCCTTGGGGCAGTTAAGGTTAATAGTTGGACTTGATGATCTTGAAGGTCTTTTCCAACCTAAATGATACCATGATTCCTTGATTTCCTAGTGAGGTTGCAGCATGTAGATGAGCTCAGAGATGCTGGTCTCCTCAGTTAACTAGCTTTGCTCATAACGAGGATATTTACTGTTCAATCATTTTTATCATCTCATTCTTCCTTTGTGACATTGGCCAGGACCACTCCAACTTTGCTTCCAAGGATTGTCTTCTCTACTTCAACGCTTGCTTCAATAAAGCAACCACCTCCCTTTGATCCTTACAGATCAGAAGCAACTTTATGTTTCCTTTGATGATCGTCTCTGCAGACAGCAAGAAACGGAGCATGTCCTTGCTGAGCCAAGGGCCAAACACATTGTGAGTGGCAACTAAGGACACCTGCTTTGTGGAAGAGTCATTCGGGCTCCCTGTTTTCTCTTCCCAGCTCTGCACTTTGTAGAAATTGGCCTTTCCTTTTAGCCCAGTAATGAATCCCGAATATCGGGTAACGAGTGCTACCGCTGCCAGACAACACAGACCTTCAGGTTTTCTCAGCCTTCTAGCAGACACGGACAGCCTTCCAGCCTTTTTGTCTGAAGCTTTGATTAAATTCTTGCTGAAGTTTCCTTTTGTTGATGTATTCAGGCAGAGGTGAAGAACAGCAGAAAAAAAACCAACCCAGCCGATGTCTGAGAGTTTGTAGCTCCCATCTCTCTACCCCCAGTAACACCGTGTGGATCTAAGCCACTTGTTGCCTTTCCCTGCTCAGCATCTTGACTGGTTGGGCCGTGTGGCTCATGAAATGCTTGGCTTGGCGAGTGACCTGGCTGTGAGATGATTGACAGCTTTCCTATGGTAGAATACCAGACTGGCTCAGTCCACAGCAGGGAGCTTTGAAGCCTTCAAAAGAGCAGAAGCTCCACTGCTCGCGGGAGCCCATTAGTGATTTTTCTGGTTTTGAATCTAAGTTTAGGCTGTACCTTTCGGATTCCAGATAACCTTCTCCGAGGTGTCTAAAGGAGTTAGCAAGAAACTCTCACAGTTTGATTCCCAGAAGTGGAAAAAAAGGAAGAAAAGATGTAGGTAGAGGGGAAAATACTACCAGGGGAATGTTCCTCTACCCTCTAAAGGCTAGAATGAATTCATTTAGATGAATTAGTGAAAGATAATTGACAGGAGTTAATAGATAGTAGATGGCACTGTGTTAATAACAGGGTATCAGTGTTTATCAGGCACCGCAAGGAAGAGGAAAGGCCTGATCTCTGTTGATAGCAAGTCCATCCAGAAGAAGTCTTTTAAATTGGCTGCAGACTGTAATTAGCCTTTCCCCAGCCTTTTGGGGTTTTTTATCTTCTTTCCTCCTCCCACTCTTCTTACTTAGACAATTGTTCCTGTCAGGATTCAGGAGTAAATGCAGAGCCATATCTGATCTGTCCCCATGACAGGCGACTCCTGAATCTCATTAGTATTGTCAGCTCTGATCAGAAGAGAGACAGAGCTGTCTGCACCGGCCCCTACACCTGACCTCAGCTGCCAGCACACGGGAACAGGCCAACAGAAGGATGTGGTACCTCTCGCTATTATCATTGCTGGCACAAGTCATGACACCAAAGAAGTGTTAAACTTTTCTTATGCATAGTTCTTGCAGCACTTAGTGTTGGAAAAGAGCAGAATGAAGAGAGGTGATGTTTACTTTTAGTTGCGATTAAATGTTTCTTTGTTCACGCAGCCATGGATGTGAAATTCCCCTCCTGCAGCTCCTCTCAGCTGCAGTCACTGTGCACATGAGAACACCGTTAGCATTTCATTACGGTGAGTGTTAATACTTCGTCTTATCCGTATTTCAACACAGACCCATACCCATCACCCACATTTCAACCGCAGAATCACATTAAAATTGTGGCTGGAAAAGACGTCTGAGCTCATCCAGCCCAGTCCAGGACCTGATATCACCACATCAGCCAGACCAGGGCACTAAGGGCCACAGCCAGGCTGTCCTTCAACACCTCCACTGTCCTGGGCAGCCCATTCCGGGGTCTGATCACCCTTTCTGTGAGGAAGGGCTTCCCCTCCCCTGGCAGCTTCAGGCCCTTCCCTCTCATCGTGGAGTTGGTTGCCTTGGAGAAGAATTCGACCCCCACCTGACTACAGCATCTCTGCAGGCAGTTCCAGAGCATGATAAGGTCCTCCCCAAGTCTCCTTTTCTCCAGGCTCAACACCCCCAGCTCCCTCAGCCTCTCCTCATTGTAGAATCATAGAATCATTAGGGATTGGAAGTGACCTTGAAAAAATCAGCCTTTCCCTCCAGTCCCTTCCTCAGCCTTGTTGCTCCTCTGGACCCATTCCAGCCCCTCAATCTCTTTCTTGAAGTGAGGGACCCAGAACTGTCCCCAGTGCTCAAGATGAGGCTTCCCCAGTGCCCAGTACAGGGAGAGAATGATGTCTCTAGTCCTGCTGGCCACACTGATCCAAGCCAGGATGCCATTGGCCTTTTGTGCCACCTGGACACCTTGCTGGCTCCTGTTCAGCCAGTTGTCACCCAGTGCTGCCAGGTCCCTCTCTGCCAGGCTGCTCTCCAGCCACTCATCCCCCAGTCTGTAGCTGCAGGTGGTTCTTGTGGCCTCCCATTCATGTGTTTGGGATTGGTGATTCAAATACCAGGATGGTGAAGGAAGTTAAAGATATCAGAAGAAAGATTAGGAATCTGTGGGTAAGGGCTTCTTAGGTTGGTTATTCCTCTGGCTCCTTACTGGGATGTGATGGAGACTTCTGCTGCCCTAGTCTGCCCCCAGGCACCTTTCCAAAAACCTTAGAAGAGTGTTTCCCCCTGTGTTAGGAGATCACCCAGACTTGAGATACATCCCTAGATATTTGTGGGGGGAATCTGGATCATTAATTAATGACCTTCAAGTTTAATGAGAAAGCAGCTAAGAGTAGTAAAGTCAGAATTCATGCAGAGTGGAGCTTCTAAAGCATTTAATGAATGGGTGGTGCTTTCTTGGGAAGGCAGCAGCCCTGTGAACACTGTCCTTGCCAGTGTCCATGGAAAACCACTTGATTTCCATGCAGTTCCAGGCTGCATGGTGTCTTCTTCCAGAGGAAAGAGACCCCAAAATCGGGGTTTTTCACTGAAATGCTTAATGAAAGCATTGAGCTGCCATAGAGGTTCTAACCCCCTCCTGATTCTTCTTCCTCTGAGAATAGAAATACTGCAACCATGCTCCAACTTGCTATCCTGCCCTGAGACAGCAGGCACAGCTCTTGGGATGTCTGCACACACTGCCAGTGTTTCTCTGCTGTCACCCTGCCAGAGCTACAGTGGAGACCTCAGGAGAGAAATGAGTGCAGACCCCTGCCTCACATTTGTCTCCTCCTCTTTGGTGAGAGTCACAACTGCAGCCTCTCAGCCCCTCGAGATAATTCTTTCTCAGTAGCCAAAGAGCCCTGACAAAGTACTAGGACAGGTCCTTCCAGTGAGGTGCTTCATCCTCCTGCAGACACAGGGCTGCATTAACTCAGCAGCCAGCCAGGACTGTGATAAAGTCATTTGATTTCATGTGAGAAGGTTGTGGCACTGTTACTCTGATACAGAAAGGGAAACACTGCACAAAGCTGGAGCAGGTCTGAACCTAACCTGTTAAACAGCCCAGAGAGCAAAGCCAAACAGAGAGGTTTTACATGTGCGTGGATGTCCAGGGGGAGCAGGGACACTTGGAACAGGGGGGCACTGTAAGGGACAGGGTAACCCTAGGGAATAGCTGAGAAATGGCAGGGATCTGCATAGCATAGGAGACAACGGATTTCCACTTCCATCTTCCTCTACATTCTCCTTATCATCAATCTCTTCTCATTATTCTGTCACTTCATCACTGGAAGGAATGTGCTGAGGTGCAGGACTGGGCTCTGTCTGCCCACGGTGCAAGCAGCTGTTAGCGGAGAAAGGAGATGCTCGGAGAGGCATTTTGAAACCCGGTGTGATTTTGATGAACACTGAATTTCCTTTAGAGGACAACCCGCTTCCACACAGAGACAGCAGATCCCTTGAATAGACAGCAAAGCATCAATCCTTCCTTTGGAAAAAGAGAAGGTTTTAATTGTGAGATAAACGGCCGTGAGTGCCTCCCCTTCTTTCGTTTTACAGGAAGAGCCTGACTAGGAAACTAATCAAGTGGCTGGTTAACTTTATGCATGTAAGTAGCTTCATTTTCACGTTACATCAAGTTCCCGCAGCTTCCCATTGAAAGCTGAGACAGAAGGGCGGCGACTAAATCTCCATGAAAATGCTCTTCATCTTGAGAAGACCTTGAATGGCTCCTGCCTTCCCTAATGGAGCTTTTCATGCTCTTTTCACTGCCTCATTCCCGCACTTCTGCCAGTAAAAATACAATCATTTAGGAAGAACCAGGAGCGTTCCTTGAAGTAATAACCTGTAACTGCCAGCAAATTGAATCGTTAGGTTGGAGAAAACCTTTAAGATCATCAAGTCCAACCATTAACCCACCTGTCCCAAGGCCAGTGCTAAACCATCTCATAGAATCATAGAATCTTCATAGCTGAAAGGATCTCTGGGATCACCAAGTCCAGCCCTCATCCCAGCATCTCCTGGATCATGGCCTCGAGTGCTCTAGCTACTCCTTTTTTTCTAAACTCTTTTCCTTTTTTTCTAAACAGCTGCAGTGATGCTGACTCCACCACCTCCCTGGGCAACCTGTTCCAGTGTCCCTAAGCTCCAGATCATGCCCTCGGACTTGGCCCTTGTGAGCTCTCATCTCGAGTCCTGTGTTCAGTTCTGGGCCACTCATTACAGGAAAGAAAGGGAGATGCTGGAATGGGTCCAGAGCAGAGCTACCAAGCTTGTGAGGGGTTTAGAGAGCCAGTCGTCTGAGGCTGGGGGAACTGGGCAGGGTTAGTTTAGAGAAGAGGAGGCTGAGGAGGGACCTCACTGCCCTCTACAACTACCTGAAGGGAGCTTGTGGAGAGATGGCTGTTGGCCTCTTCTCCTTGGTGCCTGCTGACAGAAGCAGGGGCACTGGTCTGCAGTTGAGGCAGGGGAGGGTTAGATTGGACCTCACGAAGAAATTCTTTGCAGAGAGAGTGGTTGGGCACTGGCAGGGCCTTCCCAGGGAGGTAGTGGAGTCCCCATGCCTGGAGGTGTTAAGAACTGTGTAGCCATGGTGCTTCACACCCTGCTTGAGCGGCAGCAGCGAGGGGGTCAGGTTGTGTTCGTCAGTCTCTCAGATCTTTAGTATTTTTGTTGGGGTGGGTATGGTTGGACTCATGGATCTAGGAGGTCCTTTCCAACCAGGATTAGTCTGTGATTCTGTGACTTATGAACACACAGAGGCAGGTTGTGCTGGCTCAGCAGTGCAGCAGGTACCCAAGACAGGGCAGTACCAGCCTGGACCCCAAAATGGGTGCCTGTCAGGTTTCCTCAGCACATACCAGGTAAACTTTAGGAAGTCTGAATCATGGAGTGAGATGTTTATAGGTCTACATGGGGTTTCTCATGATGATGTGGCCACGATGTGACTTCTTGCAGTTCATATGAGAAAAAGTGGAGGTGCTCAACTTTATAGGACCAGTTTTATGGGACAGCTGTTTTTAGTGCAGCATCACAACTGCTCTTTCAGCCTCTCCTCATTGTTTTCAGACTACTTGGCACCGACATTAATTGTGTGGCATTGTTTCTGGAATCAAATATTCCTATTTATCAAGCTCCTTCCTCTTTATGATCCCAAATCCCCAGGGAGTTCACCTATTTGTCAAGTAAGGTTGTGTGAGTTAATTCCCCCCTACACCATCCGTGGCTCTTTGCATCTGCTTGTGACAGCCCAGGAATTGCAGTTTTACTCAGAAGTGGATCATCTGAGCTGACTGTGTGTCGAAGAAACCCCAATCTGTGCTGGGAGTACCAAGTCTGATGTTACTGTTAATGTTAATTAACAAACATTAATGATTTAAGAGCCTGGACAGGGTAGAGCAATGGGCTGAGGACAACAGGATGAGGTTTAAGGAGGCTAACTAAGCGCTGGGTCATGCACTTTGGTCACAACAACTCCCAGCAGCTCAGTCTTGGGGAGGAGTGGCTGGAGAGCTGTCTGTGAGGAAAGGACCTAGGGGTGTTGGCTGACAGCTGGCTTGAACAGGAGCCAGCAGGGTGCCCAGGTGGCCAAGAAAGCCAACAGCACCCTGGCCTGGATCAGGAATGGTGTCACCAGCGGGAGCAGGGAGGTGATTGTGCCCCTGTACTCTGCACTCCTGAGTCCGCACTTTGAGTACTGGGTCCAGTTTTGAGCACCACAGTGTTAGAAGGATATTGAGGGGCTGGCACGGGGCCAAAGAAGGGCAACAAGGCTGGGGAGAGGGCTGGCAAACAGAGCCTGTGAAGAATGGCTGTGGGAACTGGGGATATTTAGTCAAGAGAAGAGGCAGTTGAGAGGAGACCTTATTGCTCTCTAGAGCTACCTCACAGGAGGTTGTAGTGAGGCTGCTGCTGGTCTCTTCTCCCAAATTCCTAATGCCAGGATGAGGGGAAATGGCCTCAGGCTGCATCAGGGGAGGTTTAGGTTGGATCTTGGGAAGAAGTTCTTTCCTCAGAGAGTGGTTGGGCACTGGCACAGGGTGCCCAGGGAGGTGGTGGAGTCCCTATCCCTAGAGGTGTTTAAAAGGCAAGTAGCTAGAGCACTTGAGGCCATGGTATGGGGGTTAAGGAGCTGTTGGGATGAGGGCTGGACTTGGTGATCCTGGAGGCTTTTTTCCTTGAGGATTTTTTCCATGAGGATTCTGTGATTACCAGAGGTAGATGCCTGTTGTGAAATGGGTTGCTTTGCTTTCTTCTGCGTATTTTTAGGTAACAGCTGCTCAAACACTGAACAGCCTGACTGTTTTCAAGCTGACAGGACCCACAACAATTTATTGTCTTTAGGTGGGCGAGGAGTTATTTTTCCTGGAAGTTAGGGAAGGGTTTTTGTTAGCGTGTCTCCTGTGCTGAAGTGGGATGAAAGGTCAAAACCCATTAAAACTTCAGCAGAGCAGCAATCGACGTGAAAAGATGCATTTGGTGGTTCATTTGTACAGGCTTTGGATTTATAGCTTTAATAGGTTTTATTGAGTCAAAAAATTGATGAGATTTCTGGCTGTCCATTCTTGGATTGCCTAGGGAGAAAACCTGGAAGACAAGAGAGAAGCAGTGTGTTTCCCAGGATCACAGGGAAGCTGTGGACCTCTGCTCTGCCTCCTTCTTGCTGAGCAGGAGTTGATGCTAAGAGCCCAATCTCTGCAAGCGTAGAAGTTAAACTGGCTTTACAAGGCTTGCTCCAGACTGCTGGGCAGGACTGGGTGGCTCTGTCTGGAGACAGATCTGTTGCTCAGACCTGTTTAAATCTGGTGCTTTATCCTCTGGATGAAGAGAGGAATCAAACTTTTTTGACTATTGTGTTTGATTTTCCATGCTGGAACCCCTGCAGCCCCTTTTCCATGGCCTCAGGGTTCCCTTTCTCTGCTCTGCTAAAGGAAATGGAGCAATCAGCTTGGCTGAAGACTTTTTGATGCTTTCAAATCATGTCTGTCCATGTCAACCGGGATTTGATTCCCGCAGCTTGGCAGCTTGTAACTCACAGATGTATGGCAGTGGGCAGGAGCCGATTCCTTCTGTCTTAATCCACAGCCTCTTACGTTTATGACTCCTTCATATCATCCGTCTTTATTTGCATCACAAGGCAAAACAGCCGTCTTCCCCAGTGGCTGCATCCAGATGAATGTGTTTTATTCTCAGCGAGATCCGCGGACGGCGATTTACAGGGGTTCTGGGCACTCGGGACGCAGGAGCAGTGGTCCTTTTGAAACGTGCCTCATCTATGATGGATGGGGTGTATTATCTAAATGCTAATAAATACCCGAGCCACAAATTGGCTCCATTTTTCTCTATCCCTCTGCTGCCTCTGCTTGTTGGATGACGCTCAATCTAGCCTCAGACACATTATGATACTAATTAGCTCCCATTTCTTTCTTTGTTCGTTCTTTTTAGGCAGGATGGTGTGGATGTGCTGCACCCAGTTCTATTCAACATCTTTATTGATGACCTGGATGAGGGGATTGAATCTCCTCTTAGGAAGTTTGCAGATAACACCAAGTTGTAGGGGAGCATCGATCTGAAGGGAAGGGAGATGCTGCAGAGAGATCTGGACAGGCTGGGTCAATGAGCAGAGGCCAGTGGGATGAGGTTGAACAGGGCCAAGGGCAGGGGCCTACACTTTGGCCACAAGAACCCCCTCCAGCTACAGACTGGGGGATGAGTGGCTGGAGAGCAGCCTGGCAGAGAGGGACCTGGCAGCACTGGGTGACAACCGGCAGAACAGGAGCCAGCAGGGTGTCCAGGTGGTTCAAAAGGCCAATGGCATCCTGNCAGGGGGGAACTTCTTCCTCTGCAGCTCCTTGAAGGGAGGTTGTAGTCATGTGGAGGTCAGTCTGTTCTCCCAGGCAACTAGTGATAGAATGAGAGGGCAGGGCCTGAATCTGCCAGGGGAGGCTTAGGTTGGACATTAGGAAGCCCTTTCTCATGGAAAGGGTGATCAGACCGCAGAATGGGTTGCTCAGGGCAGTGGAGGAGTCCCCATCCCTGGAGGTGTTGAAGGGCAGACTGGCTGTGGCCCTTAGTGCCCTGGTCTGGCTGCTGTGGTGATGTCAGTCCTAGGCTGGGCTGGATGAGCTCAGAGGGCTTTTCTGTGCAGAATGAATCAGTTGGCTTTTTGACATTCTAGCTTCTAGGCAAGCTGATGGACTTTGACTTTTATTTGTGTTTCAGGCTAGAAGTTCAAAAGAAGGCATGTGACTTCTGCTCAAACAACTCTAAATACAGTCTGCTGCTGGCCCTGCTGATACCTAGACAGGCTAAATATCCAAATATCTCAAAAAATAGGTATTTGTATATAATCACAGAATGGCCAGGTTTGAAGGGACTTAAAGATCATCCAGTCCCAACCCTCCTGCAGAGGCAGCGACACCTTCACTAGATCAGGTTACTCAGAGCTCCATCCACCCTGGCCTTCAACACAGCCAGGGATGGAGCAGCCACAACTGCCTTGGGCACCCTGTTCCAGCAGAATGTGTGTCTCAGAAAATACATATTTGAGTTCCTCACCACTATCCTGTTCTGTGAAATGCAGTAGTAAATATTCCTATCAATTAGTTTCTGGTCTTCTACCAGAAGACTTCAGAATCTGAAGGTCCCAAACAGAGGTTGAGTAACTTCATGACAGTCTGGGACAGACAGGGAGCTCTTGGTTTGCTCGTCAAACGACTACATAACATCATCTGAGTTGAAAGCAGGGTGATGGCAGGGATCTCATTTTGAATGTTGCCTGTGTTGAATTCTTGTGTCTATCCTGGGGAGTGGAGGTGGGACATGTGAAACAGGAGGTGGGGCAGTAAGTGTGTCTTACTGACTCCTCTGGTCCTTGTCTGGAACTGAACTTGACATTTCTCTGGCTTACAAAATGGACAAGGGAAAACACTTCCCAGTCTTCACAGTTTAGACATTGAAATAGCTCAAGAGAAGCTGATAGTGTGAACTAATCCATCTGGCTCTGGTCCTCAGCACAACTCTCCCTGTCTCCAAACCCCCATGGCGTGTATTTGCTACCCATATTCCTGTGTTGTCACTGGCATCAGCATTTACTTGTTTAGAGCCAAGTGGGGACTCACTTGGCACCGTTGAGTTCTGTAGGATCAAGCTCAGCTCTGAGCATCTGGTTTGGATGCTTTTTCTCTCCTTCTTCATCTTTTCTAGAGAAGGCTGATAAAAAGCAATTCAAAAGTGCCCGGTGGGTGCAGCGATACAACATGCCAGCGCTGCCTGTAAGCTGCAACGAGACGACCTCAGCAGTCTTGAGGTTTGATTGTACTCATCCAACTCCATAGACGAGACAATCTTATTAGATAATTGAAGTGGTATGAAGTTCAGGCCTCTCACATTTAGCGCTTTTCAACTCTCCTGCCACTTATTTCATTGCTCTTTGCAGAGAAATTACACTTTTCTGCTTGTAGCATTTGCTCTACTCTGTGGTACCGGCTCTCCAGCAGCTCCTGCAGCCCTCCTGACCTTCCCATGCAGCTGGTAAGATCATGGCCTGTTTCCATGGAGACCCGAGTGAAATGATAAATACGGGGGGCTGGGAATAGTAGGAATTCACCTTCTGTCACCAGGGTAAAACCAGAGAGGCAGTTGTGCTCTGATGGTGTAGGAGAGTAGAGCCCAGTGCCAGGCACAGTGTACGCTTGGCTTGGCTCACTGATGCTGAAAAGCCTGAGCTGGGTAGTGGACATTTAGGTTACCTGGGTGAAAATGCCTGGGCTGCTTCCTTTTGAGCTGGCTGGTGGAATCTCATAGCCTGGGCATCTAAAGAGCTCACATTTGGAGCTGTTGTGTGGTCTGGAAAGCTCATTTCTCATGCAAGTATCACTCTCACATTCCTCATCAGTAGGGACTATGGATGAATGGGGGCAGGTGAATGTTGTCAGACTGTTTAAAGCTGTGGTGGGTTCAGTCCAAACATCCCAACCCCAGATCCTCCTCACTGCTGGTGGAAGGACAAGCTGAGCCCAGATCTGAGTTCTGGAGTGGTTCAGCTGCAGAGGAAATAAAACAATAAAATCCCAAACTTCCAAGAGGAAGTGGAAAGTTAGAAGCGATTGGGGTCTGACCTGTGACCGGCGTGCACTCCCTTCACTCTCAGCCCTGCTCTGTCTTGTCACTGTTATTAATTACTGCTCACATCCCCTGTGTCGGTGAGCAGGCAAGGTTTTGTTATTGCTCATTACTCCAATCACTCTCTCTTTACCTCGTTTGGTTCTGCTGGGACACCCAGGCAATTTTCCAAGGCTGTGAGCTCAGGATTGGGTAGAAATCACCGCCCGGCATTGGTGCTTCAGCTGAAGATGCTGTCTCTCTTGTGACTCACCAATAAACCAGCAAGATGCGATGCTGCTGGCAGCCTCGTGCTGCTGATAATTGTTTTGCAGGTGAGATGCTAAATGATGGTCTCAGTTTCCATAGACAGAGCCCTTTGATGGACCTTGATTTGGGCTCTTTTTTAGTCAGACTTAAGGTCTCCTCTGCTTTCCTTCCCTCTTGTTTTGTGTTTTACTGAAGTGGCACTTGTATGTGAGCATAGCGGGAGAGGAGATCGGCATAGCAGGAGATCCCTTCTTCCTTCTCTTGTTGCAGAGGCAGCCAAAATGTGTGTGCCATGGATGTTCCAGGTATCATGATAGCTGTGCTCTGTCACTCATGAAACAGAATGGTTTCAGTTGGAAAGGACCTCAAAGATCCCCCGGTGTCAACCCCCTGCCATGGGCAGTGACACCTCTCACCACACCAGGTTGCCAGAGCCCCATCCAACCTGGTCTTGAACACTTCCAGGGATGGAGCAGCCACAGCCTCTCTGGGGAACGTGTGGCAATGTCCAGATATTGACAGTGAGTTAGTGCCTCCCTGGTTAGTACACACCAGCCCAGTTCTTCTGAGATTACCTTGCTAGAGGGGTGCAAGTCCTGTGGCTGATGGGAGGCTGAAGGGGATGGTTCCTTCCGTAAGCCTTTGGCCCTCTGAAGTTTGTCCTGTGGTGCTGCCTCATGCATTATAGATCCCCTATTTTTCACAGAATCCTCATGGCTGGAAAGGACCTCCAGGATCACCAAGTCCAGCCCTCATCCCAACATCTCCCCAACTGCTAGACCATGGTCTCAAGTGCTCTAGCTACTCCCCTTTTAGACACCTCCAGGGATGGCAACACTTCCAGGATGGTTGTTCAGACGCCTCTGTGTTGGCAGTTGAGGCCAGTGAATATCTCCTTCTCCCTTTTATCTCCTCTGGTTCCTTCCATTAATATTTTACAGCTTTATCTTTAGGATTCCTCTTCACTGTAACTGTGAAACAGCTTCTGATTAAGCATCACCTTTGAATACCATGAAAAAACTCCCTAGAATCATCCTTGAACCCTCATCTGTCCTTTTTTTCTGCTCTGATGGCACCGAATACCTAATTATAAAGAAGTAAGGGAAATCACTGAAGGAGCTGTTCTGCCCTTTCTCGAATCCTCTTTGACAGTCCGATTATCCTCAAGAAGAAAGGACCGTCCTGGTGCAGTCCCAGAGGAGAAGGATTAACAGCCCTGGAAGCCGTGAGGGAAGATTCACGCTGATGTGAAGAAGACAGATGCGTGTGTAGTTCAAGTTCATCTTGGCAGAGTCGTGCTGAAAATGCCAATCCGACACTTTTAATGCTGGCAGGAAAAGCAATGTGTGAGGGGGCTGGGTAAGCGCTGGCTTGTTCCAGCTCAGCATGAGCTACAGCAGGGAGCCAGTGCTCCCCAACGGCTCCCCACTGGCTCCGCAGCAGCTCCCTGTGTGCCCAGGGTGACTCTTTTCTGTGGGCACATAGCAAAGTGACAAAGGATGACAAGAGGTGATCCTTGGTCTTGGTCTTGGGCTGTTACTGCTCTGTTGGTGAGAGAGCTGGGTGCTGCAATGGTTTTGCCCCAGGCAACAGGGTGTATCTGCAGGGAAGACAAAGACCAGGCTCTACCTGAGTTTGCTTTACAGTTGCTAACACAGGTGCCAACGGAGATGTGAAAGGAGGTTGGACAAGGTGGGTGTCCTGACAAGTGACACAATGGAGGGAACTGTCTCAAGTTGCCCCAGGGTAGGTTGAGGTTGGCTATGAGGAACAATTTCTGCTCCACAAGGGTTGTCCAGGCTGACCAGGGCAGTGAGGGGAACCCCTGTGTTTGGAGGGGTGTAAGAACTGTGGGGATGTGGGGTGAGGGACAGGGGGCAGTGCTGGGGTTGGTCCTGAGGAGCTTAGAGGGCTTCACGAACCCGAACAGTACTGTGGTTCCGTAGTGGTGCAGCTGCAACAGCACAGAGCTGAGATGGGCTGTACGGGGCACTTGAGAAAGGAGGGAGATACAGCAGGAGACAACCAGTGCTGGAAAATGCTTCAGAGTCTGTTCACTGGAACTGGTCTCTGAACATCCATCTCAGGACTTCAGTCATCGTTTTGAGCTTTGTCCTTCACTGCACTGGGTTGGTGTCCCGGGTTCCCCACCGGGCAGGGCTCTTGTGTGCCTTTGCCTGGCACCACAGTGTCAGTTATTTCTGTACTAAGAGGCTTTTTTAGGGAGAGATGTCGCCTCTCTGGAAATTCCTCCAAGGCTTAATGTCTGTCAGTCCAGAATCCTGAGTGGGATTTCAGGAGGGATTAGGTCCTGTGGGAATGTGTCAGTGTTTCATCTTGTGATGAGAGAGGGAAGGCATCATGCTGCTCTCTGTTCTGTTCAGAATAAGGCGATGCAGAACTGCTTCTGCTTTTTGCACCTGGAATATGGACTGTAGGAGGGTTGGGGAAGGGTCTGGAGAACCAACCTTGTGAGGAGCAGCTGAGGGAGCTGGAGCTGGAGAAAAGGAGGCTGAGGGGAGACCTTGCTGTGTACCAGTACCTGAAAAGAGCTTGTAGAGAGATGGGGGGTGGTCTCTTCTCACCAGTAACAAGTGATAGGACAAGAGGAAATGGCCCCAAGCTGCACCAGGGGAATTTTAGGTTGTTTAGGTTCCATTAAGAGGTTTTTGTTCATGGAAAGGGTCCTCAGGCCTTGGCACCGGCTCCCAGGGAGGGGGTTGAATTGCCATCCCTGGACGTGTTTTACAGTTGGGATGATCTGGAGCTTAAGGCACAGGGTTGGCCTTGGGACACTTGGATTTGATGGTTGGGCTTGATGAGCTTGACAGTCTTTTCCAACCTGAACGAGTCTGTGGTGGAGCCATGTTAGAAGATCCCTGTGGGTTCATCGTGCTGCCAGCAGGTTCTGTGAGGTTCCTAGGTGAATCGTGAGCTAACGATGCTTTTTAGCACTAGATCTTGGACTGCACCCAACCCAGCCCATAAAAACTGCTCGTGGAACACATTTTTCCCGTTGAAAAAGCAGCAGAGCTGAAAATCCAGGTGCTTTTACACAGGAAAGGAACACACAGGGTAACAGGATCATGTGTCCACAACCAGCAGCATGCCCTGGCTTTGACATTTAAGATGGGATTTTAGCAGCTGAGTAAAACCAGGGGAGGGGATCGTTGTTTTTATTAAGTTGTCTCTTTCCAGCTGGAAAGTTTCCCACATCTCCTTGTCTTTTATTTTGCTGTGGAGATCCATAAAGCCATCCTCTGCCTGCTCTGCACCAGCTAACCATGAGCTCCAGAGGTTCCCCAGGCAGTAAAAATTCCTTGCAGGTGTTACCTGCGGGCTCTTCATCCTGGCTGCTGTTCACACAACCTGCTTTCGTGGGGTTTGCTCGTAGTTAGAGCTGCTTTCCTTCCTGTCATAGGCTGTCACAGTTTCCTCTCTGCTTTATCCAAGCGACGTGCATCCACTTCTGCAAAATCAAGTTTCCCATCTAGCTCTGTCAAAGAATTTATAGACATTGTGGGGAAATCTACAGAGATCCAGCACCACTGCTAGGCAAGCTCTGCCTCCAGAGACACAACAAACACAGTTCCTCCTCCCGTTGCTCAGAAGATCCTCTTCATTTGGTGTTTAAAAAAGTAGTAGATAGAGCACTAGAGGTCCTGGTCTAGGGGTTGGAGAGCTGTTGGGATGAGGGCTGGACTTGATGATCCTGGAGGTCCTTTCCAACCATGAGGATTCTATGATTCTATGATTTTAGGGCACCGATCTGCTCTAATCTCTCCTGTGGCTATTTATCACAGGTCTGTCTGTATTGATTTTTCTCCTGCAGATCACTGCAGCTCCATTTGAACTCCTCTGATGTGCTCTGCATGGTTTGTGGCCTCTGAGTTTATAAGCTGCTGGGTCTCTGGAGCCTGACTGAGGGTGTTTTCGCATTTGAACTTTCTAAGTCTCCTCTTACACTGTGAGACTGACAGGCCAGGGCAGCTCCTAGCTGAGGGATTTGGTGAAGTTCTCGTGCTGATTTCTTCGTGAGTGTCATAATGAGGCATCTGTGGATGGATCAGTTCTGGGAGCTGTAGGAAAATATCTGTCCCTATTGAATTTGAATTGTCTGCTGGGGGTCAGCTCCATTTCCAGTACAAATATAAACTCGGGGGCGG
>VZRI01013242.1:308593-319284 GCA_013397515.1 Upupa epops
TTGGCCATCAGAGCCCATTGCTGGCTCCTGGTGTTGCCTATTGTACAAGGGTGTGCAGTACATAGGGAAACCCATAGCCTGCTGCGCTCCTGAGAGGTGCAACTGCTCCATGCCTTTACCATTCTCAGGCCTTTCACTTCTAAGATACTCACAGAAAGTACCAATTTCTACCACATTTCAAGAGGAGAACATGTTTTTTTATCCAGGCTGGAATGCTGCCTTGTCATTTATGGGAATCTTCTAGCAAGGTGAGGAAACACTGTTGTATCTTCAGGTTTTGTGATGGTTTTTCATGCCTGGGAGCAGAGCGTGGGGCAGCAAGAACTGCTACCAGATGCACAATATCTCCTACACTCTTCCCTGCCATCAACAGGGGGCTACCAGGTCCTGGGAAAAGGGAGATCCAGCTCTAAGTGGTGGGAAAACACATTCAAAACCAACTCCAGCTGCTAGACCTGCTGCATATTCTTGTTCAACACAGGGAGCATAGAAATAGCAGCCTGTATCTCCACAGCGAGTTTTTTCCTCTCAAAGAAGGTTATTTTCTGATCTCTGGTGCTGTCAGACACAGCAGAGATGCTTACGAGGCCGGGCAGAGCCGCGCTGGCTCCCAGACATGTGTGCCATTGCTTCACGTCTGGCAGCACCGGAATCTTGTCGCTGTGACAGAGCTTCGTCATGTGCAGGGCTGGAGAGAGACATCTGAAAACAAAATGCCCCCCAGGGGAGCTGGAGCTGCAGAACCATCGGAGATGAGTTGGCAGTGCTCCGGTGCCCAGAATAACGAGATTGGGAATGAGCTCTGACAGGTTGGCTGTAACCCAGCGGGGCTAGCGGTGCCTGATACCTCCCTTGGTACCGGCACGCAGAAGTGGGTAAGAAGCTCAATGTGAGCTGACAGTGTGTGAGGGCAGTCCAGAAGCCAACTGTGTCCTGGGCTGGTACAGGAGAAGTGTCACTAGTAGGTCAGGGCAGGGGATTCTTCCCCTCTGCTCTGCTTTCATGAGACCTCAGCTGGATTGTTGCATCCAATTCTGGAGTCCCTGTTATATGAAGTACATGGAACTGCTGGAGTGAGTGAGGAGGAGGCCATGTGGATGATCAGAGGTTTGGAGCCCCTCTGCTACAGGGACAGGGTGAGGGAGATGGGTTGTTTAGCCTGGAGAAGGCTTCAGGGGGACATTACAGCAGCTTCCAGTACCTAAAGATGCTACAGGAAAGCTGGAGATGGACTTTCTATGAGGGACTCTAGTGATAGGACAAGGGAGATGGGTTCAAGCTAAAAGAGGGGAGATTTACATTAGATCTGAGGCAGAAATTCCTCCCTGTAAGGATGCTGAGGCACTGCAACAGGTTGCCCAGGGAGGTTGTGGCTGCTTCATCCCTGGAAGTGTCTAAGGCCAGGTTGGATGGGGCTCTGGGCAACCTGGTCTGGTGAGAGGTGTCGCTGCCCACGGCAGGGGGTTGAGACTGGGTTGTCTTGGAAGTCCTTTCCAACCCAAACCACTCTGTGATTCTTTCACTGCCAGCTCAAGGTCTGGCTTGCTTAGGAAATCCATTCTAGCTTCAATCCGTGGCAACTTTTGATGTTAGAGAGCTAAACATGGCTCTGTGTGTGCAAGACCTTTGGATCTGGAATTACTAGCAACTGAAAGGGAACTGCTGAGCTCCAGGATGTCTCAAGCAAGCTCAAGACTGGGTGTGCGTGGAAGCTCTTCACTTAGTGAGTGTTTGGGCAGAGCTACTATGGTACATGTGGATAAAGTGTGATGTGATTTACCAGGACATCTCCATAATATCTGAGACAACAGTCACAGAATTATTGAGGCTGGAAGAGCCCTCTGAGCTCATCCAGCCCAGCCCAGGACCTGGCATCACCACATCAGCCAGACCAAGGCACTCAGGGCCACAGCCAGGCTGTCTTTAAACACCTCCAGACACAGGGACTCCACCACTGCCCTGGGCAGACCATTTAGGGTCTGAGCACTCTTTCTGTGACAAAGTGCTTCCTAACAAACAACCTAACCCTCCTCTGGCAGCTTCGTGACCTGCCTTCTTGTCCTGGCACTCCTGGCACTGGGAGAGGAGCCCAACCTGACTACAACCTCCCTTCAGGTAGTCATAGAGAGAGAGAATTTCTCCCCTGAGTCTTCTCCAGGCTAAAGGCCCCCAGCTCCCTCAGCCTCTCCTCATCAGCCTTTCCCTCCAGTCCCTTCCCCAGCCTCATTGCTCCTCTGGACCCACTCCAGCACCTCAATTTCTTTCTTGAAATGAGGGGCCNTCTTGAAGTGAGGGACCCAGAACTGCCCCCATACTCGAGGGGAGGCCTCCTCAGTACCCAGTCCAGGGGGAGAATGATGTTCCTAGTCCAGCTGCCCATACTAGTGCTGATCTGAGCCAGGATGCCACTGGCCTTTCATTCCACCTGGGCACCCTGCTGGCTCCTGTTCAGCTGGCTGTCACCCAGTGCTGCCAGGTCCCTCTCTGCCAGGCTGCTCTCCAGCCACTCATCCCCCAGTCTGTAGCTCTGCAGAGGGTTACTGTGGCCGAACTGTAAGACCCTGCCCTTGGCCCTGTTCAACCTCATCATGCAGCTGGAAGAAGAAGGTTCTGGAATGGCAAGCCGCTGCCAGACATGTGCAGTGAGGAGTGTGTGAGCTTCTCCATGCTCGTGAGATTTATTCACTTAATATCTTTGCTAGTAAATTTATCGCATGATTTGTTCAGTGCAAACCTGAGCCCAACTGACCCTGCTCGTGTAGTCCTCACTCAGGACTTGAGAAAACATTCCCAGTGCCCCCAGATCTCATCCAAACTGGAGAAGGATTGCACTGCATCACAGCTGGGCTCCACACAAGGTGGTGGCTTTCGCTCTCCAAGTGCAGTGGCTGCATTCAGCCTTCTGAATGTTGTCTTGGGATGGAACATCGTGAAGGCACGGTGATGCTTCCCAAGAGACCTTCACTTCACGGGGAGCTCTTAGTGTTGCATGATGGTGCCTGTGAGTGTGGCTTGTTCTGCTCTCTTTGATTTTTCCCAGTGCTCTGAAGACAGATTTTGTTCATCTCCACCATTCCTGGAACCGCCTGATTATTCACCCCAGCTTCTAGCCTCAAAATAATTCATAAGTTCTTACGTGTCCTTCTCACAACGATCTCTGCATTGATTAATCAGCTTCCCTAAGTTGATTAATAGCTTGAGAGAGACATCAGGTGAAATAGCTGCATGGGAAGCAGCTCGCATTCTCACGTCAAAACTCCTGGATCGAGGACTTTCTTGGCAGATCTAAGTGCACGCTGCAGCCTTTTCTGAAATCAGGTTCAGTTTGCAGCTGAAGGAAGCTTTGTTTTTCGTGTGGGCATAAAGAGAGGGGGTTTTTCTGACTTTTTAAAGCTGTTTTCCTCTCAGAAAATGGATTCTGGTGTTTATCCATCTCCCCTCAGGAGGTGTCATTGTTATTTTACATCAAAAAATAACCCCAGCAGCCCAGCCTTGCAGCAGAGCTGGTGCCTGTCTCACAGATTTGGAATGGGAAGCAGGAGGAGTAGAAGTGATTTACCAGAGCTACTGAAGAAAATCCATGATGGAGCCCAGATCAGAGTGTTCATCTGTTTCTTTCTCTACACTTTACTTTAGATTGGGGTCAGCTCTTGTCAGGGTGACATCAGGATCAGTGAAAACCTTCCAGGAACTTCAAATGCAACAAAGGACACGTCTGAAATAGAAAAGTAAGTCGTTTATAAAGGTTCTTCTGCTGAACACTCAGTGCCAGCTACTGCTGGGTCACAGACCTGCTGGAGAGCAGCGTAGGAGAAAGGGACCTGGGGGTCCTGGTGGCCAGCAGGATGACCAGGAGCCAGCATTGGGTCCTGGTGGCCAAAAAGGCCAATGGCAGCCTGGGGTGGAGTACAAGCAGGGTGGTTAGTAGATCCAGAGAGGTTCTCCTACCTCTCTACTCTGCCCTAGTGAGACCCCATCTGTAATCTTGTGTCCAGTTCTGGGCCCCTCAGTTCCAGAAGGACACAGAGCTGCTGGGGAGAGTCCAGTGCAGAGCCACAAAAGTCATGAAGGATGTGGAGCATCTCCCTGCTGAGGAAAGGCTGAGGGAGCTGGGTGTCTTGAGCTGGGAAAAAAAGAGCCTGAGGGGTGACCCCATGAATGTTGATCAAGATGGAAAGGGCGGGTGTCAGGAGGAAGGAACCAGGCTCTGCTCAGTGGCACCCAGTGCTAGGACAAGGGGCACTGGGCGTCAACTGGAACAGAAGAGGTTCCACCTGAAGATGAGAAGAAACTTCTTCTCGGTGAGGGTGCCAGAGTCCTGGAAGGGGTTGCCCAGGGGGGTTGTGGAGTCTCCTTCTCTGGAGAGGTTTCAAACCCACCTGGACTGTGCCTGTGTGACTGGATCTAGGGGATCCTGTTCTGTCGGGGGGATTAGACTAGATGATCTTTCAAGGTCCCTTCCAGTCCCTAACACCCTGTGATCCTGTGACAGACTGATTTAGGGTCTCTCCAGAACTTGCATTATATTGAATTTAGAAGATTCATTACAAGTACTAAAAACCCTTCTCGGAAGCAGGAGAAGGGTTAAAAATAGCCAGATCTTTTCTACTGGCTGTAAGCAAAAGCTTTTCATCCGTGTGCTGGTATAAATGTTGGGAGTTAAATCTTAGGAGTGAACTTTTTAGGGTGATCTATATGCTAAGGACATAGAAAGGAGTGGGAGCAGAGTGGGGTTGGAGCTGCATCTCCACTCCAGCAGGTTCCCCTGAGTTCATTCCTTGCTGATAGAAGCAGGAATCAAGCCAAGTCTCTTCCAACATAAATTGACATTGTTTTCCCTGTAGTGGCTGTTTGGAGAGGAGGAGTGTGTGGAAAGGACCTGGTGGTGTTGGCTGACAGCCAGCTGAACAGGAGCCAGCAGGGAGCCCAGGTGGCCAGGAAGGCCAACAGCATCCTGGCCTGGATCAGGAACGGTGTCACCAGCAGGAGGAGGGAGGGGATGGCGCCCCTGTACTCTGCACTTGTGAGACTGCACCTTGACTACTGGGTCCAGTTTTGGGCACCACAGTATCAGAAGGAGATTGAGGGGCTGGAGCGGGGCCAGAGGAGAGCAATGAGGCTGGGGAGAGGGCATGGGAGCACAGCACATGGATCAAGCATGAGAGACTTCTCAAGACAGATTTGGGCAAAACCTGAGGCTGCAGGAAGGGAGAACAGAAGGAGGTGGCAAAAGACAGAGAGGGGAAAACTGTAGAAAGGCAGGAGGAGGGGTGAGGGGGAACAGTGGATGTGTAGAGGCAGTAGAAGAAAAGTGGAGAAGATGCAGAAGCCAAGAGTCTATAGAAGTAAATGAAATACTTATGAGGAGAGGCTGAGAGAGCTGAGGTTGTTTAGCCTGGAGAAGACTCAGGGGTCACCTTCTCCCTGACTAGAGCTCCTGGAAGGGAAGTTCTAGTCAGGTGGGGGTCCAGCTCTTCTTCCAGAGGCAGCGAGTGCCAGGACAAGAACGCAGGGCCTGAAGCTGCCAGGGGAGGGTTAGGTTGGATGTTAGGAAGCCCTTCCTCACGGAAAGGGTGCTCAGAGCCTGGACTGGACTGCCCAGGGCAGTGGGAGAGTCCCCATCCCTGGAGGTGTTGGAGGACAGTCTGGCTGTGTCCCTTAGTGCCCAGATCTGGCTGCTGTGGTGATGTCAGGTCCTGGGCTGGGCTGGATGAATTCAGAGGGCTTTTCAGCCTCAATGTTTCCATGATTCTGTGACCATAGCTGGATCAGGCTGGCTAAGAGCTCGATGGGTAGCAGGAAGAAGAAGGAGTTAACAGCACTTGCTGCAGCACATCTCCTGCTGTTGGCTTTGTCCATGTCAGTCGTCACAATCTGCTGAGAAAATTGCAGTTCAGCCTCCAGTGATTGAGGCTGTTCCTCTGTGTCTTTGCTTCTGGCACTGAATTCTCCAGGGGGACCAGAGGGCAGCAAAGGGCTTAAAAACCTTCTCTTTTTTAAAAAAACTTTGTCCTCATCTTGATAGGAGATCCCTGCTCTGTTCTACCCTTAGTCCGGAGCCTCATTTAGGAGAGGCAACTTTAATCCACAGCCCTATTAGGGAAAGAACCCAGCAGGAAACTAGTCAGACTGTTGAGTAGCAAATAGACTTGCTAATAAACCTCTTGTTCTCATTACAGTCCCAAGCTGCTGAGCAGTTTTGGGTTTAATAAACAGAGCTGGGTGACTTTGGATGACGTTTCATTTAGTCTTTTTATTCTCCCCTCCTTGAATGAGTAGCTGGCAGCCTCTTTCAAAGGCAGGAGAACAGAGTCTTTCAGGCAGAATCACACATTTCTTGCGTGCAGCTCATCCCTGCGCCTGACACACATCACAACAAAGAATCCAAACCCTTGGCTTTTGTGATTTTGTGTAACGGGGGTGTCTGCCGCGACTCGGTACGGCGGAAATAAAAGGAAGACGAGGCCCTGGAGGTTCTGCTTCACTGCTTGTTTTGCCCTTTCATCTCTCCTGGTTTCAGCGTATTCCTGTCTAGAGCCAAATTTCAGTTTGTTCCTTCTGCCCGTTGGGTTTTTTTTCTTTCAGAGACCTGCTTCTGCGACTGCTTGTGCTCTCCTCACGGGCTAGGAAATAGCAGCTTGGCGATATCCTCTGCCAGAGCTGCTGCAAAAGGGCTCCAGCGCAGAGAATAATTCCACGGGGTTTTTGTCTTGGCTGCAACATCAAGGCAAAGAGGTAAAAACCCATTAATGAATCAACCCCCAGTTATTTCATCGAGGCACTGCTGTTCACTGGTATCAGTGGGAGTGAGAGGAGTGTGGGGATAGGAGCTCTTTGCAGAGGGGCAGGTCAGTTCTTTTTCTCAGGATCAGGGCTTCCTTAAGGCCGTTCTCTTCTTGGCCATCTTTCCACTAAAGCCAGTTGGTTTTCTGGAGGACAGCACAGTGAGGCCCCTTAACCCGTGATTCCTCAGAAGGTTTCTCTGCACTGCTGTGCTGGCGTTGATGGAGAGGCGGATGAGAGCCCTTCACTTCATTCTCTGTGAGAATTTTCTTCTGAATGGTGTAAGCAGCCCCCATTTTCTTCTGAAGCTCAATGAGTGGCCTGGTTTGGTAAGAGAACTCAAACTCTGCAAGTTCTCACTCTCTTATACTCTTCACTCGCTGGTGATCAATAATAAACCAATTGTCGGACAGGTTCTGGCTCGGAGAGCATCAGGATAAAGACTTTGGCGACAGAGAGGCAGAGCCAACAACATTTATGTGATTTAGGAAAGAGGTTTCTCTGAGGAGACATCACCGCAGGCTCCAGCTGTCTTCAAGGTAACCCTGTATAGATCCCTTCCTGTGCTCATTCCTTTCCCGTGGGATAATCTAACCCATTTTGTATGGTGATAGGACAGAGAGCGATGTCCTGAAGCTAAGGCAGCACGAATCTCAGCTAAACATCAGGCAGATTATTCAGGCCCTGTGGAAGTGAGCATCATGCACAGGGACAAAGGCAGAGGGATCAACAGCCATTTCCCAAGGGAGTCCAAACGGGCAGCAATTGAGTGTAGAGCAATGAAGATGGTGAAGGGAATAGAGCAGCGCCCTGATGAGGAAAGGCTGAGGGAGCTGGGTCTCTTGAGCTTGAGAAGAGGAGGCTGAGGGGGGACCTTATTAATGTCTATAAATCTGTGAGGGGTGGGTGTCAGGAGGATGGAGCCAGGCTCTTCTCATCTGGTGACAGGACAAGGGGCACTGGGTGCCAGCTGGAACAGAGGAGGTTCCATCTCTGTATCAGCAGGAACTTCTTCACAGGGAGAAGTGAAGAGAACTTCTTCTCTGGAGATGTTCCAGACCCACCTGGCTGTGTTCCTGTGTGACTTGGTCTGGGTGATCCTGCTGTGGCAGGGGGATTGGACTGGATGATCTTTCGAGGTCCCTTCTGATCCCTAAAGATTCTATGATTCTGTGAACACCCCAATATCATTTCAGAGCATGTTGGAGTTTCAGAGAGCCAAGCCCTCGGTATTGTTGTTGTGCTGGGAGGTCAGCCCATGTTTATCACTCCAGCAAAAGTTGCCAGGATTAAGCAGGTATTTTTGTCGTTAGGAGGTCTGGGAAGATGTTGGATGGCAACAGAATTCCCATCAGGGAGCAGAGGTTTTATTCTCTGAAGGTGCCTGTACTTTGTGATGGAGAAGGACTATAAAATGTGTTGTGTGAGGAATGGCTGAGGGATCTGGGGCTGATTAGCCTGGAGAAGAGATTGAAGGGAGACCTTATTGCTCTCTACTTGAAAAGAGGTTGTAGACAGGTGGGGGTTGGTCTATTCTCCCTAGTGGCCAGTAATAGGAGGGAGGAAAATGACTTTAAGCTGTGGCAAGGGAGGTTCAGGTTGGATGTCTGGAGGGATTTCTTTCCTGAAAGGGCTGTCAGGCACAGGAACAGCTGCCCAGGGAGGGATTGAGCCTCCATCCCTGGAGGTGTTGAAGAGAAGGGTAGATGTTGCATTGGGGGACAGGGTTTAGTGGTGCTGATAGGGTTGGGAAAAGGTTGGATTTGATGATCTTGAAAGGCTCTTCCAGCCGAAGCTGTGATTTTATGGAAATGCAGATTAAATGCTGTTAGTGACAGGGAAGCACAGTCAAGTTACTGATTTAGATTTTCCTCTCTCTTTAGGTTTTATTCAGCATCAGCTGAATTTGACATTGGGCTCATGCTCTGCTCTTCAGCATCAGAGGCAGTGAAGAAGCAGAACTACTCCTCCTCATCACACGGTTCATCTCCAGCTCTCTGCAGTCCTTTGTTGATGGTGCAGATTCATTCAGCTTGAGCATTAGGGAAAGCTTCTCCATGGAAAGGGTCCTCTGGCCTTGGAACGGGCTGCCCAGGGAGGGGACTGAGTAGCCATCCCTGGATGTGTTTCACAATCATGGAGATCTGGAGCTTGGGGACAGGGTTTAGCAGTGACCTTGGGACAGTTGTGTTCATGGTTGAACTGAATGACCTTGAAGGTCTTCTCCAACCTAAAGGAATCTATGATTTACTCTCAGCTTTACTAGTTCCCACTATTTTCCATCATTAGAGAGTTAAACCCCAGTGAGTGCTGAGGGGTTTTCCACCCCCTCACCCTGCACAGTTATTAATTTATTGGCCACGATACAGAAGGTGGCAGCTGTTGTTTTTAATTTGAATGTGGTGCTGGTTTCTCTCAAGGAGCCTTTGTCCCCATATTAGGAGTAGACAGAAAGAATTCTGAACTGGAACTGTCTCACTGTGTTTTTACTACATCCTCTGCTTTTTTTGCCCTGACAGAGGGTTAGGTATCTTAATTATCCTTTGGAATCCATTCTTTTTTCCCAGTTTATCACTTCATGAGTTGGAAACTGAAGTATTTATCATCTTCTCTTTGACTTGTTTCTGTTGCCATGTATCTTAAGGTTGCTTGAGAAGGTTAAGGACACACAGACACACCCTCTTCTTGGGTAAAATGGAGGAATAGGGAATCACACAGAACCACAGGTTGAAAAAGGTCCTTTGGATCAGCGAGTCCAACCATTAACCCTACTCTACAAGTTCACCCCTAAACTCTATCCCCTAACACCACAGCTTAGTGACTCTTGAACACATCCAGGGATGTGGACTCAACCACCTCCCTGGGCAACCTGTTCCAGTGCTCTGCTACTCTTTGTGGGAAGACCTTTCTCTTGATGTCCAGTCTAACCCTCTCCTGTTGCAGCTTGAAGCCTTTGGTTCTGTCACTAATGACCTGTGAGAAGAGACCAGCACCAACCTCTTGTAGGAGGCAACCACCATCCTGGGCAGCCTCTTCCAGTGCTGAACCACTCTTTCTGTGAAGAACTTTCTGCTGATGTCCAGTCTAACCCTCCCCTGTTGCAACTTGAAGCCCTTCAGTCTGCTTCTGTTGCAAATGACCTTTGAGACCAGCACCAGCCTCTCTACAATGTCCTTTCAGGTACCTGTGGAAAGCAATGAGGTCTCCCCTTAGCCTCCTCTTCCTCAAACTAAACAGTCCCAGCTCCTTCAGTCACTCCCCATAAGATCTCTTCTCCAGACCCTTCCCCAACTTTGTTGCCCTCCTCTTCTCTCAGTCCAGCCCCTCGATGTCTCTCTTGTACTGAGGTGCCCAAAACTGGACACTGTACTCAAGGTGTGGCCTTACTCACGCTGAGTATAACACACCAGGAACTCTTCTTTCCTGTCAGACACACTGGCACACGTTTTATCAGTATTACCTGCTCACTGTGGACAAACAGAATGAAAATGCACCAGAAGAGATTAAACAGCTGCGGTGCACTCCCTAACCGAGTTACAGAGTACGGCCGGGAGAGGTGGCACTTGGATGAAGTGAGGGATGGGACACGCTGGGCATCGCTGCTGAAGGGAATGGAGTGGATGTTCCAGCGTGCTCCGAGCACACAAGCAGATCCTTGGACAATGAAATCTGCAGTTCCCTTACGTTTCCTGATTGCTCATTTATGTCTCAGTCAGCGATGAATTTCATCCTGTGGAACAGTCTGAGGTTTTGCTTTCACCCCGAGCGAAGCCAGCAGACTGGGTGAGTTTATCATGCATGAAACCAGTGACTCTCTGTTCCAGGGCAGCACAGAGACTGCAGGGTTGGAGATCCTGTGGAGAAGGTGGCAAGTTACAGCACGGTCACCCTTAGGAAGGAAAGTAAAA
>VZRI01013243.1:1345-51248 GCA_013397515.1 Upupa epops
ATCCATCTGGAGTACTGCATTCAGTTATGAAGATCCAACACAGGAAGGATATTGAACTGTTGGAACGTGTCCAGAGGAGGCCCACAAGGATGATTGGAGGGCTGCAGCACCTCTCCTATGAGTCATGCTGAAAGAGTTGGGGCTGTTCTGTCTGGAGAAGAGAAGACTCTGGGGAGATCTTACAATGGCCTTCCAGTACCTGAAAGGGGCTACAGGAAAGCTGGGCAGGGGCTGTTCAGAAGGGCTTGCTTGGAGTGATAGGGCCAGGGGTAATGGTTTCAAGCTGGAAGAGGGGAGATTTAGACTGGAAGAACTGACTGTTCTTCACAATGGGGTTGGCAAGACACTGGAACAGGTTGCCCAAGCAGGTTGTGGCTGCCCCTTCCCTGGAAGTGTTCAAGGCCAGACTGGATGGGGCCTTGAGCAACCTGGTCCAGTGGGGGGTGTCCCTGCTCATGGCAGATGGGTAGGAACTAGATGATCTTTAGGGTGTCTTTCAACATGAACCATTCTGTGAATCCATGAATCTATAAATTATAACTGATTTTTCTTCTGAGAAACAGTTTCACTGTGTGAACCAGGTGCATTTGAAGATAATGAGCTTGAGGTCTGTATCAAACTGGTATATTTATTTACACAGAGTAAGTTGAAACAAGTTGATTATCCACCATAACTTGAGTGCAGAGAGATGTATCACTTGCCCTACAATGAAACATTTTTTTCAGGGAAGACCCTAAATGCAAATGAAGCATCTTAGATTAGGCAAAGGTCAGTAGTTTGCTGATATCGTGATGCTAGCACTACATATATGACTGAGAACTTTTTTATAGAGCAAGTCCAAAAATGCGATAGAATTGCATTTTTACTGTGCCTGTAAGAACAAAACTTTCAGCACCCTATAAAAAAATCATCTTCTCTTGAATACTTCCGGCAACAATTTCTAATGCACTTAAGTGATGTGTGGAGCTAAATAACATAAAAAATGGTGCTCAGACGCAATGTCCAGCTGTGGTTTTAACATCATATTCCGATAGAAAAGGAAATTGTGTTTGAAAGCAATACGTGAGCATTTAAGTTAGTCTGAGGCTTTTGGAAGGTTTGCTTTTAATCTCTATTCTTACAGTTTACAGGCAGCCCCTTTTATCAGAATTGTACACATTTCACTACATTTGGAATTCAGCTGTCAGGACAGTTAGATCTTATTCTGCACCATCACAGCTCCATTGTGTAGTCTCAATTACTTTACCTGTTCAGCATCTTACGGTGCTAACAGTGATGAGACGCTTGAAACCTTCAGCATGCAGAACTGGCACAGATACGAGAACCTAAACAGAACAGTTCTGAGTCAGCCCTGGAAAGATTTAATGACCTGTACTCTTGAAAAACTGTCCTCTGGTTCAGATTATTTCCTTAACTGGGATACCCTGATCTCAGCACAATGCTAACATTTCACGTGGCATCATGAATATCAGTATTTTGCTATCTCATCTTGCCCAGAAGATTCTTCCTCTGGCACATGAAGACATGATCTGTCACAAAATCTTTTTACTTCAGTGTCAAAGAACAGCAAGAAAATCTGCCAAGAATTGTCTGCTATTGGGAAACCCCACGTAGTATAGGGCCAGCACAACATAGTGCTCTTGGTCTTAATTAAGACTTGCAAACAGAAATGTCATCTAGTATCTTGGGGGGTTTCTTCTTTAATTTTGTTGTTTGTTTACTTAAGAATTTTGGTATCTACATCTTCCCTCAAATTCTTTTCTTAAAGGAGTAAAAAAAAATAACCTGCAAATTCAGCCTGCTGCTGACAGTTATTTTTCTGATACAGAGTAGGACTTTCTACAGTAGAAATAAAATTCACCGTGTTTTAGACAAAACATTCTCCAAGGTATCCTAAGAAGATACTACATTTGAGAGCCACATCAGGCAAGCCTCATAAACACCTTCTAAAAGTGGTAGGAAAAAGACAGTGATGGTTGGTGCAATGTTCTTATGTGTGAACAACCAAAAGACAGCATTTCACTGCACGTACCTTCATTGCTGGTGTAAAGATGAAAGAGCAAACATGATGGAAACACTTAGTAATGTGTAATTGAAGGCTTCTAAACTTGACAAAGATAAATGAGCATGGACAAAAAGACGTTACTGTTGTTTTCCTGTATATAAGCCACAGGGCCCAGAGAGATAAGAACGCTGTTAAAAAATAAGAATAAAAAAATGAAGGAGCAGCTTATTCCACTTGTGGGAACACAGTAATGAAATGTGATCTAGGACTTGACCTCATTACAACTGAAGCAATGTTCTGTTGAAATAATGATTTAATATATTTAGATATGATCTTGAAATGAAGCTTGTGTGTCTGTACGTATCATTACCCTTGTAGGGGTGTGTATATACTTCCATGTGTCCATCATTAATTACAAGTTTGCCCTTCAGAACATGGAACATGAAATAATTGAGAAAAAATTCTCAAATGACAGCATGATGTAGAATTCATATATTTCCTTGTTTTGTAGCACAGAAACCTGGATTCTTTATATGCAAAGTAGGTATCGTGCAGAACAAGCTCTGAAACGTAAACTGCTCAAACAATCCAACTGAAGCAACGTGATTTGGAAGACAAAAGCTTAAGATTTAGAAGATTGCTATTGCAGCTTTAATATATGTAAGTGGCAGGAGATCATTCAGACTATTTCAACCAAAGCATGACTTTCCATTAATACCAGCTGAGACAAAGAGAGAAATGTAATATATGGCAATGACAATGGAAGGAACAGATGTAAAAATCATTCTTAGCAGTGAAGCACAAGGAACTGACAAAGTGATAATAAACCTGTGCAATAAGTGTTTGAGAACAGTGCATCAATTACCTCTACTGTTTGAATGGAGACTCACATACAATGGAGAAACTCTTGAGACCCTTCCAAAGTTCTGGATAGCAGAAATTATGAGTGTTATCAGGGGAAACTGCTCACAGAGATTCCTGACCCACTGAGGGTTGCAATTGCACGTGCATGCCAGCTCTTGCAATGCTGCATTTAGAGAAGGTTCTATTGGTGACACAGTTGAATGTGTTCACTTTTTCATTGCTTTTCTGATATGTCCTAATGCCATGTTCACACATTTTTGCTTTTGGAATATGGTAGATCAGTTAAAACAACGTTGAAGCGAAGTGTCAGTGTGAAAGGTCATAGCGGTATGATAGTTCATAACAGTCTTGTTGCAACCAACTGCTCACCAGACAAGAACATTATTATCATCTTCTGTGCATGTGAGACCTTCTGTACCTTCAAGATCTTTTAACTATTATGAGATAAAGAGTAAACCAAAAAAAGGACAAAGTACTTCAGCTGCAAAGTCTTTTGTTAACTTCTAGAAGTTTAATATCTATGCTCTTGCAATAAATTGTTCTTGTTTGTTTTATACAAGTAGGGCTTAGCGAACTTAAGGTTATTCTGTGTGTATTTCTACACCAATGGATAAAATCTAAATAATGGATGTGATGGGGTACCTGTTTTAAAATAAGTGTATTTTAAAATACACTCATTTGAAAATAAACTTACTTAAAAATACAAGACACAAATACAGACTCAGTACAGACTGTCTTGAGAGTAGTCCTGAAGAGAAAGACTTGGGGGTGGTAATCGATGAAAAGCTAAACATGAGCCCACAGTGCAGTCAGGCAGCCTGGAATCCTGTATTCTGAGATGCATCAACAGGAGTGCAGCCAGCAGATCAAGAGACGTGATTCTTCCCCTCTACTCTGCTCTTGTGAGACCCCCAGTTTGAGTACTGCATCTAGTTCTGGTGTCCCCACTATAAGAAGGACATAAATTTGTTGGAATGAATCCAGAGGAGGGCTATGAGGATGATCCAGGGGCTGGAGTACCTCTGCTATGAGGTCAGGCTGGGATTGTTCAGCTTAGAGAAGAGAAGGCTTCAGGGTAACCTTATAGTGGCCTTCCAATATTGGACTGGAAACTACAGGAAGCCTGGAGAGGGACTCTTTACAAGAGTGTCCAGTGATAGGACAAGGGGAAACAGTTTTAAACTGAAGTAAAACAGGTTTAGATTGAAACTTGGGAAGAAATTCTTCAGTACGAGGGTGGCAAGATTCTGGAATAGGTTGCTCAGAAAAGTTGTGGATGCTCCCTCTCCGGCAATCTTCAAGGCGAGGCTGGATGGGTCTTTGAGCCATCTGGTCTGGTCAAGAGGAATTCCTGCTCATGGAAGGGATGTTGGATCAGATGATCTCTGAGGTTCCTCCCAACCTAAGCCATTCTGTGATTTTATGACAATGGGTATGTCAGAAGCTTGGTAGAAGGAAAATAATGGGTTGAAAACCCAAATATTGACAAATATTCTATAAAAATAAAAGTCATCACTTAGCTGGAGAAGCACTCTGTTAAAGAAGGCTTAGGACCAAGTCACCTGTATCATGGATTCAAATTTCAAGCTTAAGCAGAAAGATTAGACTTTTAATACTGACAACTTGACCAAGCACAAAAGAGACAGTGAAATGCTAAAGCAGATTAAATTGCCAGGGCAGAACACAGAGCAGGATTGAAGGACTTCAATTATTTCTTGGCAGACAAGATAGATGTCACAAATCATAGAATCATAGGTTTGGTTCTTGCATCAAAATCACTTTTTCAAAATCACTTTTTTTAGGTTTTTTTGCAGAGAGAAGTACAAAGAATTTCTTATGTAGAAGAGTGCACATGCTCTTTGCTGTCACTTTTGCTCCCATCTTTGGAGCTCAGAGGCAAAGCTTTCTCAGACTCAGGCAACTGAATGCAGCCACAAAGGCAAGGCACACCCCACAGGTAAACAAATTCAGCTACAAACAACTATTTTAATTAAATCCAAAATACAAACAAAACCCAGCTGAATTGCTCTCTGACATAGAAAAAGAAAAATGACATCTAAGAGAAGTTTTGTGTGAAGAATATTTTGTGTGAAGAAGTTTTTGTGAATATTTTATGTGAAGGATATTTAGAAACAGTGGGTCACAGCAGTTTGCTTTCAGGCTGGAGTTGTGACCATATGTTGGCTATATTGGACATTGTTTTCACTTCCCATTCAGAGTTAACATACAGAAGGCAGCTTGACAGCTAGTAGGCTAGTAGGAGAATAAAATCCCTAACAAGATGATCTTACTTCCCAAGGAAGCTGGGGGAATATTTTGCAAGAGATGAGGTACACCTTCATGCACTCCCCTGTTTTACATTCATGATACTGCTTTGAGTGCAAAGAATTGGATTGAAGTCAGTCATAAATCACAAGCTATTTTGAATTGTTTTATCTAATCCTTTACATATATATTAGTCACATTGTAAAAGAGAGATGCAATTTTCCTTCCTTGAACCCTAACTAAATCTTAACATTATGTAAATAGACATCTGCTCTTGAAAACACAGCTAGAAAGCAACCCACATTGACTACAGGATAATGTAGGATTAAAGGGTATTTTAACATAATTTTGCTTTTACTTTATTTGCTTCAACAACATCAAGGTATAAAAGCACCGAATTTTACTGTGACTAATGCTACAATTAACACATTTCTTCAGAGTGTAGGTACCACTGCAAGAACCAAGGTACAGCCAATGTTTAAGATAGTGAGTCCCTTTAAAAGAAAAGCCTCAAATGTGATCTGATTATATAGATTTAAATCATCAGAACGTAAGGACACAATAAAAATAGGATTGACAAGAACAGGATTGGCAAAATAGGATTGACTGCAACCCCGGTATCTAAACCAGGTACTGAGGAAACTCATCTCTCCAAGTGCTTTGTTGCTTTGTGCTCACATCTTCTTACTTTCCTATAGGTGTTTCTCATTTTTTGTTCTTACTTTTGACTAAGACTTTGCTAGTCTAGTATTCATCTACTTCAGTAATGGTATCAAAAAAGGGGAAACAGTCTAAAAGGAAAATATCCAAGTATTTCAGACAGGATTTCTGAAGAATTAGTGAAAATCAACTCAATAAATATTATATAAGGCATAGAATCTTAGAATCACAAAATGGCTCAGGTTGAAAAAGACCTTCAAAATCATCAAGTCCAACTTCTATCTAGCTCTACTACCCTATCTCTAACAACCTACTGCTAAGCCAAGTCCCTAAGAACCACAACCAAATGGTTTTTAAACATGTTCCTGGATGGTGATTTACCCACATCCCCAGGGCGCTTGTTCCAATCATAGAATCAAAGAGTTGGAAGAGACCTCCAAAGGTTATCTAGACCAACCCCCTACAACAAGCAGGGCCATAGCTCACCAGATCAGATTGCCCAAAGCCCCATCCAGCCTGTTCTGTATCCTATTGAATAGTTTTTCCCCAGCCTTCTTAATAAATTGTTACAATGAAATAGGAAAACGGTAGCCATTAAGACTGATCTACTTCAGCATCCAATCCGAATGAAAGATTATACTTTCAAATGTCTAATCATTGAGCTCTTGTGTTTTGCACATAGTAAGTGAGAACAGCAACTGCCCTAAACTGCTCATGTGGGTAGCACTTACTTCCAGTATAGCACACAGAACTTTTTACAAGGTTACATTGTGGGAAATTATTTGAAAGGCTCTGAGCCTCTTAAACCAAAATTCACACATATGCTGGAGGTGTTGTATGAAGACCTGGTAGAAGAACCAGTTTAGAGAGCAGGATGGCAGGCAGAGTGACATTCCCAAGAAAGACCAAAGGGAGTCAGATAGATTCTAAAGTTCTGTTGACAGGCAAATGGTGCTGCTGTCTGCATGAGGGTGATTGTAAATTGCTATGAAAATCAAAAGATGTGTCTAACAGTTGTATTCCAAAATGCTACAGAAACAGTATCAAGGCTTCTAAACTGAAGATGAAGAAAAATATGATTAGAGTTCGAAGGTTCCATGCCATAGAGTGAAAACAATCCTGCTTGTTTAGCTATAGCCCAGTAGTAGGGGTAGTAGGGGGGTGTCACAAAACAAAACTAGAAGCTGCTTGCAATTCTTGTGATGTTATCATGTATATACAGAGCAAATCAGCTCTTGGATCCATTCTTTATTTTACCTTTCCCTGGACAGAATGCAGACCATGCAGCTCTTCAAACTCAGCAATACTGCATGGTAGACAAGAAAAAGTAATATGTATCTTCTGTTTCAAAGAGATGGGACTGTAACCTAATAGATGCAGGCTTGATTCAACTGAAGATGAGATTTTCCTTATACACACTCCTTTTGTGGATGGGTCACAATGGTTAGAGATCCCTCAGGAGCCTTGGGGTTTGTGAATGCTTTGTCCAGCAATGCAAATGAAGATAAAGATAGATCTTGAAATAAGTATCATTTTTAATGAGGTTTTTTTTTTTGCATTTCAGCTGGTAAGAATAAGCAGCATAAAGCCAATGATAGATAACTCTTATGAAGAGTTTGTCAATACCAGAGCATATGTTTCACAGAGTGGCTGTTTCTGATTTGAAACCGGTCACATAGGTAGCCAAAAAAATCCCCATCTTAAGTGTAAAGCAAGAAGGCTGACAAGTAACCAACTCTTAAAACAGTATGTACTGGTTCTGCATCTTAAACATGTTTCTAGGATTTGTCCTGGGCTTCAGTGTGTTTAGCACTTTTTTTTTTCAAGTACTAGAGCATCATCTTTCAAGCTTTCTTTGATTTATAACATCAAATATTTAATAAGAAGGGTAGGGTCCTGCTTCATCTAATAGCTGGATCTATACATTTTGAAAAAAAGCTCTATTTTTCTTTTTTGCATGTTGTATTACTGACAGTAAGAGACAGAAAGCATTTGGTTCAGTGTTACATCAGTTAAGGATGTGATTTCTGGTCATGGCCTTGAATCATGCTTCGAGGATTTGACACTCTGTATGTTTAAATATCTGAAATTAAGTGTCTTCATTAGGAACTGGATTCTCTGACAGAAATTCGTGGCCTCTATGAATGTTCTATCCCAGCTACTATCCTTTCCTAATGCCTTTACTTGTAAAACATGGAATTCTACACCAACATGTAGTAAATCTGCCCTATCTACAGGTTGCCTCTCTCTGGGACAAAATGGAGATACATTTAGTTTCCTGTAAACACAGTAACATCCATGTATTTCATGAATGACTCTTTCAGTCCAGGTCTAGCTAAAATAAATGCCATGTTTAACTGCAATTAAAAGCATTTCTGTGATGACTACTAGAAGTACAATGTAGTCACTGTCATGGTCCGTGATCTTGCTCTTTATTTACATTTTGCTTACTCAGAGTAGGATTTTAGACATCGGAGGATAACTGTTGCATTAAACCGCATAGTTTTTAGCAGTAGTTTATAAGGTAAAATGCACTAAACAAATAAAATCCTAGAATGGCCTAGGTTGGGAAGGCCCTGCAAAGATCATCTAGTCCAACCCCCTGCAGTGAGCAGGGACATTCTGAACTAGGTTGTGCAGCCTCCCGGCACAGGGCCTCAACTCCCCCCTGAACAACTTGGTCAACACCTCTCCTGCTCAAGAACTTCTTCCTACCTTACCTTAAAAGATCCTTCAAAAAAACTCACATTACAAATCCCAACATGGGACTTGATACCATGCAGCTGGCACCACTGGGGGACTGATAAGTGCAATCCCAACAGGCGAGACTGAAAAATTCTCATTCCACACAGTGCAATTATTAATCGCAGCCCATTACTCTAATGGTAATCACCACACTAAAAGTGACACATAAAGAGACATTATGCTTTGATACAAATCACAGCATGCAAATTAATTTTAAGTGGATGTTGATAGGAGTTTCCTTTCTTTATGGCTGCACAGCAGTTGGAAAATCGTGGCTACTAGATTAAACCAAACAGCCAACTGCAATAAACCATCATTCAATTGCCATTGGGAACACAATGTCTGGCAGTATGGCCAGCGACTGCAGCAGGTTATGTGAACATTATGGTGTAGCACATAACAGGCAATACCTGAGATATCACAAACATGTGGGAATCCATGGAATTACATTTTCTTATGCATGGATCTGTCTTTCTTTACAAGCTATTTGGAATATCTTTGGGTGAAAGGTGTCTAAGTTCAGGTCACCTTTCTCTTCACAAATTGATCTTCCACAGAGCAGAACAGAACCTATCTGCTGTGCTTACCTTATAGGTACTGGCCTTTTATGAAGAGCTCTACATGACTTATGCATGCTTCGCCCACTTTATCTCCACCCAGAAACCACTAAGACAATTGCCCAATCTGAGATCACATGCTATAAGACCAGAATGAAAGTCTGAAGAGATTAAAGAAGGATAAAACTCATTTAATCTTATCCATTGTAACAGTATGCTCCCTTTTCTCCACTTCTTGCCCTCCCTGCCAAAAAAAAAAAACCAACCCAAATTCCAAACCAAGCAAAGCTGGTTTTATTTGAAAACTCATGGAATAATTTTACTAGCAGGGATCCACTCAAAGCCTAAAAATTCTGGGAAATAGCATTTCTCTGCCTAATTCTGGACACCATGTCAACATGAGCTTGAAATAGCAATTAGTGGACAGAACCATATTAATTTTACAGGAACTAGATGGATCTCCCAAATGTTACTGAAGCCAATATTTCAAAGGTCAAAAACCAGCTTGATAGTAGCTGAAAAGCCATTCCAGGTTAATAATGCTATCACCCAGCCTAGTTGGAATTGCTGGGCCCCTGAATGACTTTCCAGAAGCCAAAACCATACAAAAACAAAGAGAAAAAATGGATCACAGACGAATTTCCTGAGAGCACAATTGTGCGTGATCAACAAAAGCACTTCACAGGGAAACAGTCTTTCAGTGGGTGCAAAGTTAAGTCACATTTTGCAATAGACAATGAAATTGTTGTCAGTATGCCATCCACTACACTAACCTTGAGTTTTCCTGATTTATGGCATTTTTACAGAAAGGCAGAGCAGTGGAAAACACAACTGGAGATTTTTCATGGCTTCCATGTTGCTTCCAAATAGAATTGAAGCAAAGGGTTTCAATCTTAAAAGTGTAAAATGTTTTGTGCTCCTTGAACTTTGGTGATCACCTGTTTCCCTGCATTTACAGCATCATTGTCATGTAACTATCCTTATGCTTATGGCTGATATAGGCATTGGAACTGGCTGCCCAAGGAGGTGCTTGAGTCACCACTGCCATCCCTCGAGGGGTCCAAAAACTGCATAGATGGGTTGTCAGGGAAAATAGTTTAGTGGGGGATCTGATAGTGGACTGAATAGAGTATGGTGTATGGTTGGACTTGATTTTAAATGTCTTTTCCAAGCTAAATGATTCTATGATTCTATGAGATTGCCTAAACCTGTTTGTTTTCAAGGTTTTTTAACTTAGTAATTTACTTTTATTTCTCCAAAGGTTTGCAAGAGAATCTGTCTGCTGTTCTTTCTCAAACTGCAGATCTACAGGTAAGCATGAAAATCAGCAATATATTGAGTTATAATGATAGGGACACTAGAAATGATGTTTCTATTTGGGTTCAATTTATCTATCATGTTGGTTTTACTAAACTTTGTTAACATTTTAAAGCAACTGAATACCTTAGTTTTCTAACAATGTTTTAGGTGCAAAGAGAAAGGGACCTGGGGGTCCTAGTGGACAGCAGGATGACTATGAGCCAGCAATGTGCTCTTGTGGCCAAAAGGGCCAACAGCATCCTGGAGGGTATCAGAAGGGGGGTGGTTAACGGATCAAGGGAGGTTCTTCTCCCCCTCTACTCTGCACTAGTGAGGCTGCATCTGGAGTATTGTGTTCAGTTCGGGGCCCCTCAGTTCAGGAAGGACACAGAGCTGTTGGAGGGTGTCCAGCGTAGAGCAACAAAGATGATGAAGGAAGTGGAACACCTCCCTTATGAGGAAAGGCTGAGGGAACTGGTTCTCTTTAGCTTGGAGAAGAGGAGGTTGAGGGATGACCTTATTAATGTCTATAAATATGTGAGGGGTGGGTGTCAGGAGGATGGACCCAGGCTCTTTTCAAGGTCATCTGGTGATAGCACAAGGGGCAATGGGTGCAAGATGGAATATGGGAGATACATATAAATACCAGAAGGAACTTTTTCCCAGTGAGGATAACGGAGCACTGGAACAGGCTGCCCATGGGGGTTGTGGAGTCTCCTTCTCTGGAGGCATTCAAGACCCGCCTGGATCTGTTCCTGTGTGACTTGATCTAGGTGGTCCTGCTGTGGCAGGGGGATTGGACCAGGTGATCTTTTGAGGTCCCTTCAAATCCCTAATGATTCTATGATTCTATGACCACTAGCAATGGAGAGAGACTGATATTCAAATCTCACTCATTTGCAATACCTTAGCAAAGATTCCAGCTGCTGAGCTATTTGGGTATTAAGAAACTGAGATCCTGGCCTACAGGCAGGAAACAGAATGAGCCTCTGGACATTTCAGAACTCACTAAACCACAGCTTCTCTAAGGAATTATTCTTACAAAGCCAAAGTCTGATCTTTTTCCTTTTGCCAATTAAATCAATGGAACCACTTAGAAATACACAAAAGATATTACTACACAAAGTAAATGGAATTTATATTTCACAACACTAAGTAATAAATCTAAGGGAGGAATAAAGACAGTAGAACTGGTAGGAATAGCTTATTTTTTCCCAGACATGGTAAACTGCAGGAGACTATATTATTTTCTATAGTTTAACAGCAACTCAATGAATCAGCAATTTAAAGCCTTCACTCTGGTATTGGTTTTTCATGGAGAGACCAGTTGTTGTACTGTGCTGTATCTCTCACCCAAATGCTTTTTTTTTGGTTGTTGAAATAAATATTACCTTAAGGGCAGGTCATCAGCACAAAACCTTAATTTATAAGTCTGAGGGTGGAAAGATAGATTTGATTTTGCAGTCAGATTTGCAGCTAAATGAGATCCCTTCTTACATCAAACAATGTTCCAGATGCTGAAATAAATAAAACTCTCTCATTTAAAAGAAAGATAAATTTTTGAAGTTGCCAAACCATTTGCAGGTTCTTAAAAACAAATTATATATATATATATTTTGAGTACAATATCCTACTTATTAAGAAACATCTTGAATGACTAAACACTATAACTCTGAAGAAAATATATGCCTGTGCTGACAATTCTCTCAATAGCAAAGGCATTATTACCTTAGCAGACTAAGAATTCCTTCATTTGACAAAAAATTCCATTAAATACAATTTCTTATACATGGTCTAATTTCTTTAGCATAGCAATATGGGATCCTATACACTTTGGCAAGCTGTTATATTATTTATTATTAAATTTGCAAAAAGCAATATTAAAAATGGAATTTAAATTCACTGGTTCTAGTAAATTGAAAACAAAGTCAGGATGGAAATTCAGAGAGTCAGTGAATTATGCACAAAGGTTTTCAAAGCATTGCTCAATAATTTTACATAACTTTAGAAGTGACCATAAATAAATAAACAGTTCTCCTAATCAAATAAGTAGGTGTAGAAAAAAAAAGCAGGAATCCAAACAAAAAGTAGGAGGAATATATACCAAATCATAGATTTAAAGTGGTCCTTATTTCAGATGCTCACCTGACAAGTGACTCATTTGCCTGCTGTATACTAATAAAAGCTACCTTTAATAAAAATTTAGATTACAAAAGGAGAAAATATTATTTCATCATTTCTGTCATCATAACTTAATTCTAGTTTGGTAAAAACTACACGATAATACTGATCAGCCTAGGCCAGTGTGACAGATCGATTACTCTGACATTTTTTGATGCATTCACTCAAAATATTGCACTGGACTGAAGCAAATGGGAGAGGCTTAATCTATAAGACTGAAAAGTTTATTACACAAGTTACTCTTGTAAAAATGCTATAAATTTGTCCAAATGTTTGACCTCATGAGATTTCAGTCAGTGATTGAAAAACTGCACTGTTCTTTTCACAATCTGATCAAACAGTTTGAGACACAGAATCATGGGAACAGAGAATCCTAGAATGGCCTGGGATGGAAGGGACCTTCAAAGGGCATCTAGTCCAACCCCCCCTCTGCCCCCCGCAGGGAGCAGAGACATCCTCAACTAGATCAGGTTGCCCAGAGCCTTGTTCAGCCTCACCTGGAATAGCTGGGGTGGGGCCTCAGCTCCCTCCCTGGGCACCTGTTCCTTACTAGTTTTGCTCTAGAAACAATGTTAACCCATGAAAGTCCTTGCATGGAGTTTAATGTAAGAATTACATTAAAGAGACAATGACTGAACTTCCCTGCTATTTTATGCTTTGCTTTATTTTTGTTGATAAATAAGAGAAATAATGGTAAGTGGTGAGTGGGCACAAACAACTACTGACTTAAGGGGAGTAATTGTTAATATTTGCTGCTTTAAGGAATTTGCAGGCAGCACTACACATAGCACTGTAATCTCAGAATTAGGGAATGTTTGAGGCTGGAAAAGACCTTTGAGCTCATCTGGCCTAGCCCATGACCTAACATCATCACAATCACCTAGACAAGGGCACTAAGTGCCAAATCCAGTCTGTCCTTAAACATGTCTTGGGATGGCAACTCTACCACTGCCCTGGGTAGTCCATTTCAGGGTCTGATCACCCTTTCTGTGAGGAAGGGCTTCCTAACATCCAACCTAACCATCCCCTGGTGCAGCTTCAGGCCCTGCACTCTCATCCTGTTGCTAGTTGCCCGGGAGAAGAGAATGATCCCCGTCTGACTACTACCTCCCTTCAGGGATTCGTAGAGAGCGAGAAGGACCCCCTGAGTCTTCTCTTCTCCAGACTAAACACCCTCACTCCCTCAGCCTCTCCTCATCAAACTTTCCCTCCAGCTCCCTCACCAGCCTGGTTTGTAATGGAACACTTTGGTTTGAAATCAAGGGCTAAAAGCAATTTCTGAATAAAAAAATCCACACAAATCCCTGATGGAAACATGCCCAGGGTGTGACAAAAAAAAGTGACATAAAATCAAAAATCATACTTATCATGTAAATCTATACACTGTAAGTAGTTGTGTTTCATATGCAAGAACAACATTGTGTGTTACTGGGAGCTGCATAGAGGTTGTCTGTGGAAGAGTCTGTGCTGGAACCAGGAAAGACAGAATTTGATTCAGCTAAACCTCTCCATTGTTACAGTGGCTGGTACCTTCACAACTTGCACAGTTATGGGGTTATTATTTGGATCTCTTTCCTTGTTGTTTAAGAAGATCAGATGAACAATATCCATTCTGCCTAGGACTCCTGCAAAGCTCTCACATTTATTTAGAGCAAACAAAGACTGAGGTTTGCAAATACCTTTCATCCTGTGAAGGCACATTTTAAAGCTTTAAGTGCCTTGTGGCCATCCAGGGGTGTGGTTTATGCTTGGAAGACTCCAGATGCTGTGGCTTTTAGAAAGGTGGAAATATTTTCTGATTTATTTGGGAGCTGGAAGTCACTTTTGGCAAAATTCCCAGAACTGCTGCTTTGATAGAAAAAAAAGTACAGAAGATCGGATCAGGAGAGCATGAAACTGTAACTCATCAAGTCAAACACAAAGCAGACTTGAAGGCAGAGCTCAGGTCAAAAGCTTGAGAGGAATGGAAGCCATGGCTGAAAGGAAGAGTCCATCAGAGAACTCAGCAGAGCTTTTAAGTCCCATGATGAAAAAAAAAAGAGCTCTTCTGTGAGGTCATATGAGGGACAATTTGT
The DNA here is from genome assembly GCA_013397515.1 of Upupa epops. NCBI lineage: Eukaryota > Metazoa > Chordata > Aves > Bucerotiformes > Upupidae > Upupa > Upupa epops. The sequence goes on from VZRI01013243.1 coordinate 15,997, forward strand.
GAAAAGACTGCACTGAGTTTGGATGAGAACAAATCCATTTCCATTAAATGCATCACCTACAGTAACAGTAAAATGTTTACAACCTAAAGTACTCTTAGTTCCTTTCAGAGTCTTCAAAGTGTAATATAGTGGAAACAGAATGTCTTAGAGTAATGTGTGTCTTGCTTTTAGCTAGAGCTTTTAAAAGGAATATATGAGACGTTTTAAAAGCATGGACAAAATTGGAAGTAAACCCTAGGTGAATGCATAGTACACCTTGCTTTGCAAATGTGGAAAGCTGTACAACATGGTTTCTTCACCAGATGTTTATGAAACTAGCACAGCTGAGTATTGCTATCACTGAGAAATGTACAGTTGATGGTTCTAATACTGGGATCTGAGCTGGTTATACTCTGGGATGACATCTAAACTGCAGGTCCAGTGATCCACCCTGTAATGATTTTGGGAGATGTCTAAATCTGTTTGGGTTGGTGCCTGTAATTCTAGCACAATCAGCTCTCACCAAGAGTTCAACAGGGAATGAAGCAACTTTGCTAAAAAAGCCAACAGTTTACTGAACCCATCACCAAGAAGAAAAGGAAAAAACCCCAAATAAGTAAAAGAATCAGAAAGTTAAAACAGAAACTGTATCACAATGCCTTTACACACACTCTGATAGAAATGGGAGACAGCTAACACATGGGTTTTTGGCCTTAGATGAGAATTCTAGGCAAGAGAGTATACATCAACACTCATAACCACGAAGCCGACACACACACACAGAGACACGCACACACACTTGCACCCCATTTTCCAGAAGAGGAAGGTGAAGGGTGGTGGTGGAACCAGGAATACCACAAAAAATATTCATTTGATGCTTGTGAAAAAGTTCCTTTTCCCTGTCTTCATGCAAACATCAGCACTCTGTGATGTTTCCAGCATACTTCTAGCTCCTGTCAGCTCGGGGGCTCTTTGAGGCTATAGCAGCATCAAATGTAGAAGATACAACAAAATCCCAGACTCTCTCTCCTTAAGAGATNCCAGACACTCTCTCCTTAAGAGATCAGTACTTGTGATCTCTTTCTCTCTCTTAGTAGAGGCTTCTCTCAGTCTCTCAGTGGCAGAGTGTACAGGATCTTTTCCAGCCCCATGGAGACAAAGCCAACATGGATGTCACATGGTGCTATTCCTTTTGTGTTGAACGTGCCTCTTCAGGCCTCCTCCAAAAATTTCTATAGGGCCTCTGCAGAGCTTCTGTTTCTACTCCCCTGTGCTTAGGCACCAAGGAAGGTAGAGGGTTAAGAGCTCACCTCTATCTGGCATCTTCAAGGCGATCAAGCTGTAGAAGCGGCTATGAAGGAGTTCCCCTCTTTTCGGTCCACTGCCAGGAGCTGGAATGAGCTGGTACTGGCTTTCTGCATTTGAGCCCTCAGCAAAAGAGGGGAGGTGAAGTTTTAGCTCCACTGAAGGGGTCTGCAGGTGTGGACAGCAGCTTGTCTCTTAGGTCTGCTGCCAGGAGCTAGGGTGAGCTGGCGCTGGCCACAGTCTACAAAGGTCCACTCCCTCTGTGTTTGAGCTCCCATGAAAAAGAGGGTCATGGCTGCTATCACAGCAGAGGTGCAGCCAGTCTTAACCTTCTTTTGCGTTCCACTCTTTGGTGGCAGCGAGTATGAGAGCCATTGCTTGCCCCAGAGAGGTGGGGGGAGCTCTCTTCCAGAGGAGCTCTCTGCCTCTCAAGATGTATCAGAGGAGAAGATGAAAGGAAGGGAAGACAGAGACCAAGAAACAGGAAGTACATTCCCTTTTATAGACTCTGTCCACCAATCACCTGTAGAGTCTGGACACTGATGCAGGAGGTCTGCTAGGAAAGCTACCTCCAGCTTCAAAATAAAATGCTTTTTCAGCATAAAAGCATCACAACTAATACTTGAAAATTTGATCATTTTCAAACCAGAACACACCCAAACATTACACAAGTCACCTGCAATATTCCTCATTATTGAATAGACACCAATTCAGTGCCATTTTCTTTGTATCTTAATAACTTTATGGAAATACACAATTACATCTATTCTTTTTCATCTCAGAAAAATAATTAATTTTATGTTTTTCAAACTTACCCTGAATTTGAAGCAACATAATTGTTATGCATACATTACCATTAGCCTCAAACACAAAGATTTCCAAGTGATCATGAAAACAAAATTATTCAGATCTAAAAATATGCCTAACCAAGAGCTTATCAGTAGGAGCCATCAGAGATTTACCAAAGGGAAATCTTGCTTGACTAATCTAGTATCCTTCTACATAGCCATGACCAAATGGGTAGATGAAAGTAGAGCAGTGGACCTCACACGCTTTGACCTCAGCAAGGCTTTTGATACTGTCTCCCATAATATCTTTGCAGGAAAACTCAAGAAGTATGGATTAGATGACTAGTCTGTGATTGAAAAACTGACTCGACCACAGAATTCAAAGGGTTATGATAAGCAGTGAAAAGAAGTTGGAGGCCTGTGGCCAGTGGTGTTCCTCAGGGATAAGTACTGGGTCCAGCTCTGTTCAATATCCTCGTTAGTGCCCTGGATGAAGGTACAGGGTGTACCCTCAGCTGATAATACAAAACTGGGAGGGATGGCTGATACACCAGAAGGCTGTGGGGTATCCAATGAGACCTGGACAGGCTGGATTGCCACAAGGATAATTAAGAGACTTAAGCATCTACCCTATGAAGAATACTGAGAGAATGCGGGCTGTTCAGTCTGGAGAAAAGGCTGAGTAGGATCTTATTAATGTCTGTAAATATCTGAGGGGCAGATGTCAACTGAAAGAGGCCAGTCTTTTATCTGTGGCGCCCAGGAATAACAAGTATAAACTTGAACCTAGAAGGCTCCACTTCAATATGATGAGAAACTTCTTTTGTGTGAGGGTGACGGAGCCCTGAGACAGGCTGCCTAGAGAGGTTGTGGAAAAAAAAAACACCAGCACGCAGTCCTGTGTGACCTGATCTAGGAGATCCTGCACTGGAAGGGGGGTTGGACTAGATGACCCTTAGATATCTCTTCCATGCCCTAACAGTCTATGATTCTATAGGACTAACCTATAGATGACATGGATGAAGAAGAAAATACACTAATCTTGATTTACCTGCATTGTCTAGGCCAGTGCAAAGTACAGAATCCATTGTTCTTGACCAAGTTAATTTCAGTAATGATTGAGAAGAAAAAAATAAAATCAATTTCTTATAATCCAACAAGTTCCTTGCTGTTAAACCAGTGAAATACCAAATGGATCACAAAGGGAAAAGACATTTTGATTAGCAAAAGCCAGTATTTTTAAACTGTCTAAATTTAATTTATAGTACTGCAGGATATGGTACAGCAAATGAGATTAGTCTCGTGCATGTTTCTACCTCAACTTCCAGGTGCTGGAGAGCATGGCAAAAGGACTTAAAGTGGCAGTTTTCACCACAAAGTTGGATTAAAATTCTGCATGACAAAATGGATTTGTTTTCGAGTTGCTATTTTTTTTACTGTACTTATTACAAGTGACTGCATAAATAATCTTTGCTTTGTGCACATGGGAAGTATCTAAATATATTCATAGATATCCCATTGATGAAGTTTGACTTGTATCATGAAAATAAAGAAAAGAAAATTGACCACTGATCTTGTCCCTCTTGAATACAATGCAGCCAGTGTTGCTACCCCTTCCAAACAGCAGATTCAGAAACCTCTAAAAAAAAAAATTGAATCTTTAACAAGACATTGCAGAGCTCTTGCCACCGAGACAGTGAATTGCATTCTATTATAACCAGCACTGGGACAAGCTTTTTATCTACTAACCTGCACAGAATGTTTCTACACATCTGGGAAATTCTATGTTCCAAGAAACCTTGTGATTTTTTAATTAAACAATTTTACTGTGGCCACTGTTTATTGTGGAACTATTCAGGAAAAGACCCTTGAAATCATCATGTCCAACCAAGAACTCTACTCCACCAATTTCATCACTAGACTATATCTATATCTCTAAGCACTAAGTCTAAACAGCTTCTCAACACATTTACAGAAAGAGTGTTGAAGCACTGGAACTGCCTTCCCAGGGACGTGGTTGAGTCCTCATCCCTGGAGGTGTTTAAGAAGGTGCTTCATGACCTGCTAGAGTGGCAGCATGGAGGGGGTTAGTTTGTGTTTTTCAATCTATCTAGTATTTAAGGTTTTTGTTGGTGACTATCTGCGATCTAGGAGGTCCTTTCCAACCATGATTGTTCTGTGATTCAACATCCGGGATGGTGACTCAACCCCCTCCCTGGGCAGCCTGTTCTGATCCCTGACTACTTTTTCAGAAACAAAACCAACTTCCTAATGTCCAGTTTAATTCTTCCCTGGTGCAGCTTGAAGCCCTGTCTTGTTCTATCACTAATGACCTGTGAGAAGAGACCAGCACCTACCGCTCTAAAATGTCCTTTCAAAGTGATAAGATCTCCTCTCAGCCTTCTCTTCCTCAGGCTGAACACCCCCAGCCCCTTCAACCTCTCCTCATCAGACTTTCCCTCCAGTTTCTTCACCAGGCTCGTTGTTTCTCTGCACCTGCTCCAGCACCAAAATGTCTTTTTGGAATTGAAGTGCCCAAAACTGAACACAGTACTCAAGGGGAGGCCCCACCAGTGCCCAGTACAGAGGGACTATCACCTCCCACCTGTTGGCCTCACTATTTCTAATCCAGGCAAGGATGCTATTTACCTTCTTGGCTACCTGGGCACATTTCTGTCTCCCTTTCAGGTACTTGTCAACCAACACACCCAGGTCCCTTTCTGCCAGACAACTCTCCAGCCATTCCTCCCCAAGCCTATAACTTGCAGGGGGTTGTTGTGGCCCACATGCAGGACCTGGCCCTTGTCCTTGTAGAAATGCAGACCACTGATCTTGGCCCATTGATCCAGTCCGTCCATAGACCTTCCCTCTCCTCAACTTCACACCCATGTTCCAGCTAATAGTAATTGCTCTTAATGGGGAAAAGGGTACTAAATTGAGGGGAACCCTCAAATTAAAGCTAAAATACATATTTTATTCTATGACTTCATGGTGATGTTGTGAGACTAGACACCTAATATACACAGAATCCTTTTCTTGAAACTGACATGAAAGTCACCAGCCTCAGCAGACAGTTCTCAACAAGGGTTACAGCTGGAGTAATTGGCAAATAAATACACAAAGGTGAACAAAGTAAGTCAAAATAAGGAATTCCCTTTAGGAAAATTCTAAATTGATAAGAGACCATTCACAAAAGTAATCCTATATTAAATTATTGGTTATTTCACTGCAGAACACTGGATGTGACTGTATCTATAGCAATAAATAATAAACTACACAGTGCTTCTGTCATAATTTGATAGAAAAAATGAGCATTCAGGAAATGACCACTCCTATGTCAAAGTGTTCAGAGTAAGTGATGGTGCTGATGACAAAGGAGACAGATATTTTTCTCCTTTATAATTTTAGTTTGTACATCCCAGCAACCCCTAGATTTCTGAAATCTTAAATCATTAAAATATCAACATTTCATCATAAATCCCTTATAGTTAAAACATATTCAAAGATCATTTCTGTGTCTCTACTGAGAGGCTTGGATGTAAATGACAGTTAAATTAATAAAGGAACTTCACCAAAGGTTACCTCGCAGGCACTCCCAAGTCAATGGAGTGATGCCTGAAACATCAACTTCAGATGTTGCTTCAAAAAATTCTCTCCTCTTCAACTGCATATGATCCCTCCTATCCTTCACCCATGTTATCGACTCCTTTAGCCTGGGCACATCTGTGCTTAGGTAGAGATGAGTTTACAGTCAATAGACAGAAAGTTTGAGTGGTTTCTTCATTGGCATAGAATTGTAGAATATATTGGGTTAGAAAGGATTTCCAAAGGTCATCCAGTCCAAACCCCCTACAAACAGCACTCACTAGACCAGATTGCCCAAAGCCCCATCCAGCCTGACCTTGAACAGCTCCAGGGATGGGGCCTCCATCATCTCTCTAGGCAGCCGGTTCCAGGGATCCACCACTCTGAGGTTAAAGAACTTTTTCATCATGACTAATCTAAATCTCCTCTTTTCCAGCTTAAAACCATGACCCCTTGTCCTGTCATTCCTTGCTCTTGTGAGGAGTCTTCCCCCACCTGACAGCCCCTTTTCAGGTACCATACCTGTACATCAAAAACATTTACTTAACATGTTGCAGGAGCATGCAATCTTTCTCAGCCGGCAGCAGCTTTCCAAGAGAATGCTTGAAAACTTAAAGCTTTCCTTGGTGGAGATACCCTCACCTGAAGCTCTGAAGCTTCTTCCACTGTGTAAAAATATCTTCAGTGAGGCAGAAATCACATGACTCAGTCCTCTGGGTAGGCAGTCCAGACAAATGAAAATCAGGCTGGAATATCCATGCTCCAAGGAATTATTCTTTTTTCCTTTTATATTGACGAGTGCAGGTGTAAGCACTAAAGCCGTCACCATGAAGCTTTGTAGGTCACCTCTGTGATTAAGCTACAATTACTCCTGTATCTCAGGAGGGAAATGTCAGAGGGCCTTGGGTTACAGCTTGCTGTGGTACCACCTGGAACACTTCATTTCCTTGTTCCTCAGCCTGATAAGGGCATAGACTGGGCCATAGAATACTAGTTCCTAGGTCAGTTATTTGAAAATAAAACCAGTAATGTGAGATTTACTGTGATACTACTAACTCTGTAGTGTTTTGAAGTGTTTGTAGCATCTGTAAAACTGAGGCATTGTTTCTCATTGAGCTCATGGTTCAATAGCAAATATGGCTTTTATGTGCAGGATAGCAGCAAGGTCAAACAGCTGTGAAGTGTATACTGGGAGCACAACTAGGGGATTTCTAGGGGAATAACACATGCCCTAGAAATTACTGTGTGAGATTTTTTTTTGCTAAACCAGGGCAGATGTGAAAACACACCCAAATGTCATCCGTTGCTTTCTGCTGGCTTTATGTACCTAAGATGAACAGAATGCCCAGGGAAAAAAATGCTGTGTTTAGGGTTTATTATTGAAGAGGATTTGACAGACATGTAGTATAGGTTGTAGAATACAGAATGTAATATACTCTGTATTACATATCGAATGTAATATTTACTCAGATCTTCTCAAATGCAGAAAAAATAGTTAGTATGTCTGTGTCACCACCAGTAGATCTTGGAAAGACCAAAAAAAGGGAACTGTTCTTTGTTTTTTTTTTTTTTTATTCAAGAATAATTGCAAATGGGAGGAAAAGGTCATTTGAATTTTAATATTTATGGCTTTCCCCATGTGTCTTGAATTCATACTTTTGTCTTGATTGGGAGGGGGGGGGAAGGGTAAACATAACTTCAGATCATGTATTTCTCCATTTTTTGGAAAAGTATCTTAAGTTATTGAAAAATCCAGTTGGAAACAATTAATGGTAAAATGCAACTTTTGATTTTTCAAGTCCATTGAATAAATATTTTATCAGATCTTGTAAAGAACTAAGACACTGTGAAAAGCCCTTGAATGTATGGTACAGTCTAGTTTAACAAAAACTGGAGTGACTCGTTACTGCCCAACCCAACAACCCTAAGTGAAATGCCTGAAAATTTTGTTCAACAAATATGAAACTAGACAATTATTGCAAATTTCTGCTAATTCCTGACTTTGTTAATGTTTGTTTGTGACCTTCAAGGAGACAATTAATCTCTTTCAAACTGTAAATAACTGAGAGTAATTCTGGAACACTCAAAGGCATAAAAGGAGCTAAGAGAAAAGGGTGAGATAAATGATTCATCTGCTTTATTAAAACTCTGTTTCCAATTGAGTATCAGACATTGGAATGGACTGTCCAGGGAGGCGGTGGGGTTGTCATCTTTGGAGGCATTTAAAGGATTTGATGTCACACTTAGTGCCATGGTCTAGCTATTTGTGGTGGTTTTAGGTTATGGGCTGGACTTGATGATCTCAGAGGGCTTTTCCAGCCTCAATAATTCTGTGATTCTGAGCCTTTCAGTTTGAATTACCATGCATGTGTAGTATTTTCTTTACTATTACTTGATTTTATTCACTGACTACATTATGTTCCCCAAGAAGCAGGAAAATCCTGCCAATACCCTTCATCATTTAGAAACTGGTAATGGCCCTTACTACTACTTAATGCAGACTAGACTCTTTAAGGCACAGGTACAGGTACCAGACACCTTGCTGCCCTGACCAAAAAATGTGCTAAAAAGTGGAGAGCAAAAAGTCACTTACCAAAAACAATTTGGCAATCTACTTGAAATCAAGTTTCACAGATTTATCTTTTCACTTCAATACCACCGCTCCTGGTAGGGCATTCTGGCAGGTCAGTCTGGCCTCCTTTCATTGCAGACAAAGCTGTGACTTCCTACAGAACTGGGTGCTTTCTGAGTGTTCATGATTGCTCAGAGTGGAAAACAGAGATAAAGATGCTGATTACACCCACATCCAGTAACAGCAGTGCAATGGCACTAAAGTATTTTCCCCTAATTAAAATGCTTATAATTTCTTCCAGAATCATGCATGTTTAATAGGATGCCTTGCTATTTAAAGACTCTTAACTTTGCCATGATGTCATGAAAATAAATTAACGGAATTTCTCTTCTATCTCATTTAACAACAAGATGCAAATGTAACAAATGTTTCCCTGAAAATGAGAAAAATATCAGCACAGAGCCTAATCAATGTCACTAATGTTCTGCCATTTATCACCAACCACAAGGATACACTTTCCTCCGTAAAATAAATAAGCAGCTTCTCTCAGTTTGCATCACTCTTTAAGATGACTTTCCAACTGAGAAACATTTTAGCTAAGAGATGATGAGCAACAGATTCAGATTTTACCTTAATCTTTCATCACCTGCTACTGGACCTGATTCTTGCATTGGTTCAGTAGAAGAAAGTTATACAAGTAGCTTCAGTGAGTTCAGAGAAACATAGAATCATCACAGCTGGAAAGAACCTCCAGGATCATCAAGTCCAGCCTTTATCACAACATCCCCCTAACCCCTGACCATAGTTTCAAGTTCTCTATCTACTTGTTTTTTAAACACCTCCAGGGATGGTGACTCCACCACCTCCCTGGGAAGCCTGCTCCAGTGCTCAAACACTCTCTGAGGAATGGACATCTTCCAAATATTAAGTCTAAACCTCCCCTGATTCAGCTAGACTATTTCCACTCCTCCTATCATTAGTAATTATGAGAAAATACCAGCACCAGCCTTGCTACTATCTCCTTTAGGTAGCTGTAGAGAGCAGTAAGTTCTCCTCTCGGCCTCCTCTTCTCTAGACTAAATAGCCCCAGTTCCCTCAGCCACTCTTTAAAGGGCCTTTTCCAGGGCTCTCACCAGCCTCGTTGCCCTTCTCTGGATCTGCTCCAGTACCTCAATGTCCTTCTGATACTGTGGTGCCCAAAACTGGACTGGAGTTAAGTACATATATAAAATATTTGCATATAATAACATATATATAAATCAATGTTTCTGAATGGAAAGCCATTGCAGAAAGCTGGGGTATTAGTATCAACAGAAATCTGCCTTGTCACTTGATTTTTGGAGAATAAGTCATCAACTCCTTCAAGCAATCCTTTATGCACACTAAAAGCCTTACTACTTCCACTCCTACTATAGATAAACAGTGATGTTCTGCATGTGATAAGAAATCCCCAATGTCTAAGATAAAAATAATCCTGCAGGACAATAATTATTATCTTATAAGAAATGAGGATCCAAAGAATGTATAGAATGCAGTTTATCTCAATGAATTTCATACGAAGCATCAGCTGAACACCCTGATAGAAACAACTCCAGTTTCTGTGCAGCTCTTGTAAATGGAAAAAAAAAATCTAGTCATTTGGATAGTTCTTGATGATGTTTGGCAACACTCCCCCCAAACCCCCAATATCCCAAAACACCAAATGGAAGATGTTGGAGGGGTTTTTTGAGTGTGTAAGACATTATGAGATATACTAAATCTTGTAACAAGCTAGGAACTAAGATCTTCCTGCCACTATCACAGTCATTATTGGGAAGGTGAGACCACTACATACTTGGTTGAAGAACTATCTGATGGATATAAAATTCAAAGCTATGAAGATTTAACATACATTTTACAATAAAAAATGGAGTCCGTGGTGCATAAGAGTTAAGAATAGAATGAGTTTGCACCAAAACGAACGGAATGTCATTATCCAAACACATATATTTTATCTGTTCTTTCCATGCACAGCTGATGCCTCCACAATGGAACAGAATAGGAACCAAGTTTGGCTCAGCAATATTAAAAATCCAGCTGGTTTTTGAGAAAGAAGAGTAAAGACTGAGTATGACTGTGATACTGTGACTGAGAGGTGGAGACAACAAGGAAGGGCAGTGTGGTGGGAAAAAAGAAAAGGAAATATGAAAGAGAGAGGTGACATCTAGCTAGGAGGCATGCCTTTCATCCTGTTCAAGCGGGAATCTGTTGATACCTGATAGGTCTCCAGACCTAATGCAAATTCCAAGGCTGAAAAACATATTCGAGTTTTCAACTGACTTGCACCAGCTCAGGCTGCCTAGAAATCTCTACACCTGTGCCACAGGCAAAATATGATCCTTCAGGAAGGATTGTAGACTCTCTAATCTGCTCAGTATTGATAATATGAACACCTTTAAGACAGAAATTACCAGAGAGAGTTAGCAGAAGCACAGATAAGTTCCAGTAGGTACCTCACTTCAAGAACTGTGGACAATTCTGGGACCCTTGCTTCAAGAAAGAGATTGAGGTGGTGGAGCGGGTCCAGAGGAGTAATGAGGCTGGGGAAGGGACTGGAGGGAAAGTCTGATGAGGAGAGGCTGAGGGAGATGGGGATGTTTAGCCTGGAGAAGAGCAGACTCAGGGGAGACCTTGTCCCTCTCTACAACTACCTGAAGGAGGTTATAGTCAGGTGGGAGTCAGACTCTTCTCCCAGGGAACTAGAGATAGGATGAGATGACAGGGCCTGAAGCTGCCAGGGGAAGGGTAGGTAGGATATTAGCAAGTCTTTCCCAACGGAAAGGGTGATCAGACATTGAAATGAACTGCCCAAGGTAGCGGTGGAGTCTCCATCCTTGGAGATATTTAAGAAAAAACTGGACATGGCCCTTAGGGCCCTGGTCTGACTGATCTGGGGATGTTAGGTCACAGGCTGGGCTTGATGATCTCAGATGTCTTTTCCAACCTCAATAATTTTGTGGTTCTGTGAAACGCCCTCACAGGTAATAAATACAACACCCCGACAATACACCAAAACTCAGAATGATCAGTCTGCTTCTTTCCTATTGTCTAGGAACATGTCATCTAACATCAAGGAACTTAGTTGTTCTCCATCTGTAACTCTTTTGGTTTTTAGAATCTAGTAAATCAGTGCTAAAGCTTCTGTTGACTGCTGATGATTTCCAATGAGATTGTTGGTTAACCTGCAACTCATCAACACAAAGATGTCAAATTTTAGAGTCTGGCTTTTACATTACCCAGCTTTGAAAGGCACTCTATTATTTTACAGTCAGATGTAATGGGGCTATCTGTACCAATCACCAGGAATTTCAGTCTGAATCAGATAGTTTCAGCTCGGTGTTATCATTTAACCTGAGTTTATCTATTAAATGTCTGGTAGGCTGCAGAATGAAGACACAAAGTTTTGATTTTATGTATAGCACTGCTATTTTCTCGTCAGGCAAGTAAGTAAATAATTGCAGGATCGTATTTCTGCACTGAAATAGCTGAAGAGAATTGTGAGAACTGTCCCAGTTATATTGGATAGGAGCAATCGTTTAAGCTGCCAGGCTCAGGCTACAGCCATCAAAATAAAGAAGAGTTGAACCGTTTAGGGATGGTCATCACAAGACACTTCTTACAGCTCCAAATATTGCATCACCTTTGAGGACATGGAGCAAGAAAACAAAGGAAGACGATTTTTTTCTTATGTTGATAATTCCCATGTGCTACCTGTGTTGTATGTTTTCTTCTTCCACTATGGAAATGTGAAAGGAATTGTCCCTATGTGGTTGCTGTGATAACAGCCATAGAGAAAAGACATAAGTACTACTCAGCAGTACGTCACTGCCCTTTCTGATTTCACAAATGGCCTCATGTAGATCTGGTTAGAAGAGGAACAAACTAAACAGAGGAGCAGGGGGCCTTACCTAGACGTAGAGAATGGCCAACACACATTCCTGATCTTAATCATATTTGGGTTAGTAGACATTTTGGGTGAGAGATAACATATAAGGGGTCCTGGACTGTTTTGCCTGGAGAAGAGGAGATTGAGGGGAGACCTTCTTGCTCTCTACAATAGCTTGAAACAAGGTTATAGACAGGCAGGGGTTGGTCTGCTCTCCCTAGAGGCCAGTGATAGGATGAGAGGAAATGTGCTTAAGTTGCACCATTGGAACAGCCAGTGCAGGGAAGGGGGTTGAGTCACATCCCTGGAGACGTTAAAGGGAAGGGCAGATGTTTAGTGATGATGATGGGGCTAGTAAAAAATTGAACTTGATGATCTTTGAAGATCTCTCCCAGCTAAAACTATTCTATGAATCTATGATTCTATAATTCATGCTTTGTCTATGCTCTTAGAATGAGATAGAGATAGAAGGTTCCTGAACAGGACAATTTCCCCATGACTTTCTGTCATTTATGTACTGTTTAACAGGTATCACAGCACCTGGAAATCATGCTAGCTAATGCTTAATGGTTTGTCTGTGCTTGCAGAGTGCTGAGTCCAGCTATTCGAACAGCTTTAAAGAGACACTGCAAATTAAAAAAAATCAAAGGTATAAATTCTGGTGCAAGCTTTTGCTAAAGTAATCAATTTAAGAATCTTAGAAATGATCTGAAGAACTTTCTACCACTGTCTGAGAGCTACACCACAAAAATACACTTTAAAATAAACAGTAGATATGCAAGATCAGGAAGACCCTCTGCTTTGTTTGATGTCAGTTGGCTTAGATGCAAAGAACTCAATCACACTACAAGATTAACTTAATTAAGTATAAACATTAAGAGATTATGCATAATTTGGCTAAAAAATGAAGATTTAATACTATGGGAGGAGAAAACACAGAAAAAAATTAATTCAAGAGCTTTTATTTATCAATTTAATAAAACTGTAACTTAAGAAATAAAATACATTTGTCATGGAGGTAGCTGCTGTGTTATCTTTGTGACAGGCCATCTGAGACATAGAATGGTAATAATCTGTGCCCTTATCCCCTGAATGTGGATCATCAATTTCTTAGCAATTGCTGAGAGTTCTTTTTAAAGTAGAGAACTTTATTTTTCCATTACAATTTCACACCAATTTTTATGGACTGGTAGAAAGCACAGGAGTTTAATCTAGGATGTTTGTCTCAGATCCAATTTCAGGATTTTTCTTACATGCTGCCCAAGTATCTGATCACAAAGACCACTTTTGAAGGCAAATTGAAAAGTGCTGGTCAGAGGGTTCTGAGAAGAGGATAATGTTTTGAGGAATGTGTGAACATATCTTCTATACTACAAAAAAACAAGGGAATTAAATTTGATTATGTAACCGTCTTCTAGAAATTTAAACACCAGGACACTATGATGTTACAGAAGGGTACAAGTGTTTAGTCAACTACATCAGAGCCAAATTCTGATAGTGCTTTATTTTATTCTTCCTCCTCCTAAAAATTAAACCCCACAACAACAAATAATTTACTTACTGCATTCAGGTGTTGACAGATGGAACAAATCATCCTGAACACAGAAATACACAGTTTCTGCAACTAATACCCAAATTCTCGCACTCAACACTAACTCTCAAATTGATTTATTTGGAAATTTTCTCTTAGAGGAATTTGAGCCTTCTATCATCTATCTTTTGATTTTATTGCATAATGCACATCCAAAGTTCTGGCAATAAATTACCACCTTTGAGGAAGGCTTAGAAGAAGGATCCATTCACACGTGGTGGTGGGTACTCGCTGCTGCATAAAGGAATATCTCATAGCTTGATTCAATGCAACTATCAGAAACTTGTACAAACTCTCATTTTCTCTCTTATTACTTTGCTGAGCACTTCTTGTTATCTAAGTTGATGAAAATTATCTTGAAAGTGACATAAAAATTAACCATCTAAATTATTTTGCATCTCCATTTACTTCTGCAACCGACATACTAAGCTTGCTCTAATTTTAGATACGGACTGATTTTGAATATGCTAATAAATCTGGGGTTTTTCTAGACATCTATTTTGCTTGAACATTGCAATCTGTGAAGCAAGTAATTCTGCTATCAGCTTGCTGCAAACACCCAGCAGAAATGTAAATGGCAGACCCTACCAACCACCACTCCCAAACAGTTTGTTAATCTTCAGGCCATACTTGGGCTCCATCTTAGTCATTTTCTTCTCAGGCTCAGATTAATTTTGTGGCTGTTTTCACTTTAAGTGTTTTTAGCTCATCAGTGCAGGATGCAGTTGTACCAACCAGAGCTGAGCCACAGCCATTCCCAATCTCTTTTTCATTTGCTTTCATTCTACTATGGAAGGACTTTGGTGCACACCTTTTTCCAAGAACTCTGTGCATTTTCTAGAAACGGATTCTCTAATATATTAATGATCTGTCAGACTGTAATGAAGGTACAATTAGTATCCCCCATATTATTATTATCCATTATTATTCTGGGAGTGCTGGTTGACAACAGGCTGAATGAACCAGCAGTGTGCTCCTGTAGCACAAAAGGCCAATGGCATCCTGGCTTGTATTAGGAGTACTGTGGCCAGCAGGAGTAAGAAGGTTTTAGTTCCCCTGCACTGGGGAGGTGTCACCTCAATGTACTGTGTTCACTTTTGGGCACCACAATTCCAGAAAGACATTTTAGTGCTGGAGCAAGTGCAGAGGAGCAATGAGGCTGGGGAAGGGGCTGGACAGAAAGTCTGATGAGGAGAGGATGGAGAAGCTGGGGTTGTTTAGCCTGGAGAATACAACACTCAGAGGGAACCTTCTCCTTCTCTGCAACTCCCTGAAGGGAAGTTATAAACACATAGGGGTTGGAGGTTGAGGTCTTCTTCCTGTGATAGGACAAGATGTCAGGGCCTGATGTTCCGCTGGGACGGGAGGGGGGGTGGGGTGGGTGTGGTGTTAGGGTATTAGGAAGCCCTTCCTTCATTGGTGATCAGACCTGGGAATGGACTGCTCCATCAGGTGATGGAGTCTCCTTTTCTGGAGACATTTAAGAAAATACTGGATGTGGCACTTAGTACTCTGGTCTAGGTTGTGGTGATGTTAGGTCACAGGCTGGGCTTGATGATCTTAGATATCTTTTCCAGCCTCAATAATTTTGTGATTCTGTGGTTAATACGATGTTGTACCATGTAAACAACCTAAAGACAAAAGTTTATGCTAAAACTAATATTTTTTAAAATAACTCGGAAGGTCATTGTGCTTTCAGGATCAGATTTTCCAATTTATATAATCAATAGCTGCATTAGTAGTGATATCAAATTAAGTGAAAAAAATCTAAGATTTGCAAGAAGCCACCAAGAACATCAAAATATATTCAAACAGAAGAGTGCATGGGGGAAAAAGCCACTTGATTTCTGAAAAACAATTCTGTGCTTTCTTTGAAGAAACAATTAGAAAATAAAGGAATCTGACATAGCTACAAAGTACTGTGTGTGCTGTAGTTAGAGCAATGAAAAGGAAGTCTATGTAATTTTAGTTTGCATAATCATTATAGTTCGCCATTCAAGCATAAAAGTGGATTTTCTGATGTAGCAACAGTTTTGGTTTCTATTTTACATCATAAAAATAATTAAAATTGGAGATGGGTTAAACTGTTAAGAAATAAAAAGATGTTTGGTTATATGGCTACTGGATTACCCATCAGACATGTGTCATTCACCAAATACAGTTCACTAGTATCAAGTTCAAACTGTGTCACAGAAAAGGCTTCCACAGACTTTGTACCACTAAAGTTATCCCAAAATATTTTTCCCCTATGAATTTCTTAATATTTACTTTCTTGCTAGCTAGTGGAAGATGGCATTGTAATATACATTTGCTAGGAGAGGGAATCACTACTAAAGGTATATGAAGACAATTGAGGCAAATTTACTTAATGTATATGAAACATTTTTTTTGCTCTTAAAGGCTCTTAAATTCAGCTGTGTCACAGACTTATTTAAGCAAATATGAAGATAAAGGAAAAATTGCTTGATATAGAAATATAAGTCTGAACAATGGGTAGCCAAAGTGTTTCAAGAGGTAATCCACTGCATTTTCTACTTGTTTATTCAGGCACATGGTGCAATAACCCAGTTTCAGTTAGCAGAAGAGAGAATTGGTGCAGCAGAGCAGTCGTATCAAAACTCGCGATATTTTAATATGAAGATACTGGATATGTGTTAAAGTAGTTACTAACAATTCAATGGAATATAGACCTGAAGGCCAGAATATGGGCTAGTGGACCATAGCTTTCCATTTCACTTTGCCAGAAGTCCAATATTGCAAAAGCAAACTGCACATTGCACATGAAAATGCACATGCTTAGCATTCTCCAGTTATCTGTCAAAATCCTGTTCTCCCCAGTACACACATTTCTAAAGTCTAGGGTCTCCTGGTATCCTTACCCCCCGGCACCTTCTTGAGTTCTGTTGGGCATAGAGGACCCCAAGGTGGCCAGGCCTGGGATGGACTTCACAGCTCAGCCCCAGCTGCTTGTGTGTTATGACAGTCCTACTGTCACATTACCTTCAAGTCATGAGTACTTTAAAAGATCTATTACAAGAGTGAAACAAAATTTGCCTTAAAACACATGCAGTTATTTTCAGATTGTCTGCATGAATAACACTGACTAACAGCTGATCTTCCTCTTTTGGGGAGCAAAAGATTTGAACATCCCTTCCCCCTCCTGAATGCTACAACAGTCCCCTGGTAAGTTAGGAATTCAAATTCCTAATTAAAAGATGTGAATGAAAAGCTGTTGCTCTGTTGTGCCTGAGAGCGTTGAGGTTTTTTAATTCCAAATTTGCAAATGACAGACAATTATTGAATCTGAGTCAGACTATTCTATGCAAATGTTCCAGAAGCTGGATGGTGATTTGGCATTTGTAATATCATATTTCTCTGGTGCTCAAGTCACAGAGTTTATAATATTCAGACAAATATTTTGTTCCCTACTGTAGCATTAATAGCTCAAGTTCATTTCTTCTAAATGCTTGCAGCCTAGTAAAATAATTCAAATTCCAAAGAAATACGTATCATAATCTAAATATAAATATTATTAACAACATTTCATAACTAAAAGTGCTTACAAATCAGCATTTAATTTTCAGTAAGCAAGCCTGCATTACTCTATAGGTGTGCTTGGTTATATATTCCAGTTACTAGTGTTTTAATTGTGTTATTTGTCAGTGTTACAGGTTGCTCCTATTACAACTACTATAAAGATAATGATTTAAAGATTTGTCATCATCCATCCAAAGAAAGTCATTCAAATTAAGAAAACACAACAACTAAACCCATAGAGCAAACCAACAATTTATTTCACTATTTTAAGTTATATATTCAGTAATTTTGGTAAGTACAGACGTACACATGCTTGTTCCAACAAACAATAATCATGAGATCATTTACATCAATCAAATCCTTTTTGGGGACTGAAGGAGAGCAGTATGGGTATGAATGAGAACCTGACAACAAAACATTGTAAAGGGCATTTTGATGGGTTTTCTTCTCTTCCCTTCCAGGCCCCAGCTCTGTGATGATAAGAAAACATATCTTGATGGATTTGCCATGTCTTGTACCTATTTTGTATGTTTGTTTGTCTGTTTGTAGCTCTTACAGGTTTATAGTGCTTTCTGCAAGTTAATTTATCCCCAGCAATCTCAAAGAATCTATATAATGTTGCATGTGTGAATAAATAACACTAGTTGTACTCTGTTTCTCATGAGCACTGACCAGACCTACAGCAAAAAGGGCTGTTCATAAATCTGGTGTCAGACTGGTAGCAGATACATTGATACTGCCATTTGTGAAACCAATTGCTCCCTAGAAGGAAGACTAAATGAACATCATAAGGCTGAACATTATTAGTGTAATCTGATGGTTGTTTATGAAGGCTGGAGTCATAGCAGCTGCCCCTAGCCCATTCTAATCTCCGTAAGACTGGCTGGAGTAAAAGAAGTTTATTCTTCACCAATTTTGTCCCTCCTCGCCCTCTGCTCTTTTTACTCAACACATTCGTATGACAGTAAGAGATTAAAAGAAGGATCAAACAATGAAAATAAGTGAGAAATATGAACACACATACAAATGGAATGGCAGCACACGCAGGTAGAACTTTGCATCCCTGAGAAAGATAAAAAATATACATTTCAAGAAACTTGGTAAACGGTACATGACTGATGAGAATTGGGTTGATTCCTCTAATTTGTTTTGCATGAAATTACCTTTTCAGTAAGGGGTATACCCATTAATATCTACTGATAGAATGGAATTTTCACACTTATCTGTGATTTTACAACTGTTACAAGTGCTGCTGATCAATAAGGGTTGTACTGCTGTCATCAGTTATTAAGGTCCCAGGGTGACTGGCCAGAGTTTACCCACAAATCTACAATACAGTACAAGCAGGAAGGGACAGTGAGAGCTAAGAAAAGTTAATATTCTTTTTGTAGCAGAACACTAACTCAGGTTAGTTACGTGACAGTATTTCTGGTGTTTTTAGAAGGCTTAACAGACAAACAATATCTACTTCTCTGCAGTGTCAAATAACTACACCACTTGGTCTTTAAACCTCCAGAAGGAACAACTCTTCACTAGGGGTCATAGAGTGTGAATAAGCCTTAGCCTTTCACCTTGAAAGGAAGATGATAGAGTAGATGATTCATTACAGAAAAATCCTCTTTCTTAAAGGCAGAACATCCAGAACATGAACATTTTGAAGGGTATTGAACACCAGATCTTACTATGAAATTTTGTGGTTCGACTACACAGCCCCAAATGAGTTTAGAGAAACATTACTATGGATTAGGTTGCTTCATATCTGTATTTTCCATACCCAGATCAGTCGTCTATTCTGGCATATGTAAGAAATCCTTGCAGTACATTGAGTAAATAAGCAGACACCTGTATCCAGCAATATAGGCTGGACTTGATGAACTCACAGGTCTTTTCCAGCCTCAAAAAATCTATGATTCTGTACTATTTTGCATGGAGGCCAGTTTAGAAGCTCCAGGCATATAGTTTGCCAGGTTAATACGAAAGTAGTTTTGTTAATTCAAACTAGAATACAACTGACATATCAATATGTTTCTTCTTGGAAAAATTAGACATCACCCTGGGAGGGTGAAAGCTGAGCGTTTGTGTAGACCAGTAAAGGTTATCAGGTCCCACCACCAAAGTAGTGATGCATGCCAGCCTATAAGAGAAATATCTCTACTGCATCTAATAATTAAATTTAAGGGACTTTCAAGTAAATGCTTTATTGGTTCAAAAATTATATTTTTAATTCCCCTAGCAGAGGCTGAGTGAAAATGAAAATGCACATTTGAATTTAACCTCTGATCTAATTCTACAAAGTGATTACTTGATAAATTCTTCTGGCCGTTTAAGACTACCACATGGTACAGAAAGAGAATTAACAAAGAGCCAAGTGAATTTTTACCCCCTTTTTTAGCTTTTTCAGCTTTTGAGTGTATAAATTAAGCTAAAAGCTTGCAGACACTGTGTAGTTTACCCTGATTGCACGACACATACATTCTGTGAAGGAACTGTCAGAACCCATTCCAAGAGTCAAATAATTAAAGGTCTACTTACATGAAAAAATGGTTCAATGTGTTACCCATGCATATTTCCCTCACAGAGAGCTGGTTGTAGTTTTTCTTTATTAAACTTCCCTTCAGCACCCCTCACTACTTCTGCTCAGGCAACAGCAGATTACCTTTCTTAAACACACAGATTCAAATTACTTGTTTCCTCACTGCATATCTTATGCAGTCTTGAATGTCCTTTTAGGATCTTTAAGTTGTTTCTGTTCAGAGGAGAAACTTGAGTCCTGATCTGGGGAACTGATAGAGAATTACCAGTACCTGAAAGGGGCTACAAGATGGCTTCAGATGAAGGCCTGGGGTGATAGGACTAGGGACAACAGTTTCACATTAGAGAAGGGTAGATTGAAATAGGTTGTTAGGAAGAAGTTCTTTAGCAGAAGGGGAGTTGAAGACTGGAACAGGATTCCCAGGGAGGTGGCTGAGGCCCCATCTCTGGAGCTATTCCAGGTGAGGCTGTTCAAGTCTCTGTGCAACTTGATGTAATTGAGGATGTCCCTGCTCACTGCAGGGGAGTTGGACTAGATGACCTTTGGAGGTCCCTTCTAACCTGAGCCATTTGATGATTCTATGATTAATGTGAAACCTTTTCTTAAGACACTTTCTATTTGATCCCAATTCCCTGCCTCATTCCAGTTGGCACATCAACCTAAGTATCTCTCATGTAGCTTTCAAGGTCATTTGGTAAATACTTTGTTCTGTTGCCAAGCTTCCTTACCACTTATTTTGATATTTAGCTTTCCCTTAGCTTAAAGGCTTTTGTACAAACTTCCTGATATGAGGTTTTGCATTCATGTCTCAAACTTTCTTGATCTGTGCAGCAAAGCTTCTAGTCTAAATATCACACCTGATGGTTCCAAGAGCATTGCTGTTTGTTAATATAAGAGTTTATTTTGCTTTTCAGTTTGAAAAAATAATGACCACTGCATCCACCAGCTTCACTCTCAGCTCATACCAATATATATTTACACGCTTGTGTATGATTATACATGCACATGCACGTATGTAATTATAGAATCAAGACTGAGAAAGATCTTCAAGGTCATCTAGTTCAACCATCCATCCTACAACCCCAACCCCTATCCCATCTTCTGAAACGCCCTGGCTGCTCGTTTGTTGAACCCTTCCAAGGACAGTGCCTTCACCCTCCCCGGGCAGCCTCTCCACTCTTCTGGGAAGAAGTTTTTCCTCAGATCCAATCTGAAACTCCCACATTTCCTCTTGTCCTATTGCTAGTCACTAGGGAGAAGAGGACAAACCCCACCTCACTATATTCTCCCTTCTGGGATTTGTAGAGAGCAGTGAGGTCTCCTCTCAGCTTCCTCTTCTCATGGCCCCCTCCGTGTCTGCTTATCAGTCCTGTTCTCCAGACCCCTAACCAGCCCTGTTGCCCTTCTCTGCCCCTTCTCCAGCACCTCCATGTCCTTCCAATCTTGTGGGGCCCAAACTGCTCCCAGTATTTGAAGTGAGGCCTTGCCAGGGCTGAGTATTCTTGCCAGAGGCAGAGTGACATTCTTGGTCCTGGTGGCCACACTAGTGCTGATGCAGGGCAGGATGCTATCTCATTTACAGGAAAGATGCAACAATTTCTAAAAGTGCCCAGATTTCCACCCCTCTCCATTTTTTGAATACCTAATGATTAACTGCTGTGAAATGGTTTCTGAGGAAATACTGAATCTGTGTGTCTCCTCCATGGTTCCCCACCCTCCTCGGTAGTGCCAGCCAGCCAAAAGAGAAGAGACAGAATGTCTCCAGACAGTCTATAAATGCCGTGTCTCTAATAATAACTTTGTAAAGTGAGCAAGAGATGAGAGTATCCCACTAGGTTACTAGTGACCATTTCTTTCCCCTGGCAACACAAGTTAAAAGCAGAAGCTTCCTCTCAAAGTCCACACCCAGCATGCAGCTCAGACCCAACTGCTGAAGTTTTCTCAGCTGCCTTCATCTAGCAGGTACAGAAGAGATTACTGTAATCCTCAGGATCAAGTACATTTTACAATCTTGAAGCATTGAGTGATAGTCAAGGATGGGAGATTAAGTTATACAAGCTAATTCAAGCTAAATGCTATCCTATATATTCTTCCCCAGGGAACGGTGGAGATTCCTTTTCACAACCTTTAAATTTTCTTCTGAATATTCCTGAGCAGGTATTTTACTAGTTATTAAAAGTATGGCCCCATGTTCCACCTCATCATTACAATTATTATTATTTTGGGGGTGGGGGTGTGTTGTTTCTTTTTCTAACATTCACTTTGCAGGGATGCATCTCAGCTACTATGTTGGCTGTCATCTGTTGGTGAGCCTTCAGTATTTTGTTTTTATAAACAAGCTTTGTTCCAAAATTTCTATTATTACAGCAATCAGATGAGGGATTTGGGATTGGCCAGACACTTAGCTATAGCTGGACTGGACGTTCCTAGCCAGCAGAACCTTCTCATCAGATATGGCACTCAGTGCTAAGCTTCATCATTTCTGTCTAATGAAATACTGCAGAATAGAGACATATTTTCCAAAGCATTTATCAGGAGTTAGTGACATTAAATATGAATGCTCTCCTTGTGATGACATTTAATGAGTATCACACTGACAGTGTGACAATTGCTAAGTCCACTCCCCTTCTTGCCACAGTTCTCTAAAAGAGAAATAACTGTTTAAATGCCATCACAAAGGATTAAAAAATAGATGGGTGATGTGCTACAAGAAACAAATACTGAGCAATGAGGGACAAATAAGTGATTATTTCACAGTCAGAAGACGCATTATGCTGGATGTTATCTCCATCTCAGTGTTTGTGTTCATTGAATGCTTAAAATGACGAATAGCTCCCCTACCTTAGACAAGGAAAAGGCCTTCCCCATTATAGTTCATTGCAAATACCTCTCTCTACAAAGTAATGGGATGCCCCATGAGACAAACGCCCATTAGTATTGCAGGCAACGCCAGCTTGTTTCACGCTGTGTAAAAGGCACACTAGCTGATAAAATACTCTGTCTTCAAGGAATAAAGTTAAAAGCTTTTGTGCTATAACAAAGAATTCAGATTTTAAGAAAAGAAATGAGTTACAAAGCACCTCTTTGGAGACTGGAAGTTCTACAACTCTTGTTTCACAATTCTTTATTCTGAGGAATTAAAATGGATTTATATGCACTTGGGGGGAAGATTTATATGCAGGGGGAACGATGCTTTCAGGAAGTCAAGGAAAGCTACATATCTCTACCACGAGATGAGTTAACACATAAATTACGTGGCAACTCCAATCATGGAATGACTTCTTTCATAGATGCTGCAAGGATACTGGAGCTACCTCCTTAGCACCAATTTATGTATGGAATTAAATGGATTAAATTAATAAATAAAATAGATAAGGGCTTTTACTTCTCTTTTGTTTCTTACACTCTTCCTCTCTACTATGTGCATATGTGCAATGTCCTCCAGGCCTTCTCATGGTAAAGTCTAAGCTAGGTTTTAATTAACAGGAGTTTGCTCTTAGCCCTCAGATCACCACAGATGACCCTGTGGATGTACACAGTGGCAAAGAGAGCAAAATCCCAAAATAACCTCTACAACAGCTCCAACAAGATCCAACACAGTAACACAGTAACACAGACTTTGGGATTGCAGCATCACAACCCCTTTTACTGAAACTGTGTTGGAAATTAATTTCAAGCTGGCAAGCTTTGCAAAACACAGACTACAATTGGCCAATCTGCTACTTAGATGAAAGTAAAATATGTGCCTTTTTGTTGTGACTGTTCCTGCAGAGATTAAGGAAGTTTCTATTGAACTGCTTGTTGTTACGCATTACAATTTACAGTACGGGCTGTGCCAGCATTCTGAAAGAAGATCCAGAGAACATGCCTTTCTGTGCCTTTTCTAATGAAATCAAACTTCACCAGAAGCATCAAGATGTGTAGGAACTGAGAAAGTTCCACTACATTCAGTATCTGCAATGCACATTGGACAAGAGAAAATACCATTCTGTACATTCCTCACAGAGACATTTAGCAATATTCTTTGTATTTAACGCCTTCCCGCCTCCTCATTACAAACTATTTGCATATCGTTTTGTCATCAGGACCTTTGCTGTGTGACAGGACCATTTTCAGCCACTAGCTGTGAAGTAAATGACTGCTGCTTAGTTGTACAGTCTGACTGTGTTCTAACATATAACAGAGAAATACAAATGAAGAAACAGGAGCACATTTAAAAGTGTGCAGCAGGTACAACATCCCAGCTGGAAACTGGATTTGATGGTGAGTACCAGTGATGGACTATCTCCTGTGGAGGATATCACAACGTAATGGGGTAGCAGCTGAAACAACACTTGCAGTAACACATTATACGAGCTTCATTTATCTGTTCAATGAATAGGAAATCTACTTAAGCCCCAGTGCCACGATATGCTACTTCTTTTGCCTCGAATGCATTTTTCACATTGCCATGCTACTAATGGAAAATGTGTTACAAACAACAAAAAAATGGAATTTATCTCACAGAACACTTAATTCATGCAGTGAAGATTTTAACTGAAGTTTCTATCATTTTTGACATGGAGGAAGGCGGTGTTTTTTTCTTTTTTCGAACTTCATGACAACTTAAAAATGATGCATTCAGTACCAGTTAAAGATATGTATGCACGTCACTGCTATCCTGAGCAGCACACAAGGCGTATAAAACATAACTGCCTGCCTTCCATACAGGACATTTGTCATCAGTTTTTAAAGGGGTGGCCACTGGTAGAGGGCTATTCCACGCACCTCTTCATTTACACACTAAATTTCAGTAAAGGCTAAGAATACCTTTTCCCAAATTACACTGGAAAGAACAGTTTTCCAAATGTACTGAGTTGTGACAGCAATCACTGAGAAGGATGCCTTCAGCATGAGAAAACCAGTATGATCTCTATAGTAGCTGACTGCTGAGTAAACATGATACTTGGACAAATCCCGATCACAGTGTCCATTGTTGAATCAAGTCACAATCACTGAATCGTAGAAATGCCCAGGTTGGAAGGGATCGCCAAAGGGCAACTTGTCCAACCCCCCTGCAGGGAGCAGGGACATCATCAGCTAGATCAGGTTGCCCGGAGTCTTGTCCAGCCTCACCTGAAATAGCTCCAGGGATGGGGCCTCATCCACCGCCCTGGGCAACCTGTTCCAGTGTTCAACCTCCCATGCTGCTATAAAGAACTTCTTCTTAACAGCCTATTTCAATCTGCCCTTCTCTAATGTGAAACCATTGTCTCTATCACTCCAGCCCTTAGTAAACAGTCCCTCTGAAGCCTTCTTGTAGTCCCCTTCAGGGACTGGAAGGTTGGTATCAGGGACTGGAGCCTTGACTTCTCCAGGCTGAACAACCCCAGCATTCTCAGCCTGTCCTCATGGCAGAGGTCCTCCAGCCCCCTGATCATTGTTATGGTCTCCTCTGGACCCACTCCATCAGGTCCCTGTCCTTCCTGTATTAAGCACTCCAGAGCTGGACGCAGCACTCCAAATGAGGTCTCACCAGAGGAGAGTAGAAGGTAGAACACAACAGATGTCTATACCTTATGGTCGCTTCTAAGCTCCTATTAAATGCATACAAGAGTATTGCTCAGGATGACAGGAAACAGGATGGTTTCCAAGATTCTATCAGGGACGCTACCTGTTTTTTATGTCAGTAGTTCCATGTATAAGTGGCAATGTTGGCCTAGACTCAGGACAACCTCCAACAGCAAGCATGTCTTCTCAAATGACATCAAATGTACAGTGCAAAAAGTCACCCAATCTACATAAATCAATAACTATTACATTGCATTAACATAACAAGATCATTAAGTAGAATAGGCAATAGATTCCTAATCTGTAATCCCCAAAATACGTCATGTCAGAGCCACGTCATGTAATGCAGGACATCACCAACAGCTACACTGCTTTATTTTTAGGGAAACAGCCAAAGCACACAAACAATATTTGTACTTTCTGAATTTAGCAGACTGCTTTCTTTCTCTGTTCAAAGTACAAAAGCTCATGAAGGAGATAACTAGTGTGATAAAAAGGAATGAGTGACAAATTCAGAGCTGATGGGTATTTATAGGGGCAAAAACATTAAGAAATTTCCTGTGAGTGAAAGGTGTTGAAGGTAAGAGTAGCACTGTCTGTATTTCTCAAGTAGACTATGTATTCAACTGGCTCTTAAAAGACATGCAGGTAAAAAAGGCCACTCTTCTGCGATGGCAGCACTCTCTGCATTACACTTGCTGATGATTTTGCCAGAACAAGAAAAAAACCCATTCCTGGTACTATCCTAGTAAGAAAATGATGGAAAATAGCATCTGATTTTGTTTTTTAAGTTGATTTTTTATATCATGCAAAATTAAGAAATTTTTGTGGCCCTCAGAGCTTACTTGTTCTTCAAATCTCCCTTCCAGTCAACAGGTTCAGGTGATCCATGTGGCAGCAGCAGCTTCTTAGTGAGAACACTCTGTTGTTCAGCCTGGAGAAGAGAAGGTTCCAGGGGGACCTGATATCAAACTTTCAGTCCCTGAATGCTGGAGAGGGACTGTTTACGAAGGCCTGGAGTGATTGGAAGAAGGGGAATGGTTTCACATTAGAGAAGGGCAGACTGAAATGGTCTGTTGGGAAGAAGTTCATTAGTAACAGGGGTTTGAACACTAGCATAGGTTTCCAAGGGAGGCCCCATCCCTGGGGCTATTCCAGGTGAGGCTGTTCAAGTCTCTGTGCAACCTGATCAAGTGGAGGATGTCCCTGCTCTCTGCAGAGGGGTTGGACTGGATGACCTTTGGAGGTCCCTTCCAACCTAGACCAGTCCATGATTCTATAGCACACTGCCACAATGCACAAGGAGCTGTTTTATTTTCAGTGCTGCACAGCTGTATTATTTGATAGCATGGAGCTATGAAATAACTTTTTGTGATTTGTGAAGGGCACAGGCAATCAAACACAACATCTATGCCATTACCACTGCATAAAAGTATATGTTCATCATAACAATCCAGAGCTATAGAAAATGTCAAGACAAAGAAAAACAATGTTTGATTGTTTACTCACTCCATTTGTCCCACATTGATGTGAAATAAATGAAGGAGCTATTAAGGGGCTGCAGTGGCACACCACATTTAACTCTTGCCATGGAAAAGCTAAAACAGAACAGATAAATACCAGAATATTTGGGGGAAATATGTGTTATTCCCTTTCCACTATATCCTGCACCTCAAAACACTAAAATTCTTAAAAAAAAAAGAGAGGAAAATAATTCAGAATATATTACATTTAAGTTTGGGTGCAATTTTTTTGTGAGCACTCATTTGCAGTCAGGAATCTGGCTGCACATCAGCAAATAACCATGGCCCTGTGATTGTTTTGACAAATAACTCCCTCTTGCCCTTTAGATCTTTGGTCTATTGCAGTGGGAGGTGGGATTGTTTATCATCTCTGTTGGCAACTGTCGCATACTGCCTGAAATGCTGCAGCATCTTTAAAACAGCTACTTAATTGCACTTAAGTAATATATAAATTGGATTTCATTTTAGGCAGTTACTGGGTAGGCAGAGAATGTTTGTCATAAATGAGAGTTTTTACTCCATAATACTCAATGTTAACAAAAGCAACAGATGCAATGTTTAATTCACGCATTTTGCCTTGGGATACACAGAGTTTTTGAGAAGGATCAGTAGGCTAAAAATTTACAATATACCAAGTGATTCCCTGTAACTACCTCTTAGCTGTATATGAGGTACGTTCCCGTCGGAGGAAAATAGGAGACACTGACACCACTTTGTGGTGCTCAGTCTTAAATAATGTCATGACCATAGAATCATAGAATCATTCAGGTTGAAAAGACCCTTGGGATTATTGAGTCCAGCCATCAACCCTGCTCTACCAAGCTCATCCCTAAACTAGATGCTCCAACACCACATCCAAATGATCTTTAAGAACCTCCAGGGATGGTGACTCAACCCTCTCCCTGGGCACACTGTCCCAAGCCCTGACTACTCTTTCTGAGAATAATTTTTTCCTTCCATCCAGACTAAACTTCCCCTGGTGCTGTTTGAAGCTCTTCTCTCTTATTCTATCACTAATGATCTGTGAGAATAGGCCAGCACCCACTTCTCTACAATATCTCTTCAGGGATGATGATGTCTCCCTTTAGCCTCCTCTATCTCAAACTAAACAGCCCCAAATTCTTCAATCATTCTTCATATGAGTGACTCTCCGAGCCCTTCATTATGTAGGAGCTTAGTTTATTGCAGTGAAATTTTTTTGGATGCCTTCATGTTTTCATTCATTGATGGAAAAGGGATGTTAGCAACAAAAATTTTGTCATTGATGTGTACGTCTTCTAAAATCAAGATAACTGTAATCCTAATGAAAGTACTAGTAAGCTGAGCCCAGTGTATCATTGTTCCACTAGCATACTCATTGTGTGATGTCATTTCCATATTCAAATAGAGATCATTACTCCTATCCAAGCAGTAATCCATCAAATATATGATGGATCTACTAGATTACAGCATCCAGTGTCTGAAGCTTCTGTTTCGCTTGGAAGAAAATCTGCCTAGATGGAGTATCCTGCAGAGAGGAAATTATTTGTCACTTCAGGCAATTGATGATTTGGGCTAAACTTAAAACTTATAGACTTTTATCTCCTTTAAATAAATGTTTACTCATGGAAATTGATTTCTTCTTGTTCACATATACTGCAAATTCTCTCTGGAACCTCAAGTCTCAAGATTTCTCATCAAAACCAGTTTTTGGAGATTAGTGTTTACCTTATTTTCCTTAAATATTTAGTTTTCTACTTTTTAATTTAATTTATATTTCTCTTGAAATTTCTGAGAAAACAGAAACGCATGATCTGCTTCACTCTGCTAGGAAATAATTTCTACACCATTTGTACTGTATTCCAAGGGGTCCTGGTTTGAGTCAGAATAACTCTTCTCACTGATTTTACTTTTCAGCTCAGTCTCTCCTAACTCACTGCACATTCTACAGGTGCAGACAATGGTGTTTGTGCACATTCTACAGGTGCAGACAATGGCTGCTTCTGCTAGAAGTAAGGCTCCATGTTTACCATCACTGCCAGGTGTTGAAATGCAGAAAGGCTCTTGCTTAGACTTTCTCCTGTGAGAACCAAGGTCACTGGATAGTCTTGTGTGCCATGATGGAGTGAAAGTCAGAAGCTTGTTGGGTAAGTCAGAGGCTGCATCTCTGGGTTTGAGCAGGACAGGTGAGCCTACACTGATCAGGGGTTTCTATTCCATAGACATCATGTTTGATATAAAGCTGAGGAGCCATGATGTCAAGCTGTCTTCTTCAATGGCTGGTGTCTGATGAGGACTCTCTTCTACCTCCTAACCCAGCCTATGTAAATCCAGATGCAGAAGCAATCTCCTGAATCTGATTCCTGATTCTCTCTCTTATTTGCTTTTCTTCCCCTTTGGGGGGTGAAGATTAATAGACAATGTTTGTCATTTGTCTGGTGGCCAGCCCTGTCCTAACCCTTGACACAGGTAATTATCTAACCTTGAACCAACTCCTGCATCTTGTCTCCCTCCTTTTGAAGGTTTCCTCTACCTCTAATGGTTTTCTTTCCTTTTCTTGCAAAAGAGGCAGCAACTGGGAGAGATTATAGTAGTGCAAAAAGTGATTATCATGCAACAGTTTTCGGTGATTCTGATCGCTTATGTGAGACCCTTGGAAGGTAGAATATATTCTTATTCTGGCTTTTGGCTTAATATAAAGCGTCTGCTCTAACATTCTCTCTCTTGCTATGTGGACCTCATGAAAGACAATCCATCCTTCAGCTCTCTGACAAGGGTTGGATTTGGTTTCATGGTGTTAGCAGCAACTGGTGTTTTTGCATTGGGAGGGGAAAGCCTCAGCTGGTGGTCTATCAGCTGTTTACATTTTGTTATTTTCTCTATTCACTTGTCTTTTAACCCTTTCTTTACTCTCTGTGAATAAAACTTGTTATTTTTCTCTCCTTACTCTAATAATATCAGTCTTTCAATGTTGTGTTTTAATAATCCTGAGAAATCCAAACCAGAACAAAATAATCCAATGCGTTGCATTCAACCTAAGCCTTTCTTCCAAGGTATTCCAGTTACAGGTGTTAGTAGCCAAACCATGCCATATAAATTCATCAAACCTGGAAATTATGGTCCTCATACAGCTTATTCACCAAGACTGTGAAAAACTTAATTAAAATCTATCAGTCTTCAGTGGCACTGCAAAGAAAGCTGTTTTCTGCCAGTGCTGATAGCTCCCCGTGTTCAGAAGAGCAGGAAACCTATTATGCAATGCTGTTTCTAGTATATACTTTAGGTCTCTTGACAACAGCATTAACCTTCTGCCACACTGAAAATTGCCCATTTATTTCTACTTTTTTGGCTCTGGTTTGGCCATTTTCTAATCTAGCAGTTTACCTTTCAATCAAGACTACTTATTAGCTCGGGCAAGGGACTTCATTAAGTTATGTCCTCAGCCTGTTATCCACTATATGATAGACAAAAGAGCATGTCTTTTTCTTAAACGAAAGGTACACTTCTTCCTTTGTATCAAATACAGGTGTTTTCAAAATACATTTTTATTTCAAATGTGCATCTGTTTTTTTAATAAAAGAATCTTAATTTCTGAGCATAATTGATAAGAATTAAACTTCAAAAGGACAACCCTGACACTGAGATACCTGTAGGTGAAATATATAGATTAAAAAATTGCCATAAAATATTCCAACACTATAAAATAAGTTCCGGCAGGTTCATCTGAACAAGTTAGCATATAAGTCTGGAGAATTTGGTTCATATGTCTGGAGATAACACAACCATGTTGCTAAGGTAACAAGTGTTCTTTTTTTCACTTGGAAGAATAAACAGGCATGTAAAACCAGTATAAAATTGACAAGTAATATCTTGATGCCCTAGGGCTTTTCTAGTTCATACATGGCACTTTGCATAGATGCTTGATATTCATCTTTCACAGCAGATTACCCTGTTCCTCATTTAGAGTTGCCTTCAGAAAATATTCTGTAAAATGGAGAAATAACTAAGGATACGGAAGAAAGAAGAAACTGGACTGTGAATGCAGAGCTACAGTCCTACTTAACTGCTACATTCACAAGTGAAATGCTGAGCAATTTTGTCTACAGCACAGCAGAGAGGCTGTCGATGAAAAGCAACTCACACATAAGGGACATCTAAATCACTGCCTAAACCAAATAAGGCAGTATTAAAGCTGCAAATGTTACAAAAAACAACAAGATCTGATTCTATTTTAGAAGTGAATTACACTGCAATCTTTTCCCGTTGTATGTCTATTTTCTGTGGTATTTTATTTGCACAAATCTTCTTGAAAGTTCTATTACAAATTGCATTATAACAGGAAATCTCAGGGCTCAGTAATAAAAAAAATAGCTATCCTCAACACCCTAATCACTACCCTAATATTTAATGAATTAAATGAACTAGATGAGTTTCAGCTATAAACATCTCACTTCACGTGCTTGGACAATACAGATCTGGCATCAGATGAGATTACACTGCAGCAGTGATTTTTATTGATTTCTCAGAGTTAAGTTCTATTCAGAGAAAGAAGAGACTGAAGTACTAGAGGTTTCCATTTTACTAAAGTGCAGCCATAATTTTTCACTACAATCATTTTTTCTTTGATTCCTTCTTTCTATCCAGAGCCTTCCTCCTCCCAGAGGAAAAACCAAACCCACATATTACATAAGAATTCATAGAAACCTACTGATCTGAACCACACATTTAGAGTAAACAAATTTAGCTTTAGCTCTGAAGTTTTTAAACCCTATAAATCCACCAAGTGCCCTTAGGGGAAATGACCAGGTTTCTCTCTCCCTTCAGGCAATTTGAGGCAATACCTTCGTGGGAAAGTGAGGTGGAAGGCAGAAATATAACTGTCAGTAATTCCAGCCTGTCCACACTCATCATCCCTGTGGGAAGAAGAGTTGCTTCTAATTGAATGAAGAGCATTCAGAACTTTCTCAAACTAAAGAGCACCGCCAGGTCATCTTTTAATACATGATTGGCATCTGACAAGATAAGTCCCTTTTGGCCATGTTGATCATTAGTAACATGGTGGCATTGTGACATGGTGGGGAAGGAACAAGATTTGATAGAAGCAGCAGTACCTCACTGAGTTGGAGTAGGAGCAGAGCAGTTGTGTGAAGAGCTGGCGTGGACACGAATAATGGATGACAAAAGTGATACCAAGAGCTGCAGAATGAGATTGGGAGCTGGGAAGAGGAACTGCAATGTGTGAGATGGGAGGAGTGTTAAGAAGGACAGGGCTGTCATGCAGGTGGAAAAGGATGGGTGAAACCTGAAATGGATGATTTGTGAACTGGGCATTTTATGATAGAAGGAACAGGTTGTTGATAGCAAGGGGATGTGGAAGTTCCGTCTACAGAAGTAAGAAGCTGCCTTTTGGGGATTCAAGAAGGGCTTGGATAGAGGACCTCAGGACATTACTATGATAACAGCCTCAAGCTGCATCAGAGGAGATTCAGATTAGACATTATTAAGGCAGGCAGACACTGGAACAGGCTGTCCAGGGAGGGGGTTGATCTGCCCTACCTGGGCATGTTCAAAAGCTGCATAGATGCGGTATTGGGGAACATGGTTTAGTGGAAAGTTTCTTAGTAAACTGAGTATAGGGTACATGGTTGGACTTGACGATCTTAAAGGTCTTTTCCAACTCCAATGATTCTATGAACTCCAGAGTAATTCTGTGATCCAGTATGGCAGTATACCATATACAAACCTACCAGGCGTCTCTCCCTATCCTTTCTCAATCAAGGCAAGTTCTCTGCCTTTTGCTGAAATTCTTTCTAACTGCAATGCTCTGGGGAAGAGCAGAAAGACAGCAAATCACTGGCTAGGAAATTGAGATTGCAATCTGAACAGATCAAC
Source organism: Upupa epops (assembly GCA_013397515.1). Taxonomy (NCBI): domain Eukaryota; kingdom Metazoa; phylum Chordata; class Aves; order Bucerotiformes; family Upupidae; genus Upupa; species Upupa epops. The sequence continues at coordinate 48,756 of VZRI01013243.1, forward strand.
TCACATAATCACAGCACCGTTTATGAACTTCCCATACTCAAGAAATAAAAAAATCACCTCCAGACTCAACCCCTTAAAACATTAAAACAAGGCAGTACAAAGTTTTCTTCTGAATGCCTAAAATGCTTAAAAACACTGAGTAGTTGGAAAATCTTCTCATCAAATAACACACATTGTCAGCCCAGAAATTTCACCTCCACTACCAGAACACATTATCAGACTCATCCACATGACAAACAAGCCTTAATTGATATGTAAGTAACCCAAACCAATGTTTGCATGTGAAAAACGTTGGGTTTCACACGGAAAATGTACATTTCTGCATTCTGAATAGAAAATATTTAATTTCAGTACAGCTTCACCTGTTTTTCCATTGGCTGCTACGTGGGATCTTACACTTAGACACAGACTCTACACAGCACAAGGTCTTACCTTCAGATATTGTCAAGATGTTTCTTAGAGGTTTTTCAAATTGCAAACAGCTTTTTTTCCCTTCATTTCTCAGAAACAATAATTCCACATAACAGTTCATCTATCGTATCAATAACTTTTGTGCCATCTGGATATATTTTTTAATTGTTTGTGAATGAGAAAACTACTCTAGGAAGGAATTAACTAAAATATTGATAATGACAAGATCTTGTTCACATTCAGAGGTCGGCAGTAGTTGAGATTTCCTGTTTGATTGCTGAGAGAATTTTTTTGCTTGGTTTAGAACTTCTAATTAACCCTAAACCTTCACAATTGAGTAAAAACACCAATGGAACGAAAAAGGCCCTGTACCAACACAACCCAGCTTATTGGTGAGCTGAGAATTCACTGCAGTCTTTAGTAGCTAATTGAAGTGATAATTAATAAAACCTAAACAGTTCTTTATATTTGTTTTCCCCTCTCTCATTTCTTCTCCTTTTTATTCTTTTTTTTTTCCTTTTACCTGGAACATTTACATTGTGGTTGCCCATACTTCTGTCTTTCCATCTGAAACCTAAATTATCATTAGCAACTATTTATGATATCAAAACATGATATTATAAGGCTGGTAAAGTGTTACAGAAATAAATATGTGCTTATGGAGCCAAGCTACATGTATTGAAGCCATTTCAACAGCTTTTCAACAGCTGCTGAAAATAACAAACACCCTAATTAGAATGTTGTGGATTCTTTTTAATAAGATTTGGAAGAACAAGAAGAAAATCTTTTCTTAGGCTGATAGGGCACTATGTTACATACCATGTTTAAGGTGCTGCACAGCAGAGGAACATCCCTCAGTGTGTTGTTTCTACTATCCATTTAAATAATGTCATGAGATGTGTTGGAGCATAGCTTTGAATAGAACACAGGGAGAGCTGTTTTTTAGTAATTTCTACAGTTTTCTCTACAGATAGGCTGTAAAATGTAAATTATATAGATAGTTGCCCAGAGCCAAGCTTCAGGGTCTTAAACTTTGGCAACAATAACCCCCTGCAAGGCTAAAGACTGAGGGAAGAGCAGCTGGAGAGTAGCCTGGCAGAGAAGGACCTGGCAGTACTGGCCGATAACTACCTGAACAGGGGAGAACACTGTCCCAGGTGGCACAGAAGGCCAATGGCATCCTGGCTTATATCAGCAATAGTGTAGCCAGTAGGAATAGGGACAAAATTCTCCCACTGTACTGAGCACTGGGGAGGCCTCCTCTCAAGTACTGGGGGCAGTTCAGGGTCCCACACTCCAAGAAAGAGATTGAAGGGCTGGAGCAGGTCCAGAGGAGCAATGAGGCTAGGAAAGGGACTGGAGGGGAAAGTCTGATGAGGAGAGACTGAGGGAGCTGGGGGTGTTTAGCCTGGAGAGGAAGAGATTCAGGGGGGACCTTCTCCCTCTCCCCAATTCCCTGAAAGGAGGCTAAAGTCAGGTGGGGTTCAGGCTCTTCTCCCAGGCAACTAGCAACAGGATGAGAGGGCAGTGCCTGAAGTTGTGCCAGGGTAGGGTTAGGTTGGATGTTACGAAGCCCTTCCTCACAAAATGGGTGATCAGACCCTGGAATGGACTGCTCAGGGTGGTGGTGGAGTCGCCATCCCTGAAGGTGTTTAAGGACAGCCTGGCTGTGGCCCTTACTGCCCTGGTCTAGGTGGTTATGGTGATGTTAAGTCATGGACTGAGCTGGATGAGCTCAGACATCTTTTCCAGTCTCAATCATTCTGTGATTCTGTGATTTGGCTAGAGGATTACTTTATCACTCGCCTGGTTGATTGAAATCCAAGGGTTCAGTTGTGTGATTCACACAGAAGGTTCATAGTTTCACATGATACTTCACATCTCACCAGTCAACATGGGTTTAGGCTCAGTAGGTCTTGCCTGACTAACCTGATCTCCTTTTATGATTGATCAAGTGACTAGACTGGTTGATGAGAGGAAGGCTGTGGAGGTGGTTTACCTGGATTTCAGTAAGACATTCGACACGGTCTCCCATGATCTACTCCTGGCTAAGATCGCAGCAGGGGGCTTTGACAGGAATAT